>JZKD02S0266076.1:140690-169507 GCA_000966675.3 Picea glauca | reverse complement strand
CTAAGGGCTGTAGCTTTGTGGTATTAAGTATATTTGTATGGTATTTATTCTCTTGGGCTGCCATGTGAAATTTGTGTGAAGAGAAGTGAAATATCACTGCTGTAATTTAATATTTAAGATCAGTCCTAAGGCTGAAAATTCACAAGGAATAGATCTGGAAAACCTCAAGATTAAGGTGAAATTTCTGAATCGAGAGCCCAGTGATCAACAGTGAACTTGTGAAGCCGCGAGTTCCGATCCTCCGATAAGTAAAGAAAGGTGGAATCACACGAAGAGAACTGTGGGTGTAGATTTACCGCTAGGGAAATAGAAGAACCTTAGAGTTCTTCGGGTCGTGAGAAAAGAGAAGATCTTGTGTGAGCAGACATGCTCGAGGGTGCGACTGCGTCAGGTTTGGTATCAGAGCTTAGAAAGACTCTTTTCTTTCTGTAGCAGAGAAGAGGATTCATCATGCCGCCCAGGAGAAGGGACGTGCAGTCACCCGATCCAGAATATAGGGAGATGCGAAGAAGAGGCAGGCGGGTAACGAATCCAGAAATGGAGAGGCAAATGCATGATCTCCGAGCAAGACTCGAAGACATGGAGACAGCGCAAAGACACATAGTTAGTGTGGGGGATTTCAGCGATTCAGAAGATGAAGTTGAAGCTGAACGTGATGAGGAAGTTGCAGTTGAGGATGCAGCAAATGAACGACTAATAAAAGCTATTGCCAGAATGGGTGCAAAGCCGAAGATGGACATTCCAGTCTATGAGGGAAATATAGATGCAGAAGAGCTTTTGGATTGGATTAGAGCTCTCGATACATACTTTGATTATGAGGATATCGAAGAGGATAAGAAGGTCAGACATGTTGTCACACGCCTGAAAGGACATGCAACATTATGGTGGGATGAGCTACAAGCAGATAGATGCTGCAAAGGCAAGCAGAAGATCAAGATTTGGGATCGAATGATTGCAAAGATGAAGGAAAAGTTCATCCCAAAGGACTATCAAATTACTGTGTTCAGGATGATGCAGAACCTAAGACAGAAGTTGATGACAGTGAAAGAATACACTAAGGAGTTCAATCAACTGAACATCAGAGTAGGTCATCGGGAGAGAGATGATGAGAATGTTGCTAGATATATGAATGGCCTGAGGTATGATATCTAGGACGAGATGAGCATGGTTACCATCTGAATGGTGGAGGATGCTTATCAGATGGCTTTGAAAGTTGAGGAGAAGCTGAGCCAAAAGCAAGGTCATAGGGGCCGAGTCAGAAGCCAGCCCAAAGGCAAAGTAGTTGCCCAGGACAAATACTAGAAGCTCAAGGAGGAGTGGAAGAAACCTCAGGGTAAGATAGAGAGAGGTGGAACCTCACAGAGAGGGCCATACGTTGAACATAAAGGGAAGCATACAGAGCAGAGCAGAGGATACGCTGACAACAACAATTTTCCTCGTACTAGAGGTAGAGGAAGGGGAAGAGGTGGAGTAATCGCTTGCTTCACATGTGGAAAGAATGGGCACAAGTCATTTGAGTGTCCATAGAAAAATAAGGACATCGGAGAAGCTCACATCACCAAGGCGTAGAGGTGGGATGTTGAGGCAGAAGATGTTGAAGGTGGAAGGTCATTGATGATGCGTAAAGTTCTCTTAACACCTGGAAAGGAGGTGGAGGACTTAGCTCAAAGGACCAGACTTTTCAGGACAGCTTGTAAGACCAAGGATAGGGTATGCAAGGTTATTGTGGACAATGGTAGCACAAATAATCTCGTGATGCAGGAGCATCTCTCCACGTCAGCCAACTAGCTAGCTAGCCAAGCCAGCGAATTCAAATCGTGCACTGAAGAGAGGCGCAACCTCATTTAAAATCTGAATTGAATGTAATTAAATGCTTAGGCTGGTGATCCATGAAAGTCGTTCCTTTGTGCAGGCTGTAGATCAAATCAAATTTAATGCTAGGTCGGCTGAGATCTAGATCCAGATGCTAGACTAGACAACCATTTAATGTAATTGAATAGAGTAGGTAGACCTGGAGGGAAGCGCTCGATAAGCCCCTCAGGTAAAAGAGATTTTTAGGTCTCATTTTGAGTGAGTGAAGATGAGGAGTTAGAAGAGTAGCAGAGTTGAGAAGAGCCAGAGAGGGCTCAGGAACACCATTGTAATTACAGGCATTTGCCATTGTTAATATAACAAAGCAGTTTTTCCTGCATTTCTGTGTTGAATGGATGTTTGTGTGTGTTTTCTATGTGTGTTGTGAATGTATGTTGTAGTTGTGCATTTGCAGGGTTGTTTTGATTTCAGAAGAGGGTATTTGAGGTTTCATGCCAGGAGGGCATGACATAGTATTGCGGTCTCTGAATATCAGTGCATAGAGGATGCACTTCTGAACACTGCGGGGTTCAGACAAAGGCGTGCTGAGGCGCAAGAGCTGGAATCAACAACTTAGAGGAGTGAATACCTCAAGGTTGTTGAATACCTTGGAGGCAAGGCTGTGTATGAGAAAACACAGTTGCAGACAGAATCTCTTAGGAGTTATGTAAGGCTCTTCCAGGTGGGCATTGAGCAGATGCAAGGAGTGCACAGAAGAAGAACTCTACTGTGAGTTCAGAAGACAGAGTCTCTGAGGAGTTTATGTAGAGCTCTACCAAGTGGGCATTGAGCGTATGTGCTGTGGTGAATTTGGGAAGGAACTCTGCTGTGAGTTCAAAGGAACCAGAATCACTGAGGATTCTGAGAGCTCTTCCAGGAGGGCATCGAGCAGGTGCATAGGTGCACAGGAGAAGAAGATAGAACTGTTGAACGTTATGTGAGAGGAAACTCTGCCAGGTGGGCATTGATTTGGTGTGCATTCAGGCACAGAAGAGGAAAGAACTCTTTGAGTTCTGTGAACTGAAGGAAGAATCCACTGAGGGATCTTCACAGGGTTGCTGAACACCCTGCAGACTTAGCAAGAGGTTGCTTGAGTAGAATACAACCAAGAGGGCATCATATTTCTCCATCTGTGGGAGAAGGGAAGAAAGACAAAATCCCTTAGGGGTCTGAGTGTTGAGTAGCTCAGGAGAGATAGTGTTGTGTGCATGAGAAGACTCTGTAGGAGCACAGACATCAGAATCCTTTAAGGATTTGAAAGAATCAAAGCTCGGGAGGAATAGCGTCGTGGAGAACGCAAGCGAGGCTTAAAGCAGAGGAGCTGCAGAGAAGAAAAGAAGACAAAGGTCATAGCCTTTGAGAACTTGGAATTTGTCCAAGTGCAGGAAGAAAGTGTGTGAGAGCTCAGGAGGAGCAGCGACAGTCGTCATATCGGCTGGAGAAGGAAGATATATGGACCATTGATTTCCACATCCAGGAGGAGCTCAGGAGGAGCCTACAAAAGGAGGAGACCGACAACCGTCGGATCTCACATAGAAATCCCGTCAGCCATTGGATCGGGTGAAGGCGCGCAGAGGTTAAGCCTCTGGAGGAGCACAGAGAAGAAGAACATAAATGAGCCGTTAGATCTGGTGCAGGATCGTCGAAAGTCATTGGATCTACAGAAGTTGCAAGGGAATTAAGTCCTTGTGAACAGGAGGAGAAAGCCCGACAAGAGGAGAGGCATCGGGATATCGACACTCAGAGAATCAGAGTTCTTGAGGTCGTGAGAATCAGGACACCCAAAGTCTTGAAACACCGGGAAGATTAGAGTCGTCTGTTGGTGGAGACACATGGCAGAGATCGAGCGATCGTCGACATATTGGTTATCGGGAAATCAGAGTTCCCAAGGTCGAAGGAAATGGGACATCGAATGTCTCTAAATCCCAGAGGAATCGAGACCGTCCATCTAGAAGGACGCGTGGCAGCGATCAGTGTCATCGGGAAAGTCTCGACAGGGAAGCGTCCATCGGTGTTTAGTTCATCGGGATATCGGTGATCTCGGGGACAAGTTATCCGTGCACTTTGGAATCGCAAAACGTGATACCCTGATGAGTGGGAGCCAACTGTCATCGCAGCAGAGGAAGAGGACAATGCCATCGTGAGGGGCCATCTGTCAACATCTCGGGAAGGTGGAAGGCGCCATAGTGGAAGCCAGCTGTCAGTGTATCGAGGAAGGAAGGAGTCATCTTTTGAAGGGCCAGCTGTCAATGCAACAGAGAGTCGAGATTTGGATGATCGGGGATTCCGTAGGCATATGCATTTAGGAATTTGAAACCCTATAACACCAATGGGGATAAGGTTTTGGTCATGGAGTGATGGTCATGTGGACCCGGGGCTGAGCCAGGAGGGCTAGCTGAAGTTAAGCGCGTCGGGAATCGAAGGATCGCGGATCCAAAGAGCAAGTGCATTTTGGCATAGCAAAGCCCGAAACCCTGATAGGAGCCTAGGACTTTGGTCATATGAAAGCAGGTCACATGGACCAGCAACACAGATAGGAGGGGCTGAGGAAAAGGGGCGCGTTAGCAAATTGTCCCAACGGTGATCGGGAAATCGAGAGGATAGTGACTCTCGACAGCAGGAAGCTTGAAACCCTGAACCTCAATATTGAGTTGGGAAAAGGTCATGGTAAAGAGCAGAAGACCGTGAAGTAAAGGGAAAGGACCTATGGATCGGGTTTGAAGAGAGATTCCACGGAGTAATCCAAAGAGCCGCTCTAGCTCAAAGGGTGAATTTTGAACGATCCTTAAAGACCGGGAGGTCAGGTGTAGAGACCCTGTGGGGTATGTAGGAGCGGCGTCGCGCCATCATCTCGTTTCAACCAAGATGGTGGAAAAACTGGAGCTGGAGACAACTGATCACCCAAGTCCATACAAGGTTTCATGGCTACAAAAGGGACACTGGGTAACTATTACTAAACAATGCTTGATTGAATTCAAAATAGGAGGATATAATGATGAGATCTTATGTGACATCATTCCTATGGATGTTTGTCATTTATTGTTGGGTAGGCCATGGAAATATGACAGAAATGTGGTTCATGATGGGAGAATGAACACATATACTTTAGAGAAGAATGGGAGAACCCATATGTTTCTTCCGATAAAGGATAAGGAGGTAAAGCCGGAAGTAAACAACATAGTACTTCTCATGAGTGGGAAGGAACTTCTTACGGAGGTGAAAAATAAAGAAGATCCACAATTCTTTGTGGTCAAAAAACCAAGAATTGTCCTGACTAGCACAAGAGTGGATGATCTACCAGAAGAGATTCAGGAACTACTTGAAGAGTTCACTGACATTGTGGTGGACGAATTACCTCGTTCGTTACCACTAATGAGGAGTGTGAGTCATCATATAGACCTCATACCAGGAGCTAGTTTGCCGAATAAAGCTGCGTATAGGTTGACGCTGAAAGAAAATGAAGAGGTCAAGAAGCAGGTCCAGGATTTATTGGACAAAGGATTAGTCAGAGAAAGCTTGAGTCCATGTGCTGTTTCGATAGTACTCAGTCCAAAGAAGGATGGAGGTTGGAGAATGTGTACCGACTCAAGGGAAATCAACAAAATAACCATCAGGTATAGGTTTCCATTGCTGAGGATGGATGATCTGATGGATTGCTTGAGCGGGGCAAAGTATTTCTCAAAGATTGATTTGAAAAGCGGATATCACCAAATTCGCATGAGAGAAGGTGATAAGTGGAAAACAACATTCAAGACAAATGAAGGTTTGTATGAATGGCTTGTTATGCCATTTGTCTTAACAAACGTACCGAGTACCTTTATGAGGTTGATGAATGAAGTCCTGAGGGAATTCATCGGGAAGTTCGTCATTATGTATTTGGATGACATACTGATTTACAGTAAATCAAGGACAGAACACTTGAAGCATTTGGCTACAGTGATGAAAAGGCTACAACAAGAGAAGCTGTTGATTAATATGAGGAAATATTCATTTATGAAGACAAAACTCATTTATCTGGGTTTTGTTATATCGGAAAATGAGTTGAGGATGGATCCAGATAAGGTGGAGGTAATCAAGAATTGGCCATCACCAAGGAATGTGTTCGAGGTGAGAAGTTTTCATGGTTTGGCTAGTTTCTACCGGAAATTCATCAGGAATTTCAGTGGAATCAACGCAGCGATGATGGATACAGTGAAGAAGGGGCATAAATATTTTCACTGGACAACAGAGGCTGAGAAGAGCTTCAATCTGTTGAAGCGGAAGATTACGAAACAACCAGTGTTAGAGTTGCCGGATTTCCTGAAGACATTTCAGGTGAAATGCGATGCAAGCGGGTTTGCCATAGGAGCGGTCTTGAGTCAGGAAGACAGACCGATTGCATATTTCAGTGAGAAGTTGAATTAAGTGAAATTGAAATACTCCACATATGATAAGGAATTATATGCTATCATCTAGGCATTGAAGAAGTGGAGGCATTACTTGATCCCGAAAGAATTTTTTTTGTACAGTGATAACCATGCATTACAGTTTGTGACTCAACAAGAGAAGTTGAATCAGAAACGTGCTAAATGGGTAGAGTATATGCAGAATTTCACATTTGTGATTAACCACATTTCGGGTACTGCTAACAAAGTGGTTGATGCTTTGAGCAGGAAGTGTTTGTTGTTGCAGGAGTTCCGAGTCAAAACGTTGGGTTTTGATGATCTCAGGGATATGTATGCTGATGATCAAGATTTCAGAGAGGCGTATGAAGCAACTGAGAATCCAGTTCTCAGAAACAGAAGCCCTTGGATAGACTACATGATCCAGGAAGGATTATTGTTCAGAGGCAATCAACTGTTTATTTTGAAATGCTCCATGAGGGAGAATCTGTTGAAGGATAAACACAGTGGTGGATTAGCAGGGCACTTTGGCCATGACAAGACATTTGCAAAGCTGAGCGAGTCATAATTTTGGTCAGGAATGCGGTCAGAGGTCAAGCGATTTGTAGAAAAATGTATAGTTTGCCAGCATTCGAAGGGAAGGAAGTAGAATGCAGGTTTTTATCAACCATTGCCCATACCAGAAAGGCCGTGTGAAGCGATAAGCATGGATTTCGTATTGGGGTTGCCAAGGACACAAAGAGGTGTTGATTCAATCTTTGTGGTAGTGGATAGGTTTTCTAAGATGGCACACTTCATCCCATGCTAGAAGACCAGTGATGTGACTCATATCACAAATATGTTCTTCAAAGAGGTCATTCGACTTCATGGATTGTCGAAAAGCATAGTTTCGGACAGAGACACGAAATTCATAGAGAATTTTTGGAGGACCTTATGGAAGAAGATGGGAACTAATTTGATGTTTATTTCTACCTATCATCCTCAGACAAAAGTGGTCAATAGAATTCTAGGAGACTTATTGAGGAGCCTGGTGATGGAGCACCATACCAGTTGGGACAGTATATTACCACAGGCAGAGTTTGCATATAACGAATCAGTGAACAAGAGCACAGGAAAGAGTCCATTTCAGGTTGTCTATGGGATGAAGCCAAGGGGATTTTATGAACTAAGGGATTCAGAACAGACTACGACTAGCAGCGCTAGTGCAAAAGAGTTCGTTGAGGCGATGAAAGAACTTCACAGCAGGGTGAAGCAACGATTGTTGGAATCAAGCTAGGAGTATAAACGCAGGGCCGATCAACGGAAGAGGCAAATTCAGCTTAAGGTTGGTGATCTGGTTCTGGCACATTTGAGAAGGGAGAGGTTCCTGAGGGGAACATACAATAAGTTAAAGATGAATAAAATCGGAGCATGTAGGGTCTTAACAAAATTCGGAGAAAATGCTTATGCGATCGAGTTAGTGGATGGCATTAGAATATCTCCGATATTCAACATCTCAGATCTATACCCATACAGGGCTAGAGAAGCAGAGACTGGAATAGAGAAGCCAGTGATCCAGTGGATGAAACATATGCCATTTGCAGAGAAGTCGCAGATGGAGTGCATACTAGACAAGAGAGTAGGCAAGAAGACCAGGTGAAAGAAATACTTCGAGTATCTGGTCAAGTGGAAGAACCATCTAGTTGAAGATGCTAGCTGGGAGACTGAAGCAGGGATACAGAAGCATGGACAGACTGTGCAGGAGCTCATGGACAAGAGCCCATGAAAATTTTCAAGTGAGAGAGTATGATGTAGGAGCATTGTCGACACATCAAAAGAGCTAGCGCGGAAGCGGAAGACAGCTGGACAAGCCAACACCAAATTTTGAAAACACTTTGGGATTGTTGCACAAATCTTTAATGATGCCATTTAAGATGAGGCACACTTGTATATTGTAAATGGACCTTGAGAGAATAGCTCTCGTCCTTTAGTAGATAGGAGGCGTTTAATATAGTTAATGTTGGTTGATAGGAATTTAATTCTAGATTAGACAATTTAGGAGCTAGAGGGAGAACGGATATAGACACCCTCATTGTATCATTGAAACATTAGCTAGAGAATTGAGAAAGAAGGAGAGCATGCAGAGAACTGTATGAAGAACACCCATGTATAGGCATTTGAATTAATAGAAGAAAGCTTTGATTAATTCATGGTTTTGTGTTGTTTCTCTGTGTATTGATGTTATGCTCATGAATGTTTACTTCCAGTTATACATTTGATTTTATATGCTGTATATATGATTTCATGGTTTAATTGAACTCTGAAGGGGAGGAAGAAATGAGTTTCAATTGTTTCTCTATTTGAGCCAGAGGATTCCTGCAAGGAGTGCAGTCGAATTGTCTGTAAGGAGTGCGTTGACAGAAAGGTTCAATTAGAGATAGCTTTTGTTCTTATTTCCTCAAAGGTGCAGTTAGGCACAGTGCCATGCAAGGAGTGTGTAGGCCAGGAAAAAAATCTTAGGGTTGCAAACCTGAGTGAAGTATTGAAAGACTGCTGCTGCAAGGTGTGTGCAGAGTCGAAAGAGACTTCAACACGTGGGGCGTGGTTGAAGGTTTGCCACAAGGAGTGTGTGCAAGATATTTTCAGAAGGACTTGAGAGTTGTGAACCAACTCAGGAGGTATAGAACCTTGAGTAACCACCAAGGGAAGCACAAGGAGTTGGTGCTTTGAAAGCTTGCAAGAAGTGTAGTAGGTTTGCGAGCAGGTGGGAAAGTTCTGCAGAAGAACACTTAGCCATTTCGCAGAATTTCACCAGGAGAAAAGGGAGAATCAGTGAATCACCGTGGGCCATTGGATCCTGCGGAGGTGCAGGGAGGTTACAACGTAAGTGTGGAAGAGGTTCGAAGCTCAGGAGGGGCAGAGTCGTCCATCCAAGTCACAAGGACCATTAGATCTACACGTGATATCGTGCATCGAGGATTCGCGAGTCGAAGCTCCAAGTTGTTGCAACGAGACTTGCGATATCGTGATCCATGATATCCCGACAAGATCAGAACCGTCCATCAGTGGGGATGCATGTCCGAAGATTCCAGGAAGTCGGGATTCGAAGCATCGGATATTTTGGAGGTAAGAAATTCTTGTAGCTTGGAATTGCACAATGCGATATCCTGACAGAAAGGACAGTGGGTCCACAGGAGTTAGCGGAGGACAGGTGGTGTACCATATCAGGGATCGGGAAAAGGAAAGTCTTGAATCCATTGACATCAAGATTCGCGATCCCGCGAATCCTGAAATCCCGATAGAAGTGACGGGAGGTGGGAAATTCAACTCGCACGTGTGGATCGAAACTTCGGTACATTGGGTATCGGGAGTCGGTAAATCGAGTGTTTCAAAATCGCGAGTAGAGATATCCCGATAAAGGAAAATCTTGACAAAGCAGAAGTCTCGACAGGGGAAGATAAAGTCAACGTTGACTAGCCATCGGGTCTCGGGGATTCGAGAGCCCAGTGATCGACAATGAACTTGCGAAGCCATGAGTTTCAATCCTCTGATAAGTAAAGAAAGGGGGAATTGTGTGAAGAGAACTGTGGGTGTAGATTTCCCGCTAGGGAAATAGAATAACCTTAGAGTTTTTCGGGTCGAGAGAAAAGAGAAGATCCTGTGTCAGCGGATGTGCCCGAGGGTGCGACTGCCTCAGGTAATGAGAAGTTGAAAGCATGTTCCAACACAATGATTTGGGGATCCATGGGGGAAATGAATACATTTAAAATAAAGGCTCCTACAGGGCTAGCTTGTCAGGCGGCCCTCCTTCTAGCGCCATTTGTTGATGGGTGAAATTGACCGCTCGTCAACTGGAGGAGTGAATCTGGTCCGGGGTTGTCTAAATAACCCTATCCGTTTGGATTAATCCACTCTGACAAGTTTAGCGGGTCCATTAGCCGATCCAAGTCCTACGAAAGTGAAAAGACAAAACTAAAGAAACTAACTAAATAAAAAAACAACTGCTGAAAAATATATACACATCTAATATATTCACAGTTTGCTAACTAATATTTATAAGATAGTCATTCTACTTATTAAATATACAGTGTATCGATATGATTAAATCTCTATTGTATGTACAATATTCACAAAATGCAAATTTTGATCGAAATCTGCAAAATCATATATGAATTGACTTATGACAACGAAGCTAGTGTTTTTTATTTTTTATAACTTTTATAAACAGGAAATGAAATGGCAGCTATCTATTTGAGAAATAAAAATAACAATCGATACGATGTATTGGACTACAGGAAATTCTTATATTAATTAAGCTAATAAAATGAAACTAGTAAACTGACCTGAAGTATTATTTCTTATTCATCCTATGCATAGCATCTACGTTTTTTGTTTGATGAGGCCAACCTACACCATATTTTACCAATACTTCTCGTAAATGCGAAGCAGTAACGCTTTGAATGCTAATGACAGAACAAGTAAGATATGTAGCAACAACAATTCATCATTTGACAAACGATCATATTAAGATAAATCTGAGTATGAAAATTTGCATATAATTGTTCATTGAATAAAGAAGATCAACCTTCAAATCATCAAATGCGAATAGATTAATTGTTGTATATAAAATGAGATACATAGAATATGGACACTATATAAATCCCATCACATCAACCTGTAACAAATTATGATATCTAAAGTAGTCAAAATTCGATTACAAATCAAAATGAGCAAAACTTGAACAAAAATATGATATATTGAAGCTAAAGTAGTGCAAATATCCACTTTCATTCAAGTCTGATAATCACAAATCCATAGTTTCTGCTCCCAGGCAACGATGGCTCTTAGTTTACAAAATAATACATTTATACAGGCAACAGGATCAAAACACTTCCTGTGGAAATCATCAAATCTGTTCCAAAAATTGTGGGGAATACAATCTCCCAAATTCCCATTATTATCCAAAACTAACAGCCTAATCTAAATCCATGTAAGGAAATAGCATGTTCAGAGATGCCACTAGCAATCCAATCTCCTTTAGAATTTGTATGTACCTATAAACGCACAAGAATATATGATTTTAGATTGTGTTTTAGTTGTAAAATCAAAGAATTCGAATTTTAGTAACTAGCTACAGAATCTCACGATTCTGTAGCTAGTTATTATTATAAACAGAATCATGTTTTATCAATTCAATCAAAACAAAAATAGATGCAATTTGAGCAAACAAATCTTGTATTCTAATTCAAAACAAAAACAAAATCATCTTAAAATTACTTTTAAAATACCATACCTTAGATTCAGGGATTCGTTTTAATCAAGATATTTTCAAATTCACAATGGCAGTGGTTGCTTCCATGTTTAAAAACAACAGACCATGTGGATATATAACTTGCTGACAGACTGCTTGAAAATCCTTTGGATTAATCAAGGGTTCACAGAAGGCTAAGGCACAAGGCTGGACGGGTGAGAGGGGTTCTGAAGCATAGGCCTGGAGAGGTAATAAATGTTTCAACAATTGCAAACAGACCAAAACGCACCTTTCATCCACAGAGAAAATCTGAGATTTGACCTCTAAAGGACGAGCTATATCTCTGTAATGACCCAATTTATGAGGAAACCGCCCGCGATGAAGGTAAAAGGGCTCATTTCGGTTCTGGTTTTTCAAGGGCTTGATCTAATTCAAAACCGTTTGCTCAGAATCGCTAATACAAGAAGAACACTCAATAACTCATCCTTGTTCCCAACTGTGAGATTCAAGCATAAAGCTATGAGAAGTGGTGTAGAAGAATATAAAAAAAATGGAGAAGATGGAGATTTATTTCTTTTTATCAGAAGTTTGATTGTGTATCCATGACTGTACCTTTTTCTTCTTTTAATATTAGTCCCTGCCCCTCTGACAATACTGATTATTGGACCCTTGATGAATCCTCTCTTCTCTTTTTAAGAAGAGATTTTCTAACTACTTGAGTAGTTAGGGTTTCTCCCTTCTAGAAATTATCGTACATGTTTCTTATTGAAACATTTCCTTTAATTAATTCATCATTAATTACTCATTAATGAAATCATATCATTGATATAAGTATATTGATAATGAGTCCTTTTCCTTTTTTAATAAAAGTTTTAATTAAACTTTTATTTTTTAAAAATTTAATTAATTTTCCATTAAAATAGGACGAATGTAATTTAATTTTCTGGGAGTGAAAACCAAATTTTAACCATACAAACCACTTTTGATTTACTCTTCATCATCTCAAATTTCCAATGATATAAAGTTTGTGCAAATCCATCATCTGGATCTCAAGCTATGAGCTCATGAAGTTGAGTTGTCATGTAGGCCCATTAAAAATGAAGTTGAATGATATTTTAATTTATGAGAATAATGTATCAACTTTTAGCCTTAAAACCTATACCACCATATTCTACGTCAACATACCTTTCCAACAATATAAATGTTTCACGGTTCCGACACTCGGAGCTCAAGTAATGGTCTCCGCAAGATCAACACTCAGCCACTGTCGATCAAAATTGATGGGCAAATGTGGGTCCTTGGATGAATTTTGTGCTTCCATTCATAAGATTTAAATTTTTGGTTTAAAATTCTATCCCACATGCATTGGGATATTATATTTTTCATGATATATAATACTAATTGTTTGATACACTTAGCAAGAAACACGAGAATAGAAGAAATTATGGAGCTTGGAGGAGTCCTTTGGAAAATTGTCGAATAAAATAATACTTATTTGGAATCATGTCACTATCCACCTCATGCCATGTCATCAATGAGTCACTCCCATGCGTCATCACGAGAATATGTTGACGCTTGAATTTTTTAGAACTAAAACGACAACCTCACGTGGATATAAATCCCCCTACGTTTTTATAGAGGTGGTACTCCTCTTTATTTTAAGATTTTCTTGGGACTCTAGAATTTTATAATATGGGACTTTACATAAGTCTGTCATGATAATCAAATAAATATAAAGATTTCAAGAAAACATAACATGAAAGAAAATGTTTTCTTTTCTTTTTTAGAGAGTTTTTGAGAAATGACCAGGAACGAGACACTTCATACATTTAAAAGAGATAGACAAAGTTTCCTCACATCCATCATAGTTAAACTAAATATTTTTCATCGCATAAAATAAAAGAAGATGGTCTACATGCATAAGAGAACTTTAATAGATTAAAACAAGGGGATCTCAAATAAATATAATGATAGATCAATCTCAAATACTTTACACTCAAAACCTAGAGTTACAAAGTACAGTCAAAACTAATCCTGAAATAGTTATCTTGGGATTTCTGAAAAATATATAGTATGTTACAATGATTTGAAATTTAAATGTGTGTGTCCTTAGGACTCAGATTGGGGATCCCGTGGACCATAAAGAAAATATGAACAAGAAGTAAGTTGTATAAGGAGAATGGTGGGTGATGTAGAGTAGCAAGACTATGATGGTATCTCGTGTATTCACTTGCTTGTTGTTTCCTTTTTCAATGTTTTCATTGACAGTTACAAGAACCATCTCAACTATTTCTTTCCCTTCTTTGGTTATTTTGTTGATTGCATTTCTGAACCAATCTTCAATATAATTTTTCATTGGTGCGACGTTTATTTAATGTCAAATTTTAATGTTGAATAACTCACCTTCCAAGTATCTTAAGTCAAGAGAAATACCATGTATTCCTTCCTCAATATCTTGATTTTTCATGGAATAATCAACTAGACAATTGTCTATTTCATCCTCATTATATTCGAGTATGCCATACAAAATTTCAACTGATAACCCTTTAAATATCTCAACTTGTTCATCAAATTGTTGCTTTATTAGAAACATTGAGTTGAGAATTAATTTAGGGTCTTGTACTTCATTAGTACCTCCTGCTAGGTCTATTTACATGAGTCTCTTGAAAATTTCTTTTATTTTTCAGGTAAGTGTTGGCTCTGGGAGTTTCAACATCTTGCGAAAAACTTGCGATGAAAGTGAAATGGGGGAACGATATTGGGTTTGTATAATTATTTGGCTTAACACGTACTTATTAACGCATGATGCAACAAGTTCTTTGTAGTCAAATACCTCAGGAACACACCATGCGTGAGAAATTCTAGATGCCCAGATTACGTCTTTTTGTGTAGGAGGAGATGAGTAATATGAATATGCTTTGGACCACTGAAAGTTCTGGTCTTCACGACCAAAAATATTCAAAGTATATCCACATAATTGTTGTCTAGTTGTTGTTTCCATTAGGTTGACAAGATTATTTTTCAGCTGAATAATAACTTGAAATAAATCTTTTTCAAGAGATGACAATAATACAATCCTTTGGAAAATGGTGAATTAATGAAATTTAATGAGTAATCTCCTCAAGTATTTTTCCATTAATGACAATATCTTCGAAGCCTACATAATTAGTTGTTAGAATTAAACAACATTCAATGCATATTGGAAAAAGCATGAGAATGGTGGGGACGAATGAGAGTAGTTTTGAATATGAATTTTTTCACAAACCCGCCAACCCAAGAACCCGCCAACCCACAGTTGTGGATGATCAAAAATAAGTTAAAGTGTAGAAAAACGGTCGGTCAGACTTGCATGCAGGAGAAAAAAATTCTTTTAGGGACTCAATACCCGTGACAAGTCCGATGGTTAAAATAAGGATCGTGAAATTTTGGGTGCAAAGTGGAGATCGCAGAATTTGGAGGATGAAAGATCGACTTTGTGAACCCGCGAAGTTTAAAAAAAAAGGCTAAGTATAATATAGTAGGGCGGTCGGTGGGACTAGTGACATAGGAAAATGGATCGGGATGAAGGCTCGTGAACCTGCGAAATCGATGAGGAGATGAAGGAAGAGTCCCAAAAATGTCTAAATGTAGAGACTAGTGGAGCATATGGAGAAGAGTGGTGAAAAGAGAAAAATGGTTAAGTGTGGAGATGGAAGGTGAGGGAGATAAGTGATGAGAGTACTTCACAATTTTAAAATGGAGAGGAGAATGTGATACTTAGAAAATTTCTTCATAATCTCTCATTCGGACCTTTAGACCAGATATTGAATAACTTAAGCATGCGGAAACAAATTTATGATCCGAAAATTGCACGACGAAGCTAAAACTAAGGGATGCAGAGTGAGCTTATAAAAGTTTAAAAAAATGTTATTTTTATATCAAGGATTTTCTTAATCCAAGAGAGAAAAAATATAGATGACCAAATTTTGGTCAACAATTGGCTCCAGCTATGGGACAGTGACCCCTATGGGTTAGTGAGAATACCATAATCTCAAGACTAGCTTCCTTTTCCACTAGGCTATGGAGTCATATTCAAAATGAATTCTTATAATTCTTCTTCTTTCATGGATTTATCTTCAAAATTCAATACAAATGTTGCCTTATTATGCAAAAATGAACTGGAGAAACAAAATATATACATGCATGATCTACCTACCCTAACTTAATTGAAAGAAAGGGGAACCTTAGATATAAGAATATTTCCAATGGATCCATTCAAGCATCCAATTGACTTGTGAAATGGGCTCCAATAGTAAGAAAAATATTGGGGTTGCTACCAATAAATCAGGAGCATGAAAATCATGATCATGCCCAAAATATACCACAATGGGATCGAGCAATGTGTACAGAAGACTTGTTTGCGTCGGCGGGATGACAATAATTTCGAACCAATATTCAATATAATCTACTCTTGGTTTCCCCAGAGTGTTGCTATCTTCAGTCAAATGAGAAATTTATTTCTTGAAAACATTCTCTTTTTCTTCTTTTTCCACATTCAAGATTATTGTTTCATTGGCGATGACTTGGCAATGTTCTTCATCTATGCAATGGCTATCTTGTTTGTTCTCAAAATTGGTTTCTTCCACCAAATCTTCTTTATTTTGGCTCAATTCTTCTTCCATATTTGGTGGAGAATTTTTACTTTCTTCCTCATATGGAGTACATGAGATGATGATATCATTTTCTTGGTCTTTGGAATTCTTGTCTTTATTCTCAACAACAAGATTTGATTCAGAAAAGTCTTGCAGTGTTTCATGATATTCTTCTTCTGAATCATTCATTTCATCTTTTTGTGTCCATGTGGGAGAGGGTGGGTGGGAAACAACATTTAAAACATCAACAAAAACATATGAATGTACCTTCAGGATGAAATTTTCTACAAATGCATCTTTTAACACATCCTAACTAGTAATGGAGTTAGGCATTAATGAACTATACAATTCAAGAGAATCCTCTCGTAGATTTTGTAGAAATAATATACATGTAACATTGTATTTAGTGAGGTCAAAACCATAACATGTACCTTTAAAATTAATCAAGTTTTTCTCTGCATCTTCTGAAGTATCCCCAAAGAATGTAGAAAAAATATCAATAGGGATATTGAGCATTTGAAAGTCTATTTTTGGTAGATTTAAAAAGGTATTATGAAATCACCTCCTTCTTTGAGAATTTCCCCCTTTTGTCGACTATGATGGTCTCTCGTGTCTTCACTTTTTTTGTTGTTGTCATTTTATTGTTTTCATTGACATTTACAGGAACCGTCTCAACTATTTCCCTTCTTTGGTTAATTTGTCGATTTCCTTGTTGAACCAATATTCCAAATAACTTTTCATTAGTTAGACGTTTATTTCATGTCGAATTTTAATGTTCAATAACCCACCTTCAAAGTCTCTTAAGTCAAGAGAAATACCATTTACTTATTCCTCGATATATTGATTTTTCACGAAATAATAAACTAGCCAATTGTCTATTTCATATTCATTATATTCGAGTATGCCATAAAAAATTTCAACTGATAACCCTTTAAATATGTCAACTTGTTCGTCAAATGTTTTCTTTGCTAGAAACATTGAGTTGAGAATTAATTTAGGGTCTTGTACTTTGTTAGTACCTCCCACTAGGTCTATCTCTATGAGTCTCTTGATCAAGTCTTCTCTTTTCAGGTAAGTGTTGGCTCTGGGAGCTTCAACATATTGTGAAAAACTTGCGGTGAAAGGGAAATGGGGGAATGATCTTGGAGTTGTATAATTCTCTAGCTCAGAATGTACTTCTCAATGCGTGATGAAAAAAGTTATTTACAGTCAATTACCTCAGGTACACACCCTACACGAGCAATTTTGGATGCCCATATTACGTCTTTTTATGAAGTAGGAGATGAGTAATATGAATATGCTTTGGACCACTTAAAGTTACCAAAAATATTCAAAGTATCTCCACATAATTGTTTTCTAGTTGTTGTTTCCATAAGATTGATGAGAGTATTTTTCAACTGAGTAATAACTTGAAATAAATCTTTTCGGAGAGATGACAATAATATAATCCTTTGGACAATGACTAATTAATTCAATTTAATGAGTAATCTCCTCAAGTCTTTCTCTATTAATGACAATCTCTTCGAAGCCTACACAATTAGTTGTTAGAATTAAACAACATTCAATGCATATTGGAAAAAGCAAGAGAATGGTGGGGACAGACAAGAGCAGTTTTGAATATGAAGTTTTTCATGAACCCGCCAACCCGCCATTATGGATGATCAAAAACAAGTTAAAGTGTAGAAAAGCGGTTGGTTGGACTTGCATGCAGGAGAGATAAAATTCTTTTAGGGACTCAAGACCCACGACAAGTATGATGGTTAAAATGAGGATCATGAAATTTTAGGTGTAAAGTGGAGATTGCATAATTTGGAGGATGAAAGCTCAACTCCACGAAATTTTAGAAAAAGGATAAGTATAATACAATATGGCAGTTGGTTGGACAAGTGACATAGGAAAATGGATGGGGATGAAGGCTTTCCAACCCATGAACCCAATGAGGCAATGAAGGAAGAGTCTAAAAAATGTATAAATGTAGAAACTAGTGGAGCATATGGAGAAGAGTGGTGAAAAGAGAAAAATGGTTAAGTGTTGAGATGAAAAGTGTTGAGAGGGAGATAAGTGATGAGAGTAATTCACAATTAGAAAATGGAGAGGAGAACATGATACTTAGAAAAATTCTTTATAATATCTCCTTTGGACCTTTAGACCAGATCTTGAATAACTTAGGCATGCAGAAACAAATTTATGATCCGAAAAGTGCATGACGAAGATGAAACTAAGGGTTGCGGAGTGAACTTATAAAAGTTAAAAAAATGTCTTCTTTTCATATCAAGGCTTTTATGAATCCAAGAGAGAAAAAATATAGATGATCAATTTTTGGTCAAAAGTAGTGTAGTCACGTGGTTCTTGGCCAAATAGTATTGTGGGAGCTTATGGAACTTTGTTATGCTACTCGGTTTGGATTGTATGCCCCTGGACCAAATTGGCCACATGTCCCTTAATGGCTTGAAGAGGTGAGTTGCAAATTGTGATAAAATTCAAACTGGGACTTATATGGGTGAACCGTCAGTTGCATTGGATCTAAATTACCAAATTTCAATTAGAGGGGCCCCTCTACTAACATTTTTTCCACCGGAAAACTGTTTGGTGTAGTATCTTTGGCACTAGGGTTTTGGTGAATGAGGCATAGTGCAATTTCTGAAGAGGAGATCGATTTTCAAGAACATTGTGTTGAAAATTTTTGGGTAGTGTATTCACATCATCCTTGGTCAAATATACTTGTGGGAGCTTACATAACTCTGTTGTGCCACTCGGTTTGGATTTTATGCCCCTAGACCAAATTGGCCACATGTCCTTGAATGGCTTGAAGAGACCAGTTGCAACTCATGATAAAACACAAAATGGGACTTAGATGGGTGAATGATCAATTAAATTGGATCTGGAGCATCAGGTTTCAACTAGGGGGGGCCTTCGTTGTCATTTTGTCCATCGGAAAACCATTTTTTGGAGTATCTCCAACACTAGGGTTTTGGTCAATGAGGCATAGTGCAATTTCTAAAGAGGAGGTTGATTTTCAAGAACGTTGTGTCGGGAATTTGTAGGTAGTGTAGTCACGTGGTCCTTGTCCTAATAGACTTGTGGGATATTATGAAACTTCGTCATGCCACTCAGTTTGGCTTTTATGCCCCCTGACCAAATTGGCCACATGTCCCTGAATGACATAAAGAGACGAGTTGCAACTCGCGATAAAAATCAAAATGGGACTCATATGTGAGAACCATCAGTTTTATTGGATCCATAGCACTAGGTTTCAACTAGGGGGGGGGCTCCACTATCATTTTGTCCACTTGAAAATCGTTTGTTGGAGTATATTTGGCACTAGGGTTTTGGTCAATGAGGCATAGTGCAATTTTTGTAGAGGAGGTCGATTTTCAAGAACATTGTGTCGGGAATTTGTGGGTAATGTAGTCTCGTGGCTCTTGGAAAAATAGACTTGTGGGAGCTTACAAAACTCCATTATTCCACTCAGTTTAGATTTTATGCCCCCATACCAAATTGGCCACATGTCCCCAATGGCTGCAACTCGTGATAAAACTCAAACCAGGACTCATATGGGAGAACCGTCAGTTGCATTGGATCTAGAGCACCGAGTTTCAACTAGAGGGAGCCTTCATTATCATTTTGTCCACTAGAAAACCGTTTGTTGGAGTATCTTCAGCACTAGGGTTTTGGTTAATGAGGCATAATGCAATTTCTAAAGAGGAGGTCGATTTTCAATAACATTGTATCGAGAATTTGTGGGAAGTGTAGTTGCATGGTCCTTGTCCAAATATACTTGTGGGATCTTACGAAACTCCGTTATGTTGCTCGGTTTGGATTTTATGCCCCCAGACCAAATTGGCCACATGTCCCTGAATGACTTGAAGAGACAAGTTGCAACTTGTGATAAAACTCAAATAGGGACTCAGATGGGAGAACCATCAGTCGCATTGGATCTGAAGCACATAGTTTCAACTAGGGGAGGCCTCCACTATCATTTTTTCCACCGAAAAATCATTTCTTGAGTATATCTTGCACTAGGGTTTTGCTCAATATGTATTACATATGTTTAGGCAAGGCATGTCAAGGCAAGGCAAGTGAAGGAAATACATGGCAAGTGAAAATGCAAGTGAAGGCAAGGCATGGCATGGAAAGTGATAAGGCAAGGCAAGTGAAGGCAAGGCATGGAATGTAGTGTAAAGGAAAGCTAAGGCAAGGCAAGTGAAGGAAATGCATGGAAAGTGATAAGGAAAGTGAAGGAAATGCATGGAATGGCAAGTGATAAGGAAATGAAAGTGAAGGAAAGGAAAGTGAAGGAAAGGCATGAAAAGTGAAGGAAATGAATGTCTTGGCAAGTGAAGGAAAGGCAAGGTAAATGAAGTAAAGGTAAGGCAAGGCAAGTGAAGGAAAGGAATGAATGGAAAGGAAAGTGGAGGAAATGCATGGCATGTTATGGAATGGCATGGAAAAGGAAATGGAAAGAAAAGAAAAGACAAGGAAAGTGAAGGAAAGGAAAGTGAAAGAAAGACATGAATAACAATGAAAGTGAAGGAAAGGCATGGCACTCTATGGAATGGCATGACATGGCATGGAAAAGGAAGGGCAAGTGAAGGCAAGGCAAGGAAAGGAAAGGAAAGGCAAGTGAAGGAAAGGAATGAATGGAAAAGAAAGAGATGGAAAGGCAAGGCAAGGAAAAGGAAAGGAAAGGGAAGGAAAGAAAAGGTAAGGAAAGGGAAGGAAAGGAAAGGGAAGGAAAGAAAAGGTAAGGAAAGTGAAGGCAAGGAAAGGCAAGTGAAGCTAAGGCATGGCATGGAAAAGGAAAGACAAGTGAAGGAAAGACATGGTATGGCATGGCATGTGAAGGCAATGCATAACATGGAAAGTGAAGGCAAGGAAAGGCAAGGCAAGGCATGGAAAAGAAATGCATGGCATGGGTATGTTTTAATCCAGGGTATATTTTAATATCATTACAAATATTTTAACAACAATCAAAATGAAGCCAAAATTATTCATTTTAGATACCTAGATGCAGGGGTGATTTTAAGGATGAAAATTTATTTTAAAATGTATAAACCTTGGCGAATTGTACTAATATTTCATATGCCAACTATGAAATGTTTGCGATATTTTTATAAAAATATTCAAATTTCTAAGGATTTTGTATAGTTTGTATAAAATTTTGGCGATTTTTAAGGTAAAATAATTTTATTCGACATAATTTGGGCGAATAATTTTTAGAATAGAGAGTCGTATTTTTGGGAAAACCATGGAAAATTATCTCATGAGCGAAATTTATCCCCTAAAATCATCCCTACCTAGATGGCCATTCAAGTAGACCATCGGGATCACTTCTAATACTAACGGTTTCCATTAACTTCTCGTGCTCAGAGTAAGGCAATAAGTATTGTAACTTTGATGATTTATTACTTGGAATTGTTTGTAGTTGGAGGTTTGTACCAATAATAAAGTTTGTAAAGTGGTATACAACTTGACCTAGTTTATAATATTGAAATACATAACCACTTTCTTTCATGTTCTTTCATCCTATGTCAAATATTCTCCTTTAATAACCATCGACCCTATCGGAAATTCAATGACTTTGGATTCTACCACTGGTTGCATGAGAGTCTTCTTTCCCTCTAATCATCGTTCCAACCAATAATCAGTGCCCCATTTATTATCTCTTGGGGAAACCATTGCGTATATGTGCCCTGCAAAAAATGGAGTGCCAAAATGTGAGTCCACTAAATGACCAAAGTGTTGGGTATGTGTTATATTCTTTGCACGAGTCATAGTGTCTATGTTGTGTCGGGCGTGTAGGGTGGTGCAATGGGGAGACAACCCCCTATGTAGGGGTTATGGGGTAGGGCCCTCGAGATTTTTTTTCCTCGGGAAACATATTACATTTTTCCTCATTTTTCATGTTGCCTCGATTTTCATGTCCATTGTTGGGAATTTTTTCGGCACATAGTTTTTACCGATAGTTTTCTATTTTCGGTTGAGGAATTATGGTTGTTGACTAATCTAGGTCATTGGGTTAGGGTTTTGGATTTCATTGGCTCCTATATGTATATTGTATTGTAAACAATGTATCACATGAATTAATATAGAATATGTTGGTTTTCCCGGTTTAGGTTTCTAGGGGAAAAATATATGTGTAATGTTTTTATTTTCCATTGTATCTTTTCTGTTCTTTTACTGAAAATATGTTTATAGTAAATATTGTACAAGGTTAAAATCTACATTTTGTATTAGAGATTTGTTGGCTTTAGGGGGACTCCTTTTTGGTCAAGGGTTTGGCTCGGGACTGTGATAAGCCTTGTTACAGTGGGAGATCTATGGTATTGATTTTTCAGGTGAAAAGAAATGGTGAGCAATTCAAAAATGGAGATTGAGAAGTTTAATGGCAAATGTTTTGATTTGTGGAAGCTTAAGATGGAAGATCTGTAGGTGGACAAAGATCATTGGATCACGATAGATCCAGGTACTCCACCTATAGGAACTTCAACAAATGACTAGAAAAGGTTGGATCGGAAGGAGAAGAGCATAATCTGATTGTGTCTCTCAGATTCAGTATTACTGAATGTGTCATAGGAAGCTACATCCAAGGATTTATGGGATAAGTTGGGGAATTTGTATCTCTCTAAGTCCATAGTAAATAAACTATTCCCATGGAAGAATTTGTATAACCTGAGGATGAGAGATAGAGACTCGGTGGAAGATCATTTGAATGCCTTCAATACTGTGGTAAGTCAGCTAGTATATGTTGAGATTAAAATTTCAAATGAATATAAGTGTATCAATTTACTGCACGTTCTTTACCAGACTTGTGGGATAGTCTAGTTGTGGCCATAGGTAGTAATAAAAATTCCTTGAAGTTTGATGAAGTGGTATCATCCTTGTTGTCAAAGGAGATGAGACAGAAGAATATGGAAGGATAGAACACAAACACATTATTTGCAAGAGGACGCTCCAAGGAAAGAAATAGATCCAAGTTATCAAGTGTGATATCTAAGTCTAAGGGTAGATCTAAAACTCTTGGAAATTTTGTAAAGGTATGTTGGAGATGTGAAAAAGTAGGGCACTACAAGAAGTAGTGTAGATCCAAAGTTGAGAAAAAGAAGGGATCTAAAGAATCTCCTTCTACAGAAGAAAATACCTCCAAGGAATAAGGAGGGGATGTTTACTTGACTTCTTCAAACACACATGCATATCATGAGGCATGGTTGGTTGACTCAGGTGCATCCTTTCATATGACTCCCCACAAGGAGTGGTTCTGTGAATATGAAAGGTATGATGGAGGTGATGTTTTCCTAGGTGATGAATCGACAACTAGAATCATAGGTCGAGGAAAAGTCAAGTTGAGGCTCATAGATGGAAGGATTAGAACACTACCTAGTGTTCTACACATCCTAGGATTGGCCATAAATTTAATTTTTGTAAGAAAAATGGATGATGCAGGGGTCGCATTGTTTTCTTGTTTTTCGTGTTGCCTCAATTTGTGTGTCCATTATTGGGCAGTTTTTTGGCACATGGTTTATGCCGATGGTTTTCTATTTCCGGTTAATGAATTATATTTGTTGACTAATCCAAGTCATTCAGTTATGGTTTTGGATGCCTCTGGATCCTATATGTATATTTTATTGTGAACAATGTATCACATGAATGAATATAGAATATGTTGGTTTTCCCGGTTTGGGTTTCCAGGGGAAAAATATGTGTAATGTTTGTATTTTCAATTGTATCTTTTATGTTATTTTATTGAAAATTTGATTGCAGTAAATATTGTACAAGGTTATATTCTACACAAATCATAACATTCATTCTAGTTATAGAAGGATTCAATGAACCCAACAGTATAAGATTTGAGACATGATCATAATATGTTGAAATACTTGATTGGTCCTCCTACAATTGGGATAATTCCATAGTTATACGTTGACCAATGGGGAGTGATACATGATCCCATCTATCAACCCAGTCTGTTGATTCAAAATCATCCCATTTATTACCACTACATGGACCATAGAATCAAGAGGGTTTTCTCATCCATATTTCAACTATTGCATTGTCTGATGTTGTAACTGAATGGAATCCACTAGTGCCCTGGATTGTTTTTTCATTCATACCACTATGATCGATCTACATCGACGACCTCCCAAAAATATCTATGTGCATGTCCTTTATTGTGTGATTGGTCTTCACAGGTTCTTGTTCCCTCTCCCATTACTGAAAAAAACAATGGATTTTGCAACAATAGATTTTACATCTCGAATGAGAGAAGTAGTAGTGAACTTCATTTATTGCCTGCGTAATTCTCCTTTTATTCATGCACCTTCTCCATCATGCTCCCCTTCCCATTCCCGGACTCAAAATAGTTCCAATTGTGTGGTACCTTTAGTTTTTTGTGCAACATACACAACGTTGAAATACATGAGCATATTTGAACTGGCCCGCGCAACCATCTGACCAAATCCAATGTTGATCCATCTTTATTTTCTTCTCCTTAAGGTGATTGTAGAACAACTGAAAACAATGTTGTAACTAGGCTAAGTCATGGCACCAAACATCACTTATGTATAAGTGATACTCTTTCAATATAAATCTATTTTGTTCATTACTATCCGGTCCATTCCTATATGTGATATGTACCATTATGTTGACCTGCTCTGAGTGATAATATTGGCTTTGAATCTCATTTTGTGGTTGCAAAGTGTAGTTCTTAGAAAAATCAACCATTGATAACACAGTACCAATAGGAAATGTATCTCTGCATATTATAAATGTTTGTCCTACCATCGAGACACATGGACATGTTGAACATAATGTCATGTCATTTCAATGAAGTCCTTCATGAAGTCACAAACATGTACTTGGGAAGTAACCAATTGTATCTTTTTTCTCTCATGTCCTCCATAAATATCATATGTCATATATTTAAAGATTTGCAAGGAAACCTCCTTCCTCCCCAATTCATACTCATCGCTTACATGGATGCACTTGCTTAGTAATGTCATTCTCTCACACCTGAGGCATGTCCCATCTAAGCATGCATTTTGATAAAATGTAAAACCCTCTGGCCTTGTACACAAGAGGTTGTGAATAAAGTCTCTAGATGACGATGGAGACAATATAACTGGGCATTCTTGCAAAAGGGTGTTGTGCAAAACATGAAATGTGTGTGTGTGTGTGTCATAATAATAACCATACTCAATGTGATATCTACAACAACACGTGTTACAAATTGTGTTTATTCGAACATACCAAGGCTTTCATTTATGGAACGATCTTTGGCCTAAGTTAAGTGAACTAGGTATTGTTTTGAATCTCGCATACAATTATGTCTGTGTAATGTCAAGATAGTGTTTAATATGGGTTTCACAGTCCCTAGATCCCCTTCTCAATTTTAGTACATATTTTTGGTCGGAAGAGGACCTTGTGTTATCATGCTATAAATCCTGAACTAGTCCCTTAACTGCTCCAATTAACTTCATGTCAAAACAAGGTATCCTTCCAGTGAAGGCCCACAAACATGTTGGGGAACCTATGTCGAGGATATATCATCTACGAGAATACTTTATAAGGGTTTTGACATTGCATTTAAATAGGTGAGAGGTTTGTTGTAGAAAACGATGTTTTCTTGTAATCTTGCTAAAAATTGACTGGAACGAGACACGCCGAGCTGCATTGCGGTCTTTAGAACAAAATTTCTTAACAATTCTTTGAAAAGCATCTACAAGGTTTTGTACTATATGATGACTTGTTTCTACACTTTTGACTATTTTAATGCCTAAAATTTTCTTAAAAGAAATCAAAATTCTAGATTTTAACAAAGATAAAAATAATTGAGATTTAGCAGCATCAGATTTTGAACAAAGTTATCGATTTAATGAGAGTTGTGACCTCAAAATGAGAACTCTAGCACAAAAACCCATATTTTGCATAAAAAAACATCAAAATCAACTCCCAAATAAAAAAGTGATGCTATCGGTATCACCAGTTTTTTAAACGGGGCCAAAATTACAATATTTTTCAAGCATGCCCTTCAAAACGTAGACAGTAGCTTAGAAAAACATTAAAACCAACACCTAAAAAAAAACATTTTTGATTTTTTTTTCCAAAACGTTAAAATTTTAAATAATTTGAAATCGTATTTTTAGCACTTGGTACCATTAAAAATAAAATCTCAAAATCAACCATCAAATTGAAAAGTACTTCTACCGGTAGCACACATTCTAAAATTGGGGTATGAAAATGACACATTTTTATAAACTGGTAAAAGAAATCATTACTGTAAACAAAATCATAAAAAAAAAACCTTAACTGTTTACTTTTAAATCTTATTATTACTCAAAGAACAAGGTAATATATAATTCCATGAAAATATCACAATATACTTTAAAAATGCAACGTCACTTTTAAAAAAAAAATTACTTTTAATAAAAAAAAGTAAATACAAGTTACATTGAATGAAATATAAATTATTTCTTAAAAGTATTGTTATATTGTCCATATTCAAAACATGTGAGCTAAGAAATTGTACTATATTATCCATAATCAAAAAATATAATTCATAAAACATAAAAATAGATTCATAACTTCATGTAAGATCATATGTAAGTTCAATGTTCATTTCTAGTTACCATACAGACATCATATGGATAAAAAATACATAAAATGTTTCATACACTTATTTAGATTGATTCATGGTTTCTGAAATACGATTGGAGTCTACATTGTATTCATATGAATGATTGGATGAAGATGTAGATGATCCATACTCTTCTCTATTGTCGATGAATACACCATCTGAGTCTACATGCATGTCCATCATTTCAGATGTCAAATTCCTTTTAGATCAACGACTAGGTTCAGAAGACTCCCATTTGGCATTTATTTCTTATGGAAGCAACCTACTGATAATCTTTGTTTTCTTGGAGTGAATATTTCCTCTCTTTTTCAAATTGAATTCATAAACAAGTATGTCAACATCATCTAATTTTAAGAGGTCAATGCAACGACAAGTTGTATTTTGACCTTTTATTTTTCTCTTTATGGGTGTGTACTTGTTGCATACCAATGCACTTCAATTGCAATAACATCGTCATTTTGTTTCTCAATATTTATAACCTTTCTAATACAAAATGGATAACCATGTGGATCTTCATTAGCTAAAAATGCAATCATGCTACCCTCCTTAATATCTTGTACTGAACCCCTATAAAGGTCTTCTATGGATTCATGTTGTGCACGTGACCTTCGTGAACGAATATACATTTCTCTTTCCTATGCTTGTGTAAACTCAATAACACCTTGAGATTCTTGTTGAACTTCAACAATGCTTGTTTCTTCAAATTCATTTGGCATATTTTGTGGCCAATGAAATGGAATCTTCAACAATGTATCTTCATTTGTTGAGATTGAAATTATGTCTATTTGACTATTGAAAAACGACTCCCACCAAACAGAATCAACAACATCAAAGTACTCATATGTATCCTCAATGGACCTTTTTATTTCTTCTAGGAATTCAGAATAATCTACATCTCTATTATGCCTTTGTGCATTATGAATTTCATCAACTGATTGTAAAAATAATAACTTTGATGAAAATATTGAATGATCTGGAATGGACTTCAAAAATTTTGAGCCTAATGAAGGCCCCCATTTTGTAGTAGTTGAATATTTCTTTCCCCATATAAGTGTTTTCCCATAAATTTTTTCGAAACAAAATTGATGTTGGAAGCTAATGTCATTAAGTTGCTCAATACATTTTTCTTCACAATGTGAACCTAAATAAATCTTCGCATGTCAATAGTTTCTTCTAATATATGAAAAACAGGCTCTAGAATGTATGCTTTCTTAATACATTCAATCAATGATGGTAGGATTCCAACATTTCCTCCTTAATGTTACTAAAAAATAACTGAACATTTGATCAATATGATCATGAGTGTGTCCAACAAGAAGGAAACCAACTTTGACCTTTTGAAAGATTCTCATTTCAAAAAGAATTCTTAGATATCCAAACACAATTTGATTTTTATTTTCATGACTAGTGTTGTCCAACTGTAGATAGAGAAATTGAGGAAGATTTCTAGACCAGTGAGTGAGCACATGATGAATTATGGTGATGGTTAGAATTGCATCAATATGAATATTTGGAGCTGTGAAGTAAACCCTTGGACACATTTTTCCATTGAAAACCATACAACCAACCAAGTGAAATTGAATGAAATTATCTCCCTGTAAATTTTTGGTTGTACAGACAAAATGTGGTAGAAGTGTTTTCTTATGGTCCATGCCATCAATTATCATACCTAAATATTTGTTTGGAGCTTTATAACACTTCTTCTGATGTTTGAACAACTTTTTCCTTTCACTTGATTGTTGATTCTAATGTTCTTGAAGTGCTTTGACTATGGAATCTACACATGACGTAAAATTAAAATATTTATCATATGTTTTCATAGTTGATAACTATTCAATTAAAAAAAAATAGTAAATATATACCTCTTTCTGCCCATTCATATTTATCTCTTCTTGATTTAAGAGTAGCACATATACTACAAATCTCCATCCTTGACTTCTTAGGAATACGAACATTGTTGAATTGTTTCTTCCACATTCTTGTAAAATATGCATATGTAATAAAATTACCATTTCCTTCAACACCTTCAACATATCCTTTGTACAACTTGTAGATTTCCCTCCTTGAGAAATTATCTGGAATATGTATTG
>JZKD02S0266076.1:127158-140640 GCA_000966675.3 Picea glauca | reverse complement strand
CAACCTTTTCGATTAAGCGATGATGCTTTCTCTGCCCTCAAAACAAGTTCACTTTCTTAAGGATGTCACTCTCTTTGTTTGACTTCAGGAACTTGCAGGTCGGATAATATAACTCATAAATTTACACGTCCCGAGTCATGAAACGGCGGAGTTTTTTTTAATTTTCACTCAAGACAGTAACTAGAGTAAAATATTTTAACCCTGTGATTAGAAATCGTCGGGGTTTTGCACCTCGGTGGTTGCTAAGTTCGAATTTTTATGCTTACAGCTCCAAGAGCCAAGAACACAAGGTTCTTTCGGGCTAACCCTGGTCAAGGATTAAAGGCAAAAAGACTGACCATGGTTATATTCTGTTCTCGGCATTTCTCCCCTCGGCATTATCTTTTAGAAAGTTATGGCATCCAAAACCCCGATTCGTGAAGTTGCGACGTAATTATAGCGCGATTAATTAATTGCCTAATCTAAGATTTTCTTCCCCCTAATTGAGTCTTAATTATCGCCATCTCGCAGTTTCGCAACTCGGCATACAAATCCCCCATAGAATGGTCTTCGAAGTTCCAAGTCGCGATATGGCGAATAAGTTGATTATAAAATTAATAATACTCCAAACCACTATTACTGTTAATCAAGCCAAAATCAGTCCTCGTAGTCTCGCGAGTTGAAGACTCAAAAAGTTAAAAGGAAATCAACGATGCAGCGAAAAACGAGAGAGTTATTAATGTTGCTAAGTTTTGATAATTTAAAATAAAGTAAGATATGTCCCACGCATCGAGACTTGCACGTTTCCTGAGGTATCCATCTTTCTCCTTACTCCAACTGACTGTCAAACCGCCAAATATTGATGACATTAATGAATAATTAGGGCGAATCCCCGAATAATAAGATCGGATTTTACACAATAAATTTGTTTCTAATTGCGATTTGACAGACTTATTTCGAAGAGTACAAAATTTTCAAATATATACAGGAGTCTCATTCTATTATAATGAAAATATTTTTCATAAGCACTCAGACCTCATCATTCTCTGAGTGAACTAATTTCTGCATGTATACATAGGTCTATCGCAGAAAGGAAAAAACGCAAGCTTCAACTATGGATCCAAGGAAAGAAGAAAAGGAAAATGTCGAGGTTGCAGGGCAAGGCTCAGATAATGTCTCTGACACTTCGCCTCGAAGTGTCGACTCGGTCCCTAGATAGTCGTTCGTTTCAGATATCCTACAATCTGAGTTGGTGAATTATTCAGACTCGTACGAAAATGAAAAGGATGACTTGAACACCAAATACAAGATAGTTGTGCAATCTGGAATGCACAAGGTAGCAACCAGACCACGGTTGCTCCCATATTATGATATGATCCGATGGGCATTAGATCACATAGACCTGCCCACCAGAACTATCATCAATGAACGACAGGTCACAGTCGGGACTTTTAGACCGGAGCACATCCAAGCCATGTATAAGCTCCCGACAACATATGAATACACGTATGATGTTGAATTCCTGGAGGGATTCAAATAGAAGGAGTGCACTGGATATGAAAAAACCATGCCCGGTTTGATAAAGGATTGGGTTTCGCGCTCGGCGAAATTCAGAGCAAACGACCAGGGCATTTATTCAATCGCCTCACTGGAGCCACAGTATAAGTACGTGGCAATGATGACATGTCATTTATTCGAAAGGGAGGACACAACGCATTTCTACATTGCATGGGTGCCTCTCATGTTTCGGGTTGCAGAAGGTTGCTTGTTTAATTGGGCAAAGATACTCTCAGACAGTTTGGCCAACCGGGTCACAGAGTATCGGGAGCAGAAGGCAAGCAGGAGACCGTCCTCTTTTTTCATGTACGCATACATTATGGACATGGTATGTTCTATGACACCATTCCCTTTGATGAGCTTGGCTTGGAATCCAGTCCAAGAAAAGCACGTGCATGAGTATCACGACAAACTGTGGGAGAATAAAGTGGACAAATTTATTTACGAAATTTTCAATTGGGTGATGGTGCCCCTGCTGGAAATCTGAGCGGTATAGAAGACTGGTACGTAGAAGCAGAGTTTTCCTATTTCAGAGTGTTCGGAGCTGTTGTTCCTTCGCTTGCACTACCATTGTTCATCCCCGACAAGCTTGCTTGTCGCGAGATCTCCTGACAAACAGTGATTGGCAGGGTGAGTAAAGAACTCAAAGCATCTTCGAAGAAGGTATGGCCATTTTTCCCCGTTCGGCTAAATTCTTATTCTTTATTGGATTTCGAGCATGCTAAAGCTGAGGCTGCAGCCCTGGAAGACCTGAGTTTGGTCTCCATTGAATATAAAAAACATGATCCTAAAAAAATTGTAAGCAACCATTTAACTAGTTGTGGGTTGAAGAGGTTTGAACATGAGTTTTCACCCTCGGATGACATTTTCCGAGGGGCGAGGTCTTATGGGGAAGTGCTAGTTTGGATCCTATCTTTAGCACCCGAAGACATGGCATCTGTATTAAAATTTAAGGAAAACAAACGAAGTTGTCTTCCTGCTGTGTTGCAAGGAGGGAGCCCGGGCGTTTCTGAGATGGAACCGAAGAATGATGAAGGCCCCAAAGAAGCAACTTCTGGTTCAAGAAAAATCCATAACGAAGTGGATCAAACGAATAAGCCCGAAGTAGAGACACAGAATCCAAACCCACTAGAGACCCAGAATCCGAAAATTGAGACGAAGACCTCTGAACCTCCGAAGAAGCAGGACTCATTCGTCACACCAGGAAAGGTAGCGAAACAGATCGGGGAACCCATCACTTCTGTCACCCCCTTGCAGTCGACGCGAAGAAATATAGAAGAAGGATGGATTTTCGATGAGGAACTGAGGCCTATCAGAGCAGAAGAACTTCCTCCAAACGAGTTCTTCTTTGACAAAAAGAGAAAAGAAGTGGTGAAAAGGGAGTTCTACCAAAACGAAGGATCGACGCCTAAAAAATTCAAATTTATGACCGATGGAAAGAAAAAAAAGAATGAGGAATTCACCACGAAGATCCCAGGAATGCTAGGAGCGTATGCATCGGCGAATCAATTCTCGGTCGGGATGTTAAAAAACCATCTCAAAAGAAAGAATCACTTGATCAAGACTCTCGAAGCCAGAGTATCTTCGGCCACAGAAAGTGCTAAAGGTCAGGTGAGCGGGGAAATAGAGTTGGCCCGACTAACTGATAAAAAGGAAATAGAAGCGCTCAAAGCCAAGTTGGAGCAAGCGCATCTAGTGATCCGAGATGGTCGGATACATGTGGGTCAACAGAGGACTATGATAATAGATTTGCAGGCTCAGGTAGAGGTCGCTGAAAATAGGGTGATCGATGTCAAGGGGTTTAAATCCCGAGTGATCGATATCCGGAGTAGGATCTCTTATGCACAACAAAGTTTTCTAGATAAAGTAGGAACAATCCGAGAGGATTGTTTGTTGATGCATCAGGTTTCCAAGAACCTAGCTGACAGAGAAAGAGATGCAGGAGCAGCTCGGGTCGCCTTCCAGGAGGCGATGATAGCCACGAATGACAGAGCTTTGGCAGGTTCTCCCGGACTCGCCCTCCCAGAACAAACTAGAGGTAACATTTTTTTGAAGGATTGGGAGCATAACATTGCCTTGGGTAAGGAACAGGCCCAAAAAGTGACCAATTCATTAGAAGAAGCCTTCGATTCTATAGAGGGTGAGATGTTGGGTATGGATACTGGAGGCGATGCCAAAACATTAATACAGATGAATGTAGAACAAATCTCGCTTGATCTAAAAGAGAAGGAGGAGAGAGATTTGGCCAATATCTCTCAGATGGACAGGGTGGACATGGTTCGAGTTGATAAGCATTTAATCCAGTCCAGGGCGCAACTAAGTGCCCTCGACATCGTTGATGCACAAATGAAGGACAAGTTGAAACAGTTAGCCCAAGGATGTTACTTCGTCGAGGCCAGCTGTCAAGCGGAACCTTCGCAGCTCGTGTCTCAGTTTGTGGACAAATGTATTGCCTACACCGAGTCCGCACAAAGACGAGCACCTAGCACCAAGTGATAATAGAGTGGGAGAAAGGGAGCGATTGCACTCCTCTCTGTTGTAACCACCTTTGTGTTTATAGGTGAGTTTTCTCTTTGACAGGAACCTTGCGTTATATGCAGCTAAATGTTTCTCTTTCACATCACACCTTTATATTAAAATATAACATAGTTACAGGAAAGATCCTTCAATTTTCATTTCAATTTAATTCCAAAAACGTAAAATTCTCTATATTTCGACCAAATCAAGACAACATTTAATCTCTCTTTAAATCCTTTTCTACTCTTACTGTTTCTCCATGACTGTCCCTGCAGCGACACAGCGTAATATTGAACCCGGACTATCGAACCAAACGCATATTTCCTTAAATATTTTTGATATAATCCTTAAAACCACTAATAACCGGGAGGAACTTGAATGTTCATGGGCAGCCATTGAACAAGATATAACTACTCAGGAACAGTTGGAAGCTAGGCGACGCGAACGTAGAAATCTTCCCTAGTTTCCTATACCGGAGGTTGACATTACTCTCTTACCCATTTTTCACCTACTTTTGGATGCCTTGAAACTGTACTTTTGAGCCTTAAGTACAGACTCAGGAACAACATCTTTTTGGCACCGTTGCCGGGGAGAAAAGTTACGAAATCTTTTCCCTAGGAAAACGACATTTATTTCGTTGAAAGTGTTACTCCTTGATAGTGAACATAGAGTACACACCTTTTTAAGGATTTTTCAATCTTTCACTTGGTGACTCCACGAAAACATAAGCTAGATTCTAGTATAAAGAGTACCAGACAGAACCCATATGGAAAGCTGATTACGCTGGTTATTCATCCTGAAAAACTTTTAAAAACAAAAAACCAACTTTCTAAGACTAAATACCATTCAGAACCTTCTACTTCATGCAATCCTATGTTTGATACCAAAGATCTGATGTCAAACCACCCTGAAGTTAGGAGTGAGATTCATCAGTCTTTCCCATCCATACACAAGGGAAAAGGTCCTCTAGAAAGTTCGTCAATAGTCAGCGTACCATATTTTCTTTGATAGAACTTCCCGATATCCCCTGATTCCAAAGAGTGTATTACACACCCATTTTCTACACCCAAGTCGATGGCAGCCGTCGAAGGAGGTGGTGGAGGTGCTCCTGGAGGAGGAGATGGAGGTCAAGGGCAAGTCCTTCCTCCCAGAGTATTCGCAAAGGTAGCAGCGAGATACGCCCCCCTGGTTTTGCCCGTCCCCCTCCATGATTTGCCTGAAAACTACATCAACAATCTTCCTAAGTTCACTGGGGAGGGAGATCTAACCGCAGCCGAGCATATAAATTTCTTTGACCAATTCGCAGACATCTGTGGTATCGAGCACGAAGATGTCTATTTGAGGCTCCTTGTCCAGACCTTTGAAGGACTGGTCCAAACTTGGTTTCGGAGCCTAGCCGCAGCTTCTATCTTGTCATATGACGCTTTGGAAAATGCTTTCCTAAGACAATGGGGAGAGAGAAAAGATCACTTATATTATCTTACCGAGTTTGGGTCCCTAAAGAAAAAGAAATCAGAAACAGTTATGGAATTTATTCTAAGATTCAACAAACTGTATAATAATATTCCAGCCGCAGTTAAACCCTCTTAACCCTCAGCCAAAGTAAGATTCGCGGGAGCTTTCGAGCTAGATTTCGCACTACTTTTGTGAGAAAGAAGAGGAGACACCCTAAATAGAATGAAAGATGATGTTGTCGAAATTGAATCTAATATGATGGCTTCGGGAAAATTAAAAGCTAAATTAGAAACAGTCAACCGCGAGAATAGATGTTATAGGGAACCAGCAGGTCCTTCGAGCTCAAATAGATACACTGATGACAGAATAGATGATATGGCCTAAGTAATTAAAGAACTGTCCAACAAAATTTCTAGGATGGAGTTGGACCAGTTTAAGGCTGATTCTTCAAATAAAAAAGACTTCAGGAGAAACCCAAATCCCCAAAATCAAAAGAAACAAATTAAGAACGAATATCAAAAAATACAAGCTCCACTAAAGAACGAAAATTTTATAGGAGCAAATGACTTCCAAGATTTCAGAGATTCAGAAGATGAAGTCGCGAATTTTGGTGATGATTGTTCGCAGCCATATCTCACTTGTGAAGATTATGAAAAATCTTTGAACACCCCACAACTATCTAATGAGGATGAAGAAGGTGATCACACTGATCCCTCTGTATCTCAACCAGAAACAGAGATGATAATGGTCGAGTTTCAACCAAAGTACATTCTAAGATCCAAGAGTAAGCCTACCTCAACAAATCAACCTAAGAGAATCCTTCAAAAAGGTCAAGCTTATGAAACTCCTTTGGAAGAGACCTTGTTACCCAACAACAAAACCAAGGTAGCAAGCACTCAAGAGTCCGAGGTGAAAAAAGTTAAAACTCAAACACAAGAAACCGAACCAGTAGATAAAGTTACGTCTTCGACTAGGATCACGAGTGATAAAGCGATCCAGACAAGTAAGTCGGAAAGGAAAAATTTAGAAATCTCAACCAAAGAAACAGACAAGGTAAACACATATTTCAGTCTTGAAAATGAGTTAAACAAGATTAAAATACCGATTCCTTTGGTAGAATTAGCAAAAAATCCCGCTTATCGGAAGCAAATTGCCAAAGCAATGGGTGTCTGCGAGCTAGAAAGTCAGTCTGATGTTATCAACCTGGAAGATGATAGACCTAAAATCACCTTTGTTCCTCATTTTGAAGGGTCCAAAGACAACATCACTCCTTTTTATATCACCCTGAATATACATGATCAATTGCTGCATAATTGTATGTTAGACTCTGGGGCTTCTCATAATGTTATGCCCAAAATTATAATGGAGAAGTTGTGTCTCGAGATCATGAGACCTTATGGAAATCTGTATTCTTTAGATTCAAGGAAGGTCAAATGCATGGGGATGATAAAGGATCTGGTAGTTACCCTAGCGCGGGTCCCTGTTAAAAGTATCCTGATGGATGTGGTTATCGCCGATATCCCCCCTAAGTACAGTATGTTGTTGTCTAGGTCATGGGGGGCCAAGTTGGGAGGTTCCCTTCAGTTAGACATGTCTTACGCCACAATCCCTATGTTCAGGGGTCAATTCACTCGTTTATACAGAGAGACAAGATTAGCGTACACGGTCAGTGATCCCCAAAACCCACACAACTTCCCCATTTACATTGCAGACCAAGATCTGGGAAACTGCATTTTGTCCTTTGATGATGGATTGGATGGAGGTCCAGAGGAGCTCGATATGAAGCAAGAAGAGTTAAGCCCCTTGAAAGAAGAGTTGTGCACTAATGGTGCATGGAAAATGTATTTCGATGGCGCTTCGTCTTCTGAAGGAGTCGGTGTTGGGGTACTTTTGGTAGCGCCTGAAGGTAAGTTCATTATTCCTTTCTCCTATCATTTGCAGTGGGACATAGATTACACCAATAATGTATGTGAGTATGAGGCATTGATCTTAGGATTAGAGGCTGTGAAGAAGTTGAATATAAAAAACTTGGAGGTATACAGTGACGCGGAATTGATAGTAAGACAAATAAACCGACAATACCTAGCCAAGCATCCAAGACTAAGAACATACAGAAATTGTGCTTGGGATTTGATGGAAAACTTTTTCTCATCTGTAAAGGTCCATTTTATCCCTCGCGCAGAGAATCTACATGCCGACGCATTGGCCAAGGCAGCTTCAACCTTTTCTCCTCCCATGACCATCAAATTGAAATATCACATTGAAATCAGATACAAACCCTTTATACCAGATGATATCTGACACTGGCAGGTTTTCGAGGATGACAAACAAATCAAGAAATTTCTTACAGCCGTAGGTGAGTTCTCTGAAACTCATCCAGACCAAGAGAATCAAAATGAATCGATGTGGATTATGCAAGAAGGGGACGATCTTGAAACCTTACGAGAAAAAATAGCAGATCATCGTATGTTGGTCCTTAAAAACAATCAAATTCTGAAAGGATTAATTCCTTTAGAAAGACTTTTCGATCAGAATGACGTACCTGTGAAATCCACTTTGCAGCCACAACTAGAAGAAGTGGAGGAATGCAATATAGGAACTGAGAAAGAATCCAGGATAGTAAAGATATATAAGTTCCTCCCTCCCAAGGTAAAAGTCTAGTACAGAGACCTACTCAGACAGTACAAAGATGTTTTCGCCTGGTCTTATGATGAGCTTAGAATGTATGACACTTCCATAATTGAGCACAAGATACCTTTGAAGCCCGGGGTCAAGCCGTTTAGGCAAAAGCTTAGGCAAATTAACCCCATTTTGTTGCCCGTGATTGAAAAGGAAGTCAATAAGCTTTTAGATGCAAAAATAAGTGTACCTCTGATGTACTCAGACTGGGTGGCAAATTTGGTCCCGGTCAGGAAAAAGAATGGAGAAATTAGACTGTGTGTAGATTTTCGAAACTTGAATAAGTCTTCCCTTAAGGATAATTACCCGCTCCCCAAAATGGACCACGTCCTAGAAAAGGTAGTCGGAGCAAATCAAATGTCTATGATAGATGGGTTCTCTGGATATAACCAAATCTCCATGAACGAGAAAGACAAAGAAAAAACTGCTTTCACCACACCATGGGATACATTCATGTATGATAAAATGTCATTTGGTTTGATGAATGTAGGAGCTACATTCCAGCGCGCTATGGACATTGCTTTCATAGGAGAAAGAGACAAGTTCGCAGTCATCTACCTTGATGATTTGACGGTTTTTTCTAAAACCGATGAAGAACATTTGATCCATCTAAAACAGAGTTTCGAAAAATGCCGCAGGTATGGTCTGTCTTTGAACCCAAAGAAATCACATTTCACTATGCGGGAAGGTAAGCTTTTGGGACATATCGTGTCTAAAGATGGGATCAGGATTGATCCTAAGATGATTGAAGCAATAGAAACTATAAATATTCCCAGAAACGTAAAAGAAATTCAATCTTTCTTAGGTACAATAAATTTTTCACGAAGGTTTATCCCCAATTTTGCTGAGATTGTCAAATTGATCACAGGAATGTTGAAGAAAGATAACAGAGTAAATTGGACGACCGAGGCTAAAGCGTCATTCGCGCATATTAAAAAATTCATCAGTGAGGCACCTGTGTTAGCAAGCCCATATTACTTGAAAGATTTCCTCGTCTTCTCGTTTGCTTCTGAACATACTATCGCCGCGGTGCTCCTGCAAAAGGATGACGAAGGCTTCGAATGGCCAATCGTGTTTTTTAGCAAGAGCCTTAGAGACGCTGAACTAAAGTATGACATAATAGAAAAACAGGCGTACGCAATGGTGAAAGCGTAAAAAGCATTCAGAACCTATGTACTGCATTCAAAAATTATCACGTACGTGCCAACCAGTGCTGTGAAAGATATATTGGTACAACCAGATAGTGATGGAAAATGAGGGCATTGGCTCGCTAAAATACAAGAATTCGATCTGGAATTCAAGCCAACTATATTAATAAAGGGGCAGGGTCTGGCCAAACTCTTGGCTGAGTTGAATCTTCGAGCTCTTGATATTAATTGCCTCCAAGGGGAAGATGGAGACACACACCTGCATGAGCCGGATGACCAGACAGATCCAAGCCAGGTCGAAGAAAATTTTATATCTTCAGGCTGGTATAAAGATATAGTGTTCTACTTGTTAAACCTGAAATTTCCAGATGGGCTATCACCAGCCAAATGCAGAACGTTAAAACTCCATGCTGTAAAATATTGCATCGCCGAAAATCAACTATACTAGAAGGACCCACTCGGGTTCCTACTAGTCTGTTTGGTTGAGTCGGAAACTCCACGGGTTATAGAAGAATTTCATGAAGGGGTCTGTGGAGGACACCACACATGGAGAGCCAGAGCCTACAAGATCTTGAGGGCCGGGTACTATTGGCTGAAACTATTTTTGGACGTCAATTCCAAAGTGCATACTTGCAACCCTTGTCAAATATTCACTGGTAAACAGAAGCTCTCGGACTGCCACTCGTTCCAGTCAAAGTTGAAGCTCCATTTCAACAATGGGGTCTAGAATTTATAGGGGAAATTAATCCCCATTCCAGTGCTCAGCATAAGTGGATCTTAACAACCACAGATTATTTTACAAAGTGGGTGGAAGCCATTCCAACCAAAAGGGAAACAGACTCGGTGGTGATCGAATTCTTAGAAGATAATATCCTGTCAAGATTCGGGTGTACCCAAAAGATTTTTACCGACAACGCCTAGGCCTTCAAGTCCATGGCTATGACCAGCTTCTGTCAGAAGTACAATATCGTTCTCGGCCATTCCACTGCTTATTACCCTCAGGGGAATGGATTGGCTGAATCATCAAACAAGAGCCTGGTAAACATAATCAAGAAAGTACTGGATGAAAATAAAAGGTCCTGGCATGTGCACTTGAAGTACGCATTGTGGGCAAACCGCATCATCACTAAGAGGTCTATCAGCATTTCGCCGTTTCAAATGGTCTATGGGACAGAGGCGGTTCTACCTATAAACTTAGCGTTGCCAGTAATGAATTTATGGAAGGATTAGAATGAAGAACCCAATCATGTAACCAGGAGAATTAACCAACTGATCGAGGTTCAACAACATAGAGTGGAGGTTGATGAGAAAATGCAGAAGTATCAGGACGATATGAAAGCATTGTTCGACCTCAAGTCAAAAGACAGAGAGTTTCTCCCAGGTGACTTAGTATTAAGATGGGATACGAGAAGAGAAGAAGCCGCGAAGCATGGTAAATTTGACCACCTCTGGTATGGTCCATTCAGGGTCTCGGCTCCGGAAGGGAAAAACTCCTTCCTATTGGAGAACATCAACGGAGAAGTCCTCAGCGCCCCTGTCAATGGGCGATATCTGAAACATTACATGACATAAGAGTTCTCGGTTAAAAAAATAAATAAATAAATAAATAAAATAAAATTTTTGTAAATAAATAAATATTAATAAAAAATTTGTTGTATATAGATGCATTCTTATTTCCCTTTCCTTCTGTTCATAATTTTTAGACACATTTCCAACAAGATTTGTATTTGTTTTTACAGGATTCCAGCTGCAGACGAAACTAGTAGAAAAAGCAATTTGCAGGTCGGTGTCAGAAATAGAGCGGCACAAAACAGGTGATACCTAAGATAGTTTCGCATTGCGCAAAGAAAATTAAATAAAAAGGTAAAAAGAAACTTTCTCAAAAATATATGTTATGAAAGAATGTTGAGGGAAACCAAGGTAACATCTTTCAAACGGCAGTACAAAATGTTAGATAGGAGGACCATTGCTTGGTTTGAGAATTTTTGTTTTAAAATAATTTGAATGATACAATAAATCAAAAATGGGCTGTTGAAATAAACTATTCCCGAATTTATCTACAAGAGTCAGTCTCAAGTTGGTTCGACCCCCATATTTTCAGTCAATGAATCGTTGCTTTGTATCCTGTCTATCTTTGGGTCTAACTTTTAGCAAGTCACTGTATTCCTGAGTTATTGCGAAGGGATAAAAGTATTCCGTTTTAAACCTCAGGGGTTTCGAAACAGATCTTGATAGGAAAGCTGGTCTTCTCAACTACTTAATCTCCTGCTAAGTGAAGGAACGTTTAGAGCGATCCTAACTTTCCTAGGTTTTTCAATAGTTTCAGAAGAATCAAAGATTGTTCGAACATAATTCCCCTTAAAGATCTATTATTTTCCCCTATCTCCCTAAGAACGAAGGTGTTGTGAAGGTCAAAGTAAGATTGATACCGAGTAATCAAAGTAAGTTGACAGACCTCTGATACAAAATATTACACAGATATCAGCCCTGATACAAACTGATTGCCCCCATCTTCGTGCTTTAAAAGTAAATTATAAGACAGGTGGTGAAAGGAAATTTAGAAATGATTTCCCCCACCTAGTCCAGGAAGATGACGAAAGGAAATTCAGAAATGATTTCCCTCGTCTCAGCGTTTAAACGCATAAATATTTTCCGAAGTGGTGAAAGGAAATTCAGTGAAAGGGGCCAGACAACTTCACCGGGGTACTGAACAGGCTCGCTGGCAGTGAAGCAATGTCTGAGATATCTGTAAGGCTGTTATACATGAATATCTTTCTACTCCGGTAACCAATGCTTTCTAAAAACCTGATCAATACCCCAAATTCAGACGGGACTTCCTGATTTAAAAATATATGATATCATTCTTTGGATGCAAGCTGAGAATCACAAGATCTGTTGAATCTTCTAGGGTCGTTTCGATGTCTTAAAACATCCCCAAAATTTAGTAGAGGGAAAGGGAAAATTGTGAAAGGGACTACAACTGTGTTTGGAAAGAGTATCTGAGTTCGAAAAAACTTCTCAAGGTAAAAAATGAAGTCTTTTCCCCCCTTCTATCCTTTTCCTTGAATTTGTCTCCGCTTGTTTTAGCTTATGACTCCATCTACCCAATATCGGCATGTGGTCTATTGTTCTTCCCACCTCATAGGAAGGCGAGATCCCTAGTTGGAGCCTATGTTGGAGTCGCCCTTGTTTTTTAACTCGTCACAATTTTCATTTTGGATACTTAAAATTTTAAAGTGACCATTTGATTTCCCCCCCCCTGAAACATTGAAGGCTCTGCAACCTTCTCGATTAAGCGGCGATGCTTTCTCTGCCCTCAAAACAAGTTCACTTTCTTAAGGATGTCACTCTCTTTGATTGACTTCGGGAACTCGCAGGTCAGATAATATAACTCATAAATTTATGCGTCCCGAGTCACGAAACGACGAAGTTTTTTTTAATTTTCACTCAAGATAGTAACCAGAGTAAAATATTTTAACCCTGTGATTAGACGTCATCGGGGTTTCATGCCTCGGCGGTCGCTAAGTTCAAATTTTTATGCTTACAGCTCCAAGAGACGAGAACACGAGGTTCTTTCGGGCTAACCCTGGTCAAGGATTAAAGGAAAAAAGACTGACCATGGTTAAATTCTATTCTCGACGTTTCACCCCTCGGTATTATCTTTTAGAAAGTTATGGCGTCCAAAACCCCGATTCGCGAAGTCGCGACGTAATTATAGCATGATTAATTAATTTCCTAATCTAGTATTTTCTTCCCCCTAATTGAGTCTTAATTATCGCCATCTCGCATTTTCGCGACTCGGCATACAAATCCCACAGAGAATGGTCTTCGAAGTTCCGAATCACGATATGGCGAATAAGTTGATTATAAAATTAATAATACTTCAAACCACGATTACTGTTAATTAAGCCAAAATCAGTCCTCACAGTCTCGCGAGTTGAGGACTCAAAAAGTTAAAAGGAAATCAACGATGCAGCGAAAAATGAGAGAGTTATTAACGTTGCTAAGTTTTGATAATTTAAAATAAAGTAAGATATGTGTTGGATCATGTTGTCATTGATGCCAATGGTTTGTCATTGATGCCAATGGTTTGATTACTTGGGAGATTGTTGGATCATATGTCATTGATGTAAATGGTTTGGTTTGA
>JZKD02S0266076.1:93108-113096 GCA_000966675.3 Picea glauca | reverse complement strand
TGACATCTCCTTAACCCCACAGTCAAGCCCTGGGTGCACTCAGGGCTTGGCCATGGAGGTTGCAGAAATACCCGACATCACCCTACCCCGACCAACCCTATAGCCAAGTTGTGGGATTTCTCATGGCTTGGCCATGGGGCTGCCCCCCCATAGCCAACGTGCCCACGACTTGGCCACGTGGTTGGTTGGGCTAGGGTGATTTTGGGCATCGCCCCTACCCCCATGAAACTAAGGCATGGTCCAGGCTGGTCGGGCTAGGGAAATGTCAGGTATCTCCCCCACCCCTCCACAGCCAAGGCACGGTTTCAAGCCTTAGCCGAGGGGGGCCTGACGAAATTCCCGACATCGCCCTCGCCCCCCACGGCCAAGGAACAGTCCCAGAATAAGCCTAATAACTCCATGGTTCAAAACTTTTAAATATTGTTTTTAAATTAGTTCATATATTCAATGTTTTTTTTAGTTTATTATAATATAAAAGGCCTAATATTATTTTTTTATCTTATAGGAAAATGGAAGGAAATAGATTATCTATTAATATATCTGGATCACGACCTGCAATAATGGCATCCAAAATTGCAATTGGAACCTCCATGAATGTTAGGCAACAAAATGATAGCATAACACCTGAGCTATCAAGGGAAATGAAGAATGTTAGAGAGTGGAAACCTATGGAAGGTGAAAACAAATTGGAATATTATTGGTTTGTTAAAGAGAAGCAAGGCAACAATGGAGATCATATATATTTGTATTGTGCCAAATTAAAACATGTGTAGGGAAATTATTAGGCACTAGGCTTGTTACAAGATATATGTTTGGTTCCAACCACAAATATTGTTTATGCACTTTTCAAACTAGACATAACTTATATCAGGTTAAGATTTTGTTTTAAATTGAGCAATTATAACAAGAATGAATGTGTTTCATAATTATGTGCATCCATCGTTGATGACATTGAGAAAGTCAATGTAAGTTTTTTATTTTTATTTTATTGTCATTTATTGTTTTTAGTACCATGGTAATGTTTTATTTTTATTTAACATGAAAATGTTATATTTTATTTTTACAGGATTTTGTTGAACGACTTTCACATATGTTAGTGGGGATTTACTCTACAGAGAATAATAGCATGGATGCAATCAACACTTTTCATATTGAAAAGACACAAGAAGGAAGGGAAACAACACAAAAAGTAATGGAGGTTGAACCTACAAGAGTAGATAGAGAAGAACATGAAACAAGAAAAAAAAATTCTCATTCTAGAAATAATCAAAGGGTTACATTTGAAAATGAGGAAACTCCAAATGAATATTTTGTTGAGATTGGTCCCAATGAGGTCATCACTCCTTCTCGCAAAAATAATAAACAAGAGAAATGGTCGATGATGAGTCTATTCTTATTGATTATGAAGAAATAATTCATTTACATGAAACACATTTAAATCATAAGAGGAAGAAAAAAAATGTTGATAATATTCAAGAATCCATCGTTAGCTCAGAGTATTATAGTGAAAGTCTTAAAGGTAGCAAAGAAATAATAACACCGGGTATTGATATAGAGGATGGTATTATGAAAACAACACAAAATTCCATTTGAACTAAAATGAGGATAGTGAACTTAGTTGATCATGGCCACACATTTCAGTGGAATGTGAAACAGCTTTATAAACCCACAGAAGGGAAAGAAAAATATCAAATTAGGAAACTGCATCACTTGCATATTCATAATTTGAAAGCATGATTAGGTACAATCCATATGCACATGTGGTTGACTACCTAGTTCTTTTTGACCCAATGGAAGATCCTACAAGGGAAGAATTTGATAGATCAAAATGTTTTGACTACAAATATTATGTGATTGGAGGAAATCATCCTGCAGAGGCTAGAAGAAAATTGATACAAGAATATCCCAATAATCTTCTTTTTGAGACAGTCAAATGCATAATTTATGTCGGTTTAACAAATTTAGAAGAAAATTTACTGGCATGGGATCATAACAGAGACAATGAGTACATAATGTGTATGACTTTCATTCAAAGAATGAGATTTATCCATAATAAAGTTTCTAAAATATGTCGTGGGGAGAGATCAAATGTTGATCTTAAGTTTCATAAGCAATGTTGTATGGAAATATGATTCCTACTTGATGATGAAAATACAAAGGAAAAAAATCACAAAGGAAGTGATATATTTAGAGTTGTGGATAGTTATTTTCAATTAGGATTTAGAATTGGACAGGTATGGGATTTTATAGATGAGATCTTCACCCTATGGGAAAATATTAGTATAAAAAATCAGAGAGTTAAGAAGGCTAAACCATTTATATCTGGCATAAGTAAGACATGTCCTGATATAAAAAATCTTCTAGATGGCATCACTATAACATGTTGGAGACCAATACAAGGAGTGGAGGATGATAAACTTATCATAACTATAGTATCACATGTTAGGTTGGGAGAATTGTCAATGAAAGAAAAGTGTGATGAATTTAAAATGTAAGTTTGTTGAGTTATTTGTATTTATGTTAGGACAAGAAAATTATTTTTTTATGTTTAACATATCAATGTTCTAAGTATTTTGTTATATATATCATTAGAACATTATTTTTGTTTTATTTAGTCACAAGGTGTATATGAGAATACAAGAGGAAATGGTCAATATGTTGAATGAATAAAGTTGGGATGATGTTAAGCTCAACTATCCAGATTCAAGCTCTTCAACGGTATTGATTTTTTTTTTTTTGGTTGCATTCAAGTAGGTATGTTTATTTATTAGATTCATTTTATTCGTTTGTAAGTTAATTTATTTATATTTTAATAGTTATAGATATATAACTATATGTTTGTTTGTTTTATTAAAGATTCCAAATAAGAATGCAGATGGAGTACCTAAAACTTTCAAAAGTTTTATTCAAAAAGACAAGTTTGAAAGGGAAAGAAGGAGATGTGTTCAAAATGTTCAACTTCATGACACCCTTGATCACTACACTTGGAATGGGCTTTACACTGTCCAATATAAAGTGATATTAGGTGATTGTGAATGTAATGTACCCCAAATTCACCATAAAAAAAATAAATAAAAAATCTATGACATATTTCAATTTCGTTTAAGCTTAGAATTTAAGAGAAGGTAAGATTCATTTCTGTCCATAATGACATTATTACACCAGTTTAGTTTACTTCGAACATAATAGCTTATGTAGATAAATTTTGTCCATAATTCTATCACTTCCCTTAACTCTCAAACTACTCCAACATACTTATATGTATATAGGCAATATTCAAACTTAGGTAGAAGGAACCTTTGAGGTTCAAAGAGTTAAAGCTCAGGGTTGTGCACAACTGTCGTTAGATCAAAAGGATCTGGGCGCACAGAGTTTAACCTCTGAGAGGTCGCGCAAGAGAGCATCTGAAATGAAACGGTGGAGACACTTCGGGGAGAAGTACCGAAGTTGCGAGAGTCGTTGGATCTTGTAGAGCAGCGAGGAGATTAGGGTCGAGTGTCTTCCAACACTCTAAGGCATTGAATTTTCACTATTTCGGAGTTCGGGGTTTGGAGTGGCAGGTGATTATGGAGTCGCTGCATCGTTAACTCCCGATTCATGAAATTGTGAAACGTTCGACACCATTCATCAAAGAGGACATGAGGTGAGTGGTCAAGGTTCGGGGAAAATCCTGAAAGGTTTTGGATCGTCGATCCAGTGGGATCGTGGTCACCAATTCAAGAGGAATCTGGACCGTTGATCTCTCAAGGGGGATATTTTATCATTTTGGGGTCCGAGAGTTCAAAGGACCTAAAACAGGAGGAATGCTTGCATCGCAATTCCCCTAATCGCAAAAAGCCGGTAGCGCTTTGACATTAAGTGCGTGGCCACAAAGTGATGGTCTCGTGGACGGAGGCTAAGGGCGCTCCAGGACCGTTAAGCCCTTTTCGGCGTTTCGATGACTGGGAGTTGGAAGGACAAGGAGTCTGGGATTGTCAAATTAATCAATGCTGCACATTTAATTATGCTTTTAATTGCAAGGTTGGATCTTCATGACTGCTAGAACAATAGGTATTTTGACTGTCTTCTATGTGTGTGTATAAAGGAGTATATTATCATTCTTACTATAGGGAATTCATTTTAACTCTCCATTAACATTTGTACTTATTTCCACCTATAAGTATGTACATACCTATAGCTTTCTCTAAATATATGTAGAGTGATTCATTGTCATAGGTATAGTTTCATCTTGATTCTGGTTTAATAATCGGAAAGCTCAGTTACGTGTTACAGTCCTGCATCTTTACTTACAGAAAATATAAACAAGCAAGTATATCTACCTAACTTGGGTCTCATTCTTAAACACTAGTAGCTTACACATCAAGCATAGTTAACTCGAAGGATCCCATCTTGTTCTCTACGGTTTATGCCATTAAACAATAGTCTAATTACGAAATTTTGAATACTTAAACGTGTATGACCTCATGGAAAATAGAACTCTTAGGAAAAATCGCACTAAAAATATGCTTAATTAGTTTAATACTTTCATATACAATAATCTCTGTACTTTTCATGCCCTGTACACAATGACTTGTAATATGATCTGTTATTTCTATTCTACCTCTATCTCGGACGAAATCCTCCATCGTTTCTACCAGTCCATTCATTACAGTATTAGAGTTTCTCCTATAACTAATAATTCCTACTATGTTCCTAAATTTTTTGTGAAAAAGCAGAGGTCAATCGGGTTTCGACGATTACAAATGCCAAAAAAAAAAAAAAAACACCACGTTGTTTATCGAATCGCGAAATGCGGAAAGACTGTGGGCCCAACACTTCAGGGTTTTGGGGTTCAGGATTTCGCAATTTCAAATGCCAAACACCAACACACAACAACTCCCAAATTGCGAAAAAGTGAATGGAATGTGGGACCAGCACTTCGGGGTTTCAGGGCTCGATATTTCGGGGTTCGGAATTTCGGGGTTTACGAACACCTGACGCACAAACAAAATGAAATAAGAAATGTCAAATTGCGAAAAGAGATTAGGGTGTGGGCCCAACAATTTTGTGTTTCGGTGTTTGGTAAAGAAAAGGAAATTCACATATATGTAACAAGCAAGTCTCGAATGTCGAAATATCAATTCTGTATTTAATCTCTTTTTAACATCACACGCTCCAACAAATAAACTCGGAATAAATAAATGATCGGGTTCGTAATTGGTAAAAAAAAACAAATAATTACTGTGTTTTCTCAAAAAAATGAATTTATCAAGAATTAAAATGAGTTTACAAACTCAATAACAGAAAATCATAATCAAAAATCAAACCTCCAAAACAGGGAATAACCAAATCAATTCAGGAAATACTTCATATAATATGTGAGTGCCCAGGTGATCCATAAGGTTCTTTTTGTTTCGTATCTCTCTTCAATTCTTAAATGTAATAGAAAATAAGTCTTTTTAAGGGGCATGATTTTTCGGAATTTTAATTCTAGTGATGCATCTAAATGTTTCCTGTAATTGTTTTGAATTTCAATTCTAGCGATACATTTAAACGTTTCCTTCCGGCATAAATTTACTCAACTTTGATTGCTCAAATTTAGATCTGTTTAATACTTCAGTCACACAAATAAACCTATATCTATACAGATTGGTTATCTTCAAGCACACAGAGTATCCTAGCATTTCAACTTCATATTAAACCTATCATGTCGATGGATCTACTCTTTAAACTCAAATCATATATAAATAAATTTTCCTAGTATTCCAGATTTCGGGAGGGACCACTCCAAAATTTAGACTGTGATTGTAAATTTAATACCATGATAGATGTCATCCATTGAAAAAATTATTTCAATCTAGAACAATTAGTTGCATAATATCAGTTACACACAAAACATACAAGAACATAGTAGGGAAGGGTTTACATATCTGAACCAACTTGCGGGAAAACAAAAGGAACAACCACATTCCTCCCAACCGTAGAATAAGGCAGTTAAAACACTTGCCCGATTCACCCCCTAGCCTGACCATGAATCGATGAGGGAGAATTTGGAAAGCTCCTCCTCAGCAACGTCCACAATTCCAGCAGTTATCCTCTTGCCTCACACTTACTTAGCAGTGCTCATAACAACAAGGAAAATCCATAGTCTCTTTTCTCCGCATACTTGGCAGCGTCTTGCCTCCTCACATATACTATTTATCAATTTTGCCCAGGTATTTTTCTCTCCCTTGGGAATTTTCGTAGATTTCTAAATCCCTGATTTTTAGGGGCTTCCAATGGCCAAATCACTGATTTTCCACTTGTAATAATTATCCCAGAGGTAATTCCAACATGTTCCCCACTCATGGAGTCATGGTCAGCTAAATTTAACATGGTTGTTCCATTTGTCCTCCTGCAATCAATATAAAATATTATGTTTCCATACAAGTGTAATAGTCAAATAGTTAATTGGGTCTAATCAAGTCTCTGCCCAACAGTCAAAATTACCAAATTTGAAATTCAGAATTGCCATAAATGGCAAAAAGTTTCCAAATTCGAATTTACTAAAAATGGTATAAATTTCCAGCAATTTTAAATTTCAAAAATATTTTATTTTTGGGGATGTCACTTCCTTTTCCCCTTCAATAAAACACTGTCCTCAGTGTTCGTTTCTTTCCTGGAATAGGATTGGATGAGATTTCCGCAAATCTCCCTCCAACTCCCAAGTGGCCTCCTCAGGACTAAAGTTCTTCCATTGCACCTTTACCTGAGCGATGTCTCTGTTCCGAAGTGTTATTTCTCTCCATCCTAGAATGCACAGGGGTTCCACTTGGAACTCGCCTTCGGGTTCCACCTGCACCAATTTCCAATCAATCCTATGAGTAGGGTCATGAATATGCTTTTTTAGCAACGAAACATGAAATACATTATGAATTCTTAGATTACTTGGAAGTGCAAGTTGATATGCTACAGGTCCAATTCGAGCTAGTATCTCAAAGGGCCCACAAAACTTGGGTGCTAGCTTGGCACAATTCCATAACTTCAACGAGCTCTTTCAGGCATTGACCTTCAAATAAACATGGTCTCCTACTTGAAATTCCAAGTGTCTTCTTTTCTGATCTGCACAGCTCTTTTATCTGTCATGTGCTTCTTTCAAGTTCGATTGTACCTTTCTTACCATGTTCTGCATTTCTTGGAGCATCTCTGGTCCAATCATGAGTCTGTCAGCCGGGTTATCCCAGCTAATTGGAATCGTACACTTTCTTCCATACAGTATTTCTAAAGGGCTCAACTTAGTTGAAGTTTGGTACCCATTGTTATATGCAAATTCTACCAAGTCCATGTAGTCTTCCCACTTGCTTGGTTTTGTTCTTACGTACATGCGAAGCATATCCTCTATGATTTGGTTTGTCCATCTGTTTGTGGATGATAACTTGTACTGAAATTCAAGTTAGTGTTTATCCCTACAAACAATTCCTTCCAAAAAGTGGATGTAAATTTTATGTCTCTATTGAAATCACCATTTTAGGAATACCATGCAGTCTAAAAATTTCTTTCATGAATATTTCAGCAATGTTTATAGCTTTAAAAGTAGACTTTACAGGAATAAAGTGTACAGACTTACTGAGTTTATCAATTACAACCATGATAGAATCATTTTGTTTCTAAGTCTTAGGCAAACCTGTTATAAATTCCAGTGATATAGTCTCCCATTTCCATTCTAGTACTGGTAATGGTTGTAATAGGCCGGCTGGATGTTGGTGCTCGATCTTAACCTACTAACAATCTTGGCACCTAGCCAATTATTCTGTTATTTCTCCCTTCATACTAGGCCAGAAAAATAGTGTTCTAAGTGATGTTATTGTTTTCTGGTAACATGGATGGCCAGAGTACGGTTTCTTATGCACTTTGTCCAAAATTGTTGATTTCAATTCTACTGAATCTGGTATGTAAAGTCTGTTTTTAAGTCGTAATAGTCCTTTCTTTTCAATTCTTAGATCTGGTTTTTCAGAGTTGGCAATCATGTTTTGTAATTTTGTCATTATCTTAGTGTAATTTCCGTTGTTAATACCTTTCGTCCTTATTCTTTGTTCTAGATCACTTTCTGCCCTGCTGATGTTTATCTCAAATAACCCATGGACTCTTCTTCTTAAAGCATCTGCTACTTTATTTTCCTTACCCTTGATATGTCTGACCTTGAATTCAAATTCTCTCAAGAAGGCTAGCCACCTTGCTTGTCTTGCATTAAGATCTACTTGGTTAAACAAATATTTCACCTCGCTATTATCCGTCAATAATAGGAATTTTCTGCCCATTATATAGTGTCCCCACATTTTTAGGGCATGTATTACTACTGCCAATTCTAATTCATGAGTGACATAATTTTTCTCGTGTTCTTTTAATTTTCGAGACTTGTAACAAATCACATGCCCTTCCCAAGTTAGGACACCACCTAGTCCCTCTTTACTTGCATCAACACAAACTGGGAAGTCTTTATCTGGGTCTTCTACCTTCAAAATGGGTGCCGATGTCGATAATTCTTTCAGCTTGTTAAAGTTGTCTTGACACTTTTGCGACCAGTTAAACTTGGTCCCTTTCTTTTGTAGTGACGTGATAGGGTAGGCTATCTTGGAAAACCCTTCTATAAATCTATGACAATATCCAGTGATTCCCATGAATGGCTGGATATCTTCCACATCCTTAGGTATTGGCCATTCCATAATGGATTTTATCTTTGTCGGGTCTACGGCAATACTTTCTGAGGAAATGATATGTCCTAAATATTGTATTTATTTTTGATAAAATTCACATTTGTCAAATTTTGCATATAGTTTGTGTTTCCTTAATGTTTTCAAAAATATTCTTAAGTGTTCATCATGTTCCTCCTCCATTTTATAATAGACCATAATATCGTCGATAAATATTACTATGAACTTGTCTAAGTCTTGACTGAAAATGTTGTTCATCAAGCACATAAATGTGGTTGGTGCATTAGTGAGTCCGAAAGGTATGACAAACTCGTAGTGTCTATATCTTGTTCGAAAAGTTGTTTTGTTTATGTCCTCGTCCTTTATCCTAACTTGATGATAACCGGATCGTAAATCCAATTTTGAAAAGATCTTGGCCCCACCAACTTGATCGAACAGATCATTTATCCTTGGTACGGGGTATTTGTTCTTAATGGTCATTTTGTTCAGTTGTCTATAATCGATACATAGTCTTAGAGTATCGTCTTTCTTTTTCACAAAGAGGAGTGGTACCCCCATGGTGAAACACTCGGTCTGATATACTCTTTGTCCAACAATTCCTGTAACTGGATTTTTAATTCTGTCAGTTCTGGTAGACTCATTCGGTAAGGTTCTTTTGAGATAGGGGCTAAAACGGGTAGTAGCTCTATGGAGAAGTCCATTTCCCTTCTAGGAGGTAATTCTGGTATCTCATCCACAAACATGTCTCTGAATTCACGTAGGATAGCAAAGTCTTCTAACTTTGGCTTATCTTATTTTTCTAATAGATTCATCACTTGGATGGCATAAACTTGACATCCCTTTCTAATACATTTTTGAGTTGCATCACTGAAACTTGTCTGACTGATAAAGGTTTTGGCATGCCTTGAGTTGTTCTAACAGTTCCCAAATCATATTTATATTTAAGTATCTTTATATAATAGTCTAGTACTTCTTTGTGTTGTTCCAACCAATCCATCCCGATAATCATATCATAAGATCCTAGTGGTAAGATGTTCAGATTGGTCCTTATCTTTTGACCACCTAAGTTGAACTCAAAATCAGAAATAAAGTCAACTACTTTCCTTTTAGTACATGTTGCTAGTTTTACCAGCCATGATTTTGCGTGCTTCAGTTTCTTAAGTTTATTCAACTCTACTATATTAGGAGTAATATAAATTAACGTAGCTCCAGGGTCAATTAAAACGGAAATTCAAGTGTCATTGATTTTACCTTCGATTTCTACCACCGAGGACTGGTGGTCAGCTTATCGACCATCTATGGCTTCATTTATCCGATGCAGACTTCTGCCCACATATACCACTGTCGAGGCTTCCTGCAAATTGTGAACAACATCTTTGTTTGTTGCAATTAAACATGGATAGTTCCTCCTTAGATGAGGCTCTCCACACTCCCAACACTTTAATGGCTCATGAGAGTTGTCCCCAAACTTCTTCATTCCCAGGTTTACCGGTTTACCACTACCTTCCGTATTCAGATGATTGGACTGCAAATCCTTCCTTGGGAAACTTTTTTCTGCATTCTGATAAGGAGTTGGTTGGTATCCCTTCTTCTACTAGTTCATTCGATCTTGCTTTTTATCCTTCCAGGTCTTGGGAAACTCTACCCACTGTTTATACTAGTCATATCACATTCGTTCTTTCCTGAATACCACACTCAAGGATTTGGGGTTATCAAACTCAATTCTGTCCTGGTAGGCCTATGGTAAACATCTTAAGAATCACTAGATTTTTACCTTATCCTCCCGGATGTACGATACAAACCTTAGTAGTTCCAAAAATTTATTTATAAGGTCCTCCATCGTCATATGGCTGAGTCATAACTCGTAAAATTCTTTCGTCTTCCTTTCATAATAGATTTCAGAAAAGTATTGTTTCTTGAAATATTTCTTAAAGTCGGACCGTTCCAACTGTTTCTCCTTTAGGCCTTTGGCCAATTTTAGGTCCTGCCAACAAATGCTAGCCTTCCCCTTCATATTGTAGATGGCCATTATGACCTTCATGTTGCTAGAATAGTTGTAGATCTGGAAGTATTTTTTTATGTCCAACAACCATGCCTCAGCTTCTTCTCCTGTCCTGGATTCTCCATCAAAGGTAGCTAGTTTAATCTTTCTAAATTCTCCTTCAAGGTGGTCTACTTGTTTTTTTTTTCTGTCTGGTATAGTTTTGTCTTCAGCTGAAGGTGTCCCTTAAGACGAACTATCTCATTTTTCTGTTTCTGGTCCAGAATTCTTGGAGGCCCTTTTGCTAACTTCTTCGTCATGGTTATCATCTTTTGGGATTTTCTTGATTACTATACTACACAGCAGGACTTCATTTATCTCTTGTTGTTCCTGCTGTGATTTCTTCAATTTTTCATTGTCGGCCTTGAAAACCTGCAGTTCAATAATAAGATTCCTCATTGTTTCCAACACCTCTATGGGTGATCTTCCATCATTATTCTATCTTGGATCTCTAGGAGGTCCTTGCTGCAGATTTCCTTCCATCTTGATTTCCACACCCTCCTGAGCTGCCATAATTTACAAAAACAGAAAAGGTTTTCTGTCTGTAACCATAAGATTTATTAGTTTTACATAAATCAGAATAAATACTAAGCAGCTAATGTGGCCCTGTTTAGGCCCAATGTTGTATCTTTTTCTTTGATACCATATGTAATGTACTCCAAATTCACCATAATAAATAAATAAATAAATCTATGACATAATTCAATTTCGTTTAAGCTTAGTATTTAAGAGAAGGTAAGATTCATTTATGTCCATAATGACATTATTACACCTGTTTAGTTTACTTCGAACATAATATCTTATGTGGATAAATTATGTCCATAATTCTATCACTTCCCTTAACTCTCAAACTACTCCAACATACTTATATGTATATAGGAAATATCTAAAATTGGGTCAAAGGAACCTTTCAGGTTCAAAGAGTTAAAGCTTAGGGTTGTGCACAACTGTCGTTAGATCTGGGCGCACAGAGTTTAACCTCTGAGAGGTCATGCAGGAGAGCAGCTAAAATGAAACAGTGGAGACACTTCGAGGAGAAGTACCGAAGTTGAGAGAGTCGTTGTATCTTGCAGAGAAGTGAGGAGATTAGGGTCGAGTGTCTTCCAACACTCTAATGCATTAAATTTTCACTATTTCGGAGTTCAGGGTTTGGAGCGGCAGGTGATTATGGAGTCGTTGGATCGTGAACTCCCGGTTCGCAAAATTGAAAAACGTTCGACACCGTTCATCAAGGAGGACATGAGGCAAGTGGTCAAGTTTTGAGGAAAATCCTGAAAGGTTGTGGATCGTTGATCTAGTGGGATTGTGGTCGTCGGTTGAAGAGGAATCTGGACCATTGATCTCTCAAGGGGGATATTTCAACATTTTGGGGTTCGGGAGTTCGAAGGACCTAGAACAGGAGGAACACTTGCATCACAATTCCCCGAATCGTGAAAAGATGGTAGCGCTTTGACGTTAAGCGCATGGTCACAGAGTGATGGTCTCGTGGACGGAGGCTAACGATGCTCCAGGACCATTAAGCCCTTTTTGGCATTTCGACGACCGGGAGTTGGAAGGACAAGGAGTCTAGGATTGTCAAAGTAATGAGTGTTGCACATTTAATAATTCTTTTAATTGCAAGGTTGGATCTTCATGACTGCTAGAACAATAGGTATTTTGACTGTCTTCTATGTGCGTGTATAAAGGCATATATTATCATTCTTACTATAGGAAATTCATTTTAACTCTCCATTAACATCTGTACTTATTTCCACGTATAAGTATGTACATACCTATAGCTTTCTCTAAATATATATAGAGTGATTCACTGTCATAGGTATAGTTTCATCTTGATTCTGGTTTAATAATTGGAAAGCTCAGTTACATGCTACGGTCCTTCATCTTTACTTACAGAAAATATAAACAAGCAAGTATATCTACCTAACTTGGGTCTCATTCTTACACATCAAGCATAGTTAACTCGAAGGATCCCATCTTGTTCTCTACGGTTTATGCCATTAAAAAATAGTCTAATTACAAAATTTTGAATAATTAAAGGTGTATGACCTCATGGCAAATAGAACTCTTAGGAAAAATCGTGCTAAAAATATGCTTAATTAGTTTAATACTTTCATATACAATAATTTATGTACTTGTCATGCCCTGTACACAGTGACTTGTAATATGATCTGTTATTTCTATTCTACCTCTATCCTAGACGAAATCCTCCATCATTTCTACCAGTCCATTCATTACAGTATTAGAGTTGTTCCTATAACAAATAATTCCTACTATGTTCCTACAGTTTTTGTGAAAAAATAGAGGTCAATCGGGTTTCAGCGATTACAAATGCCGAACATAAAAAAAAAGGCCATGTTGTTTACCGAATCACGAAATGCAGAAAGACTGTGGGCCCAACACTTCAGGGTTTTGGGGTTCAGGATTTCGCAATTTCAAATGTCAAACACCAACACACAACAACTCCCAAATTGTGAAAAAGGGAATGGAATGTGGGACTGACACTTCGGGGTTTCGGGGTTTGGGATTTCGGGGATCAGAATTTTGGGGTTTATGAACACCTGACACACAAACAAAATGAAATAAGAAATTGCAAATTGCAAAAAGAGATTAGGGTGTGGGCCCAACAATTTTGGGTTTCGATGTTTGGTAAAGCAAAGGAACTCTGCATATATGTAACAAGCAAGTCCTGAATGATGAAATATCAAATCTGTATTTAATCTCTTTTTAACATCACACACTCCAACAAATAAACTGAGAATAAATAAATAATCGGGTTCGTAATTGGTAAAAAAAATAAAATAATTACTGTGTTTGCTCAAAAAATGAATTTATCAAGAATTAAAATGAGTTTACAAACTAAATAACAGAAAATCATAATCGCAGAGCAAACCTCCAAAACAGGGAATAACCAAATCAATTCAAGAAATACTTCATATAATATGTGAGTGCCCAGGTGATCCATAAGGGTCTTTCTATTTCGTATCTCTCTTCAATTCTTAAATGTAATAGAAAAGAAGTCTCTTTAAGGGGCATGATTTTTCAGAATTTTAATTCTAGTGATGCATCTAAACGTTTCCTGTAATTGTTCTGAATTTCAATTCTAGCGATCCATTTGAACGTTTCCCTCCGGCATAAATTTACTCAACTTCGATTGCTCAAATTTAGATTTGTTCAATACTTCAGTCACAGAAATAAACCTATATCTATACAGATTGGTTCTCTTCAAGCACACAGAGTATCCTAGTATTTCAACTTCAGATTAAACCTATCATGTGGATGGATCTGCTCTTTAAACTCAAATCGTATATAAATAATTTTTTCTATTATTCCATGTGACATCCCCAAAAATAAAATATTTTTTAAATTTAAAAATTGCTAGAAATTTATTCCATTTATAGTAAATTCGAATTTGGAAATGTTTTGCCATTTATGGAAATTCTGAATTTCGAATTTGGTAATTGTAATTAATTATTTTGACTGTTGGGCAAAGACCTGATTTGACCCAACTAACTATTTGACTATGACACTTGTATGGAAACATAATATTTTATATTGATTGCAGGAGGAAAAATGGAACAGACATGTTAAATTTAGCTTACCATGACTCCATTAGTGGGGGAACATGTTGGAACTACCTCTAGGCTGATTATTACAAGTGGCAAATCAGTGATTTGGCCATTGGCAACCCCTAAAAATCAGGGGTTTAGAAAGCTGCAAAAATTCCCAAGGGAGGGAAAAAGACCCGGCCAAAATTGATAAATAGCATATGTGAGGAGGCAGGACCCTACCAAGTATGCTAGAGAAAAGAGAAAATTGATTCCTTTTTCTTGCCATTATGAGCACTGTTGAGTAATTGTGAGGCAAGAGGATAACTATTGGAATTGTGGACATTACTGAGGAGGAGTTTTCCAAATTCGCCCTCATGGATTCATGGTCAGGCTAGGGGGTGAATCGGGCAAGAAATTTTGATTGCCTATTCTACGGTTGGGAGGAATGTGGTTGTTCCCTTTGTCTTCCCGCGAATTGGTTCAGATATGTTAAATATCCTCCTTCTTTGTTTTGAATGACTTTTGTATATCTGATATCACGCGTCTATTCATGCTAAGTTGAAATCATTTCCATGGATGATATATGTTCATTGTATGAAGTTTATAATCAAAGACCAATTCTGGAACAGTTCCTCCCGAAACTAAAATTCTAGGCGGAATGCATCTAGGTGTAAATGAACTTGAAGGAACAGATCTATCTGCAAATGTATGTGTATTTCTGTAGTTGAAATATTAGACAGACCTACCTACGAATAATTGAAGCTGAGCAAGTCTTTCCTCATATTACATATAGACTTATATATGTATTTATATACGATATACATCGATATGATTGTAGTTAGTATCATGTATAGGTTTTATTAAATGAAGATCTAATGGTTGCAATAGAAACCCAACTTATACAGAGATTCGTGGTCATAGCACTTGAACAAACAAATGATGCCAATAGGTAATCATCTACCTATTGTACAAAGAAAATTATTAAATCAAAGAGTCTGAAACTCTCCTTAAACCTTGTTATAGAACCAAATGAAGTTAGATAATTTTGCTACTCTGTTATAAGACAATACATAATTGATATTTCGGCATTCGTGATTTTCTTGTTACATATATGCGGAGTTCTTTTGCTTTACCAAACACCGAAACCCAAAATTGTTGGGCCCACACCCTAATCTCATTTTGCAATTCGACATTTCTTATTTCATTTTGTTTGAGTGGCAGGTGTTCATAAACCCCAAAGTTCCGAACCCTGAAACCCCGAAGTGTTGGTCCCACATTCCATTCACTTTTCGCAATTCGGGAGTTGTTGTGTGTTGGTGTTTGGCATTTGAAATTGTGAAATCTCGAACCCCGAAACCCCAAAGTGCGGGGCCCATAGTCTTTTGTTTTATTGTGTTCGACATTTGTAATCGCCAAAACCCAATTGACCTATGGTTTTTTTTCACAAAACTGTAGGAACATAGTAGGGACTATTTGTTATAGGAACAACTCTAATACTGTAATTAATGGACTGGTAGAAATGATGGAGGATATTCATCTAGGATAGAGGTAGAATAGAAATAACAGATCATATTACAAGTCACTGTGTACATGGCATGACAAGTACATAAATTATTGTATATGAAAGTATTAAACATTTATGATATCCAGGTACGCAAATACTTGGGATGTAATTATGTATGAATTATAATTGAAATAATTGAAAATTTCTCTATAGGAAAACCTACAGTACAGAGAGTATAAATATTTCAATAGGTATTCATAAGAATTTGTAAGTCAATTTGGTCTATTTTCTACATGTTAAAGCACTGGAATAAATTGGAAATAACACTATTTAACACAGGAAAAATTCTGGAATGTAATATGAAGGGCGTGAAAGCCCCATTTGAAACAAAAGCATTCTGGAACCCTTAAGTTTACATATACTCGTAAATGCTTGTGCCCTGTGGAGGCATAATCCAGAGTCACAAACTGTGTGTTCATCGACCCCCGACACAGTTTCATGTACGCTTTCCAACCCTCCTAATTGTTTAGAGTCCCTTGGAGGACGAAGTTTTTTAAGCTCAAGAGAGGTAGTGCAGATTGGCATAGGCCCTCTGTGAGGCAAACCGAACCCAGAACTCCTTAAGTCCTGGACAAGCTCAGGAAGGATCACACCATTGTGTGCAAGAACCCTGCATGGAGTGTAGAGGTAGAGAAACCCCTTAGAGGTTTCAGAGCGTATGAAAGTCCAAGAGTGAAAAATAGACCATGATCGAAATCGGTTAGTGTGAATAACTTTCGGCATTTCGGCATCCGGGAAACCAGAGGGAAAGACCCCTTGTCTTCGCAACTCACGAAATCCCAGTATACAAAACCCTGATGTGCTCTGTGGATGAGACGTTTTAGTGTGAATAAGTTTTGTCATTTCAGCATCCGAGAAACTAGAGGGCAAGACCCGTCATCTTTTCAAGTCGCAAAATCTCGGTATACGAAACCCCGGTGCGCAATTAAGAGTTAGTGTCTTTCAACACCCTTAAGCTCAGGAAGGATAGTGACCATCAAATCCAGATCAACAAGAATCGTTGATCTCGTACACAAATTCCCATATCAGAGTTCGGTGAATGGAGTGACCAGTGGTTTGGTTAACTTCATTTCAAACTCCCGGTTTTCGAAATCCCGATACGGCCAGGACCGTCGAATCAGGGGAAGATTCGCAGTCGTCGATCTCATTGAAGGTAAGATTTTGGGTTTCGGGGTTTGAAGAGTCGAAAGACTTAACTCTCTTGCATCACTGAGTCGCGAAATGTGAAAGGCGCCTCTTGGCTTGGCCTATAGTCATAACCAATGATCACATGGAGGTGGATAAGGGAAGAGCTAGCCTGCGCTAGGCCCCGTAGGAATTTGGGGATTCTATCCCTTGATAAACAACGAAAATTTTATTTTTTTCATAGTAGGTATGTAATAAATGTTATCTACATATGGAAAGAATTCTGGAATCACGAATCTCAAGTCCTCCACAGTCCAAGTTTAGTATAGTATGTGTATGATAAGTATAAATGTTTGGAAGATTTAGGACTTACAGAAATGTTAGAGTAATGGAAGGTTAACTTAGCATGACCTGGACACCTATAGGTTGGCTGAATAAAATGTCAACATGAGTAACCATAATATAAGAAACTTATCATAATTTAATAATAGAAAAAAAAAAACGATCATCTTATCCTAAGAATGAATCTATCAAGTTATTTAGGATTAATGTTCTAGAGAAGATTTTTTTTTTTTTTATGGTGAATTTGAGGTACATTACATTCCATATTTTGGGAGGGACCACTCCAGAATTTAGACTGTGATTGTAAATTTAATACCATGATAGATGTCATCCATCGAAAGAATTATTTCAATCTAGAACAATTAGTTGCATGATATCAGTTACACACAAAACATCCAAGAACAGAGTAGGGAAGGGTTTACATATCTAAACAAGCTTGCGGGAAAACAAATGGAGCAACCACATTCCTCCCAACCATAGAATAAGGCAGCGAAAACACTTGCCCGATTCACCCTGTATCCTGACCATGAATCCATGAGGGTGAATTTGGAAAACGCCTCCTCAACAATGTCCACAATTCCAACAATTATTCTCTTGCCTCACACTTACTCAGCAGTGCTCATAACAACAAGGAAAATCCATAGTCCATTTTCTCTGCATACTTGGTAGCGCCCTGCCTCCTCACATATGTTATTTATCAATTTTGCCCAGGTCTTTTTCCCTCCCTTGGGAATTTTCATAGCTTTCTAAATCCCTGATTTTTAGGGGCTGCTAATAGCCAAATCACTGATTTTCCACTTGTAATAATTAGCCCAAAGGTAGTTCCAACATGTTCCCCACTCATGGAGTCATGGTCAGCTAAATTTAACATGGTTGTTCCATTTGTCCTCCTGCAATCAACATAAAATATTATGTTTCCATACAAGTGTCATAGTCAAATAGTTAGTTGGGTCTAATCAGATCTCTGCCCAATAGTCAAAATAATTAATTACAATTACCAAATTCGAAATTCGGAATTACCATAAATGGCAAAAAATTTCCAAATTCAAAAAACGAAATAAATTTCCAGCAATTTTAAATTTCAATTTTTTTCTTATTTTTGGGGATGTCACAGTGAACAAATTGCAAATATTGTTCCTAAAAAAGAATACTCCCTAGTTATTGCGAATATCCCTCATGGTTACAATATCCAAAACATTGTATATGATACTAAGCCTGATACTTACCAAGATTTCAATAAAGTGGTTATGGGATTTACGGAAGTTACAACATCACTATTTTTGAGATTTCTAGTATTTCATTCAGACACACACCAAGGATTAGTACAATCAAACTTCAAGGGGAAAGAAAAGACAAGGATGTAGTTTATTTTGTCAGATATTGAAAGTGTATGTTTAGCAATTAAGATTAGAAAACATTTTTATTAATTCACAAGTTAATTGAATTTGTACTTATTTATGTTACAGGCACAAGCCTAATATTCAGAGCTCCAACAAAGAAGCATTTAAACGTGATTTTGAAAGTATACATCTTGCAACCTGGACAAAAGATGATTCTTATAGTTCTATTCTTGTCAATGCAACGTATGGAGAGACTCCTAGTAGTATGTTGGTATACAATGTTGTGGTTAGAAAACTAACATATGAGGAAAAAGATTTGAAAGGAGAGATGGTTAACATTTATCAAAAACCACAAGCATTAATTAATGATCTTATAGATACATTTTCAAATGAAGGAGATTGGGTTTTGGATTTGATCTCAGGTTCAGATAAGAACTATGATCTAATATTTATGAAATCATACTTCAATCTTATATTATTTTTAATTTATGTCTTTTTACGGTATTTAACTTCATTATTTATTTTGTATTTTGTGATTAGGTACAACATTAGTGTGCTACCTATAGAAATGAAGGAATTTCATAGCCATTGAAAGTGACCCAATGTAGTACAGTTTTATTCAATAAAGAATTAGTGATATTCCATCTCTTCCAGATGAAATGCAAGAAGTTGGCTTGAGGAAAGGAGATTTTAGTGAATCAAAGGTGTAAAAATTGTCAAAGGAACTTCAAGTACCATTGGCAGGAATGATTGGAAATGATTACTTTGGAGAACTTGTGGATATCAAAGAGCCAATGGAAGAACAAAATGGCACAATGGAAGCACAAAATGACATCGAAGAAGATGATAATGTGTCTGTTGAGAATGATAAATTTGGGATATATTATATTGTTGATTACTTTTAAGATGCCTTTGAAGACGATGCTCAATTTTGCAAATTTTTTATGAGCTATAACTGTAATGTTTTGACTTTCATATTTTAAAATAAGAATAAAGATGTATCTATTGTTGTTTTGTGATGAATCTTTTTATTGTTATTTGTTTTTTCATTTTATTTTTATGTGAATCACTATACATTGGAAAATTTTATTAAATGTTGTCATTTTTTACTTCAAATGTATAAAAATATGAAAGAAAATGATATTATTTTATAAAATTTTGACTTTTTTTGTTCAATTATGTCCATAAAAATGTTGATTAAGGTTGGTTGTCATTGATGTCAACCCTTGAAGAAAGACCCATAGCACAAAGGTTTGGGTAATGGACCCAATAGTGTTTTATGTAAATATGAATCATTATTTTTTTGTCATGGTTGATAAGAAGTAAATATGGATGAACTCCAAAGTGGTCCCCTTATGG
>JZKD02S0266076.1:64470-85785 GCA_000966675.3 Picea glauca | reverse complement strand
TTATGGCCATGAGAAGTTGGAGACCCCAGGTTTGGGTAATGGACCCAAGTTTGTTTGATGGGTAACAATATGAGTTATGATATATTTTCAGATAATACTATTCTATATGGATAGTCTATCTTCAATAGAGGAGTCATTGTCTTCATCATCTGAAGGATCATCATCATTGTTTACGCAAACATTTTTCTTCTTAAAGTTATTCTCTTTAAATAAATTTATGTGTTTTTACTTCTCCTCATCATCACATGTCTGATCCTTTCCTTTGTGGCGACATTTATTTGCAAAATAACCTATCCTACCACAGTTGAAACATTTGAAAGGCAATTTACCTTTGTATTTTCCTGATCCCTTCTTCAATCTCTTCACAAACTTTTCTTCAATTTCATCGGGCTCAGAATCCTCATTCTTGTCTGCTTTAAATGATGCTTCTCTGGAGGTGGGTTTATATTTAGCTATTCTCATTTAATATGCAGTCAATGTTCCTAGAAGTTGATCAAATTCCAAGGTTTTTAGATCATTAAGTTATTCTATAGCAGAGACCTTCGAGTTGAACCTATCTAGGAGACATCTCAAGATTTTCTAACTAAAGAAGGTTCCTCAATTTTTTCACCAAGTTCTTTCATTGCATTTACCATTTCTTCTACTCTCAGAAAGTATTTTCCAGCAGTTTCATCTTCCTTCATCTTCAGTTTTTCAAACTATATTCTGTAGGTTTGAAGATTGGCGTCCTTTACCTTTTCATTACCTTCATAACTATTAATGAGTTTGTCCCACATTTCTTCGGAAGTTCCTAGGTGCATAACTTTTACGAATTCTGCTTCTACAAGCCCACTCAAGATAACATTCATAGCCTTAGCATTGAAGATAAATTCTAGCTTGTCATCCTTATTAGCTAGTACAACTGGCTTTACATAACCAGCTTCTACCACATCCCAGACATCTGCACCTAAAGCCATTATGTAGGTACTCATTATAACTTTCGAGAAGGCAAAGTTTGTTCCATTGAATAGGGGGGGCTTATTGGTTGAATTTCCTTCATGGCTTGATATGTATAAGCTCTAGGATCTGCCCTCAGATAAAAGGGGTCGGCTCTGATACCAATTGTTGGAAAACTGAGAGGGGGGGGTGAATCAGTTGTTACAGTGCTTAAAAAATTATGCTTATTTTAACTCTTTACAATGCACTCAATGATAATCACAATAATTCATGGAAATGAGTAATAGCACATTCAACATCAGTCACACATATGAGATACACAGAGATAGATATTTCCTGAGGAAACCCATAAGAGGTAAAAACCTCTTCTTCTGTATATGATAAGTAATATTTGCATTCTTTACATTATCATACATATGAGTACCAACTCATAATGAGGTTGCAACCTCTATTTTGCAAGTTTCTACTTGCTGAGAGCACCAACTCTCTGGTTTCTCTAGCACCAACTAGAAGGAAGCACCAACTCCCTGGTTTCTCTAGCACCAACTAGAGGGAAGCACCAACTCCCCGGTGTTCCAGCACCAACTTCCAATCATACAGGCACCAACCTGTAAAACCGAGAATAACATCTCTCCCTCACTCCACCCTACCACCTTGATTTTTCTGGCTACAACCAAATGGAAGCTACAAATCCCTTTGTTCAAGCACCCACTTGAACCTCTAAGGACAACAATCCTCCCTAGAACCACCCTACCACCCTAAAATATAAAGTTTTCTATCTATAAATTTATCACAATGATACAATCTTTATCATTGGCTTACCAGGCTTATCATTGTTCTGCTATGCTGCTCTTTTCTCCTGTACCAGTGTCTCTCTGTCTGCATCTTCTTACAATTTATGATCTTCTGTTTTTCTATACCAAAGCACCTCAACCTTCCTTTAGTCTCTCATTGCCTTGCTGCACACATGCCTTACGCTTTCAGTGCTTCTGCCTTTTATGCTTTATGTGCCATGTCCATTCCATGCACCATTCCTCTTCTCTATATTTCAGCTGTTGCACACTCCTCCTTCTACACTCATGAATCCCTCACAACAACAACAACCCCTCTCTTCTTTGTTCTACATACTTATAGTCTGGGTGTAACTTGTGCATGCCTTCTCTCCATGTTGAGTGCTCTACCCGATCATCATCACAACTCTTCAGCTTCTCTGGCAGTTAGATTTATCTATCAATTGCCTCTACAAACAGTCTTCATTCCACTGGCATATTCCTTGAGACTCTTCAGCTTCTCTGGCAATCACACAGAAGTCTCTTCAAGTCCTCTAGCAGAACTAATCAGACGTTTCTATCATTTTCACTCTGAAGCGCAACAATAGCCCTTCAATCTTATTCAAATTCATCTACACCATTGAATTGACTTCATTGAATCTTACATTCATTTCCCCATTTCAACATTCGATAATTCGACATTCGTGTGATCAAGTGTCTCAACACACCAAGTCGTGAACCCTGAAATGGAGCTTGCTTACACTACCTCCTTCCTCCATCTTCCGCAGATGTGACCTCTGGCTGTGACCATGGTCTTATTCGAAACTGCATTTCGTAATTTCACGTTTCGGCACTTCGGGACTTTTGTTGCATGGCATATTGACTCTCCAAGTAGTGGTCACCAAAATTCCGAAATGGAGCTTGTCGATTCAATATCTTTTCTACAACCCTTCGATATCCAAATCAATGGTCCACATTTCATGGTGATCGAATGGCTATCCTCTACCCCAAGACTTCATCCTTCGAGACTTTGGGGGAGTGATGAAGTTAAATCTCCTGAAGCAAAAACTCTTGGAGTGAGGTCAGTCTTGCATCACTCAATGACATGTCATGACCCGAGTGGCTGCCATGTACCACTCAGAATTGTGATTTCCAGTGGCCTGAAATGGAAAATCAACTTGACACTTCTCGTTGTCTGATTGTGCCACGTGTCAGTGTCTTCCACCTGTCCTTTCTGACGTGGTCTTCCACATTCACCTCCTGGATCTGTCGGCCTAGATTACTTCATGATTTCGTCATTCTTGCTGTGAATGTTCTTCACCTCCAAATCCTGGTCTGTGAAACTCCGAAATGGAGTTAGATCAACTTTTAGGGTTTTCGCACTTCGCAACTTTGGGATTCCTATCGTGAGAGTCTTTGACATCTCCAACTCTCGGTATCCAAACCTCCAGTATGGAGTCTTTGACATTTCACGATTTCTCATTTCATGACTTTGAGACTCCTGTTAGTAAGAGTTCTTGACATCCCCAACTCCCAGTATCCGAAATCACGGTATCTGAAACTGTCTACTGCTCTTTGGATTTCAACGTTTCTCATTTTTCAATTCTGGGACTCCTGATGATGAAGAGTCTTGACTCTTCCAACTCCCGGTATTTGAAACTCCGAAATTGAGTTATTTCCCAATCTGCGAAACTCTTCATTTATGTGCCTATTTTGGGATTTCAGGATTCCATATTTCGCAACTCCAAGACTCCTGTGTTGAAGAGTCTCAACTCTTGACTTCTCAATCTCCCAGTATCTGAAACTCCAAAATGAAGTTATTTCCCGATCTTTGAAACTCTTCGTTTATGTGCCTATTTCGGGATTTCAGGATTCCAGATTTCGCAACTCAGGGACTCCTGTGTTGAAGAGTCTCAACTCTTGACTTATCAATTTCTCGGTATCCAAAACTTCAAAGTGGATTTTACGCTTCTGATCTTTCCTTGTCATTTTCTCTGTGCTGCTAATCTTCCTTTCCTGCATGTTTTCCATCAAATGAAAAAACACACTCTTGCACTCTGCATGCACCACTGCACTTTCTCTTATGAGCTTACATTGTCCCTTTTTTTTCCATTGTTGCATACTCTGATCTTTCCATCAATGACAAGCATACCTTCCTATAAACATGCCAACAATAACTATGCACCATCACAACAAAGAACAAAAGGAACACTGAATACATGTGTAAAATTTTGTATTATGTGTTCCAAGAGACTACAATCTCGGGTTTTTATCATCACCATCTGAAAATAGCAACAACTCCAAAAGAGCACCAACTCTCATGCAAGACCCCACCTGCAATTACAAGACCCATCTTGTAGAAAGAATCAATCTGTCAACAGGTACACAATCTGTCTGTACTGCAACATGTTTATGTGTGTGGTCTGTCTATATTGCAACATGTGTATGTACGCGACCTCTTCCACTTTCATTTTGCGTACATCTTCAGAAAACTAGGGCATCCATTCTTATGCACTTCTAAAACTTTCTTTCCTCTGTCACATCCACCAATAACTTGTCAGTGCATCCAACTTATCACAGCAACCAACATGTACCATCACCAACCACAAAAAAATATGTACCATCCAACAACCTATGCATGCTCCTCATGCATACACCATCACACAACATATAAATCCCTCAACCACATCATAACAGAACCACTCAATCAGCTAGACAACATCTATCATATCCAAACATCATAACAACCATACAAATAATTCCTCAAGAATTCACCATACCATGAGAAAATCTAAACTTCAATACAATATGTACCCATACCAAAACCTTGTAGCAGATTTCAACTTGTAGAATATTGGTCTGGAACTTGCTTCAGACTTCAAGAACCTGGCACTAGCATCTACTCAATCTTTTCTTGGATTTTTCAAGTATATGTGCCCTTTCCTTCTTCAGCCTACATATGTATGTGCCCTGGCCCATTTCATCCCACGTAGAGCTTTAGAAAACTAGGGTTTTTTGAACCTATGAAACTTTCACCATCAAACTTCCTTGCTACTTCATACTTGTGGAACATTGATGTGTCCATGAGTACCTGCAATGAAACTTTCACCAAAAATAGATCTTCAATATTCTCAAGAGATTCACACCAACAAGAGACCCTTCCTCTCTTATTTATACTCTCCAAATAGCTACCTCAAGGGGTTATCCTCTAACCAAATTTAACCAACTTCCTTCTTTAGGGGCTAACCCACTTCTAACCGCTTTGTCCACTTATAGCTCCACTTTTCCACAAATAGTAAAATCTCCACTTTTAGTTGCAACTAATTTATTTTTAATTTTTTTCTTGTTACAACCACTTAACCCATGACTAATCACTTTAACTGTTCAACTTCTTCTAGGAGCTTCTATAATAATTTGACTTTTTTGACCTTCTAGGGGATTCTAGATAACTCATGAAGGTTCTCCAACTTCACATGACCATAAATCTCTAACCGTGAGGAGTTATGTGACGTTCCATATATCACCAAAAATGGCATGACAAGCAATATCCATATAGAATAGTCTCACTTGCAAAATTCACTCATCTTCATTACATTATTCCTCAAATAAACTTGGGTTCTCTAACCACAATGCTAGGACCGCTCAACCACCTAACCATTTGGACTTCACAAAGCGTATTCCTATTAGGGATTTCACCATAAAGGGAGCACTTTGGAGTTCATCCATTTGGTACTTCCTATCAACCATGACATCAATGATACAATTTCATTTACTATCAACACATCATTATGACACCACTCGACATCAATCCTTTGACATCAATTATATCAATGACAAAATAATCCAACAATCAGTACATCAATGATACAATCACATCACTATGAAAATACTTGACATCAATGACAACATAATACAACAATATCCCCCTTTGGTATTGATGGCAACACCAACATTAATGTCAACACCAATCATTGATGGAAACACTTAGACATGGAAATGTTCATGTTGAAAGTGGTCATTGATCCTCATCAATGTTCATTTCTCCACATCAATGTGGATATCTCTCCCCCTTTGACATCAATGGACAAGGGTCTATCTTTGGGGTTGCTCCCCATGTCTTTTGCTCCACCATCTGAATAATCTCTTCCCCTTTGGACAAGGGATATCACTATGATGCAATGTTTATGGCATGGTTGTCAATCATCTCTCCTTCTGGAATCACACCCCTGCAACCAATCATGGGAAGAAGAATAACTCCCCCTGTGAGTATATATCCCCCTATCTTCTCTACAAGATGAACAATATGCTACCACTCCAATCTGCTTCTGCTACAAATGTTACTGCACAACCGGAACATAGATCAATTGTTCAAGAATGATCTTCTCTTCCTATGACAATCCTTGGACATGTCCATAAATCAACCATCTAAACTCGTTCCATACCATATATAAAGTGTATGCCAATCCTTCATATTATCACATGCATCAATCATGAATAAAAATATATGTCAACAATGAATACTAAATCATGAACAAAGCATCAACCATGTACATCAACACCATATAATATACCATAAGATATCATCAATGGAGTGTATCAACCATATTCCAAGAATCATATGCCAACTATGTACCAAGAATATATCAAGATCTTCAACATCATCAAGTGTAAAGCATTCCAAACATGTGCTTCAAACAAGTGTCATATCACTCATGATATGCCTCTACCATGAACCAAGTGCCACAAACCATGTTTCAAGAAATGTATCTCAATCATCCAACATCAATCAATGTATCAATCAAACACCATAACAAGTGTCTCAACTATATCATCCCTACCAAAGGATATGCTAAACAAGTGATACCAATGGTGTAGTTTAACCAAGTACTATCACCCACAATCATATGTCATCTACAAGTGCATAAACCATGCACCAAACCTCAACAAGATGTACCACAATAAAGATACATATATGCCATATCAACCATAACTCATGTGCCAATGATGTTGTTAGAAAGTGATTCTAACAAACAACCAAGTCTATACCAACCATGCATCATCTATAGATAAAGCTATGACTTAGCAATGTACAACATAACTACCATCAACTCATCAATTACATGTCCCAATATGTAGCTCAACCATATTCCAAAAACATGCATCAAGGTATGCCTCTAACAATACATCACAAGATATGTTAATGGATCTCACATATGTACCAACCATGTACTATAACATATCTTCCTCAAAAACATCCACTACAAAAAGTATTAGGAAGTCAATAGTACCTATAAACATGTACCAGAAGTGTGCCTCAATAGATCAAAGATATACCTCTAGCTATCACCGCATCAACATGATATGTCCCATAAACAACATGCCATAACTTCACAGAGAGAACACATAACATAACCAACACTTTTCCTTAACATAAAATGCCTCAATCCACACTCTAGGGTTAGTATCATGCATCCAAGAAATCCATCAAGCATATGCTCCAATACTCAACCACATATTATCACCATACATTCATCAACCACAGATAAAGACATGAAACTTGAAGCATACCATCTCAAACCATGCAAAAACATAATTAGATCATTAAACCATGTTGCAACTTATCTATACACCCATCTTTTTTAGGATTTTACCACATGTACATGACTTCAGTGCATACATCTCACGTATATATGTGATTGTTCCCACAGGAGCTCACATATGCCTTAGAATATGTAAGGCTTGAGCTCGCCTCATGGATGCTATTTTGTTATGGTTGTTCAATCTTCTTTATCCACTTATGAAAGTGTCCAAGTTTCTCTATACTTGTACTCTAAGCTTCCATCCTTTCAACATTGTCTTCCTTCCAATTTACATGTTCTCTTCTTGACATGTTATATGAAGCACTCCTCATTGAATGTCTCCTTGAATTCCAACAATCCTGAGCTTTGTGGCCAAACCCACTGCAACCGTAACATCTCATCGTGTGACAATGAGAAACAATGTGTCTCACTTGATTACATCTCCAACATCTTAGGATTTTAGGGAACCTTCCAATATATTTCCTTGCATAATGTCTGCAATCCAAATCTTTGTGACCATATTCATTACATGAGAAGCAGTGGCCATGAAAAACATTGGCATACCTTTTCTTTGGTGTCCACCTTGAAGGAGTCTCTCTTCTGAATTTTCTTTGAGGTGTAATGATGGCTTCTTGATGTCTTCTTTGCTCTATCCTTTTGAAAGTTTCATTTGTTTGTGTAGATTGTTGACTTACATCATTGCTTCCACCTTTTGAGAGTGAAGGAATTATCTCATGCTTCTTAGAAGTGTTGGTTTCAAACTGTGTAGCTTTCTTGTTGTATCCAAGACATGATTTATCATTTGGTGATCTTTGACTGTCCAAATTTCCTTCAATATAGTTGAGTAGTTCATGAACTTGATATGAGTATTTGACTTTTCTACTTTCTTTCTAAGATCAACAACTTATGCTTCCAACTTGTGGCATGATTCTTCTTTTTCATTTACTTGATTCTTCAATAGTTCTTCTATCCTTTTGGATTCTTTAAGTTGGGTCTTTAGATTGACATTGACTTCAAGGATTTTTCTAAGCTCATCATCTACCTTATTCTTTTCTTCTGCTTGACTAATTATTTCATTCATTATTCTTTTTATATCTTCTTCTTTTTCTTCTAATTGGGTCATTCATTGGGTTATTTCACTTCCTTCTTGTTTCTTGAGCATTTGTCTTAGTGTCATGGTAATTCTTTGGTACTTTTCTAGGGCTTCCTTAGTGTATTTTTCAATATACTCAAAATAAATTGAACCATATCCTATTTCCATGCTCACTTATTCTAAATCATTCATAATTTTATCTTTAAGATTCAACAAATCTTTCTCTTAATCTATAAGATAATTGGTAGTTAATTCTACACAAACTACCTCTAGATCTTCTTCTTCATTTGTAGGATAACATTTAATTTCATTGCATTAAATAGTATTGTAATCAAAAGATTTTGGAGAGACTTTACCTTCATTGATGATTGAGTCTTGATATTCCTTCTCTAGCTTCATCCATAGGTCCTTGGTAGAGGTACATTTTCATATTATTTCTTTGACAAAACTTGAGAGTCCATTCAAGATGGTCTTGAATGCTATTGCATTATTCTTATTTGCTACAAATTTTGATTGATTCTTTGAGGGAATTGATCCAGCAACAACTATATTCCAAACACTTGTTTTTCCTTCAAATACCCTTTCATCTCTATTATCCATGTCGAGTAATATGTCTCATCAAAGAGGGGAAATTCATTTACATGTTCATCCATTTGTGTGTCATTGGATCTCCTTCAAGCTTGTAAGGCTTATGGTGAAGGCATGCTCTGATACCAATTGTTGGACACACCAATCACACTAGGAGGGGGGGTGAATCAGTGTAGGGCTCTTTTTACACTTGTTACAAAAATTTAGTTAGCAATCACCATTCACACTTAGTTTCTTTCATGTAAACATATCTTAATGACATATATTAACAATAAAGAACTATGCACCATCATAGTAAAGAACACAAGGAACACCATATATATGTGTAAACTTGTGTATTATGTGTTACATGAGACTACAATCTCAGGGTTTTATCAACACCAACTGAAAAAAGAAACAACTCCAAAAGAGCACCAACTCTCGTGCAAGACCCTGCCTACAATTACAAGACCCAACTTATAGATAGAATATGTTAGCACTCTGTAATTTCTTAGTCCAAGGAAGAAGTTGATAGAGGAAACCACAAAAACACTTTGGAGTCCAGGATCTAGCCCTCCTAGAATCAGAGAGGGATCTCTCTGTAATATTTATCTTTGTTTGCTGGAAATTTTAGGTTAGTTATGATAGTGCAAGGTTTGGTTTTTTGAATTGTTGGTTGGAACAGGGAAGATGTGCCATTGGGAAAATGGAGTCACAGATTTGGATTGATAAAATACAAGGTTAAAAGGCTAATTTTGCAGGGAAGGGTAGTAAAATTCATTGGATCCTCAAAGATTTAATGTATGGAAGAGATGGAAAAGGTCTATAAATCCAATTAAAAACAGATCAATTAAGAATTATGTTTTCAACCTTTAGTGGAAAACACATAAATTATTCCAAGCCAGAGATAGAGTGTAGATTAAAAATATATATGTTTCTTTATCTTCTCAGAATAATTCAGAATGTAGAAAGCAGTAGTGGTAATAGAAAGAACAAATTTACAGGGAAAGGTACTTCACCAATGAATATTGACACAAGAATTCTGTAATGTTTCATTGTATAACTGAAAATATGATCAATGGTGTTTCTGTGAGCTCCCTTACAATATTGATCCTATCCTACGAACAGGTTCCAACACATAATACTTCAAAAGGGGAAGTATTTATAAACTTATTACAAAGATCCTGTCATAAATGAGCAGGATATATTTAAAGAAAATCTAAAATAATTGTTACAAAAATAGAAAATCATAAGAATTTCTGCCACGGAATCTGGACAAGTTATAGTAAATCTCGAGATATTGATGTTGTTTTTTGCATTAGCTGGTACCTATGTCACCTCTGTATAATGATTTCCTGCAAAATTATCAGGCATTTAAATATGGAATTTGTTATCGCATGCTGGTCTTTTGCTGCAAATATCTCCACGTGATCTTCTTATTGCTCCTTAAACTTTGCTATCCGTCTTTTCGAGTAACTTTTCTAGGAGAAAAGATTGCAGTGGAAGGTGGGTGATAGCGGTGACAACTTAGCTCAATGTGGGCTCGTTATGGGGCAGCGGTCGGTCAAACGGTCATGGGGGAAGATGTGATTGGTTACGAATATGATGATGTGGTGGAAAGTGTCTAGTAGAGATGGTATGAGTAGATGCGACAATGTGAGTGATAGGGATAGGAGATGTAACACCTTGTTTCCCCCAGTTGTAAATATAACTATATTGGCCAATGAACTATGGAAAAATCCAAGGTGTGAATGTTTGATTTTATGGACCTTTATATGAAAGGTCTATGAATGTAAATTGTGTTATTTTAATAGAAAATGAATATGTGTTTCATGATTGATGTAAAGGGAATTTTCTACGAGAGACCACGAACGCTAGGAAAGAGATGGTGGAGAGGACCAGGAATGGTTGCGTTAACCTTCACCGAACCAATACCTTGATGGATTTAATTTCTTAAGATCAAAACAACCCTCTGACCCAGGAATGAATTACAGTCATGTTGGTAGGTGGGAATACCTCCTCATGAGTTAATGAGGGGATGGGGCAGAACTCCCATGTGTAAGGCTTCCAGACCTGACGAAGGACTGTGAATTTGGGCCACACACAATCTTATTGGAAAAGGAAAGAAAGGAAAGCATGAGGGTCAGGGGAGGAGATTGGTGAAGAGTGTAGAGATGAGAGACTAAGCTCTCAAGTTTGAGGAAGAACTCTGAAAAGAGTGTGTTCTGATCGCAGGAAATAGAGACTGACTTGGGAGAAGGAGAGTAACCTTTTTCCCTGTCTATGACTTACTTGGGAGAATGAGAGTAACCTTTTTCCATATCTATGACTTAGTTGGGAGAAGGAGAGTAACGTTTGTCCCTATCTATTTATGTTCCAAGAGAAGGAGACTAACCTTTGTCATCTAGAAGAAAAGATTCAATCTCAAAGCATCGTGGTCTAGCTCGGGGGTGACCAGTGGTAAATCTATTAGGAGTGTCTGAGCCTATGGTTGGGTGGAAACAGGCACCCCTTCCAATAGTCGCATAATGTCTTTTGGTTCTGATAAGTGTTTTCATGCTTTGTTCTTTGAAATGGAATAATGAATGAATGCATGTATCTATACATTAAGATTGGCCTTTGTATTGACTAATCGCGTGATGTGTATGTATTTATCTCCTTGAGGACTTATGCTTCTACTTGATTTCCATATGTTCCATTTTAACCCTCAAAGGTGTTTTCCCCAGGGAGTTACCTCACCATTTCAAATTTAGAGCAAGCCTCTTGGCACTACAACCATCTCGATAATTCCATGATATTACCCCACCCTACTTCAAAACTTAAATTTTTGCAAGCTAGGAAGGTGCTTCCTTCAAACCAGTAGCCTAAGAGACCTTAGGCTCATGCCCACGGCCTTAACCAAATATTGGCTAATATTATAGCTTATAGCCTGAGATTCATCAGAGGGTCCATATGACCAAGGTCTAGGAACACTATGCCAAGTCCGAAAGGAGCTAACTCTTGATGGCTTCAAAGCTTCAAGAACTCGAAGCCCTGGGATGTCAAACTTCATAACTGTCAAAAATACTTGAATGTTGGAGTCACGAAAGGTTGTGAATCGTTGATCTAGAGAATCCGTTGGGGCCCCTTCTTGATTTTCTGATCACCTAGTGGAAGGTTTCGCGTATGGTACTTCGATGAAGTTCCACTTTGGGAGAATGGAGATGCTATAGCATAAAAATCTCCAAACGTAGAAGTTATGAAGTGAAGGAGAGCCATAGATTTGGTGGAGATAATTAGGAGCCTCGCCTACCGTCTGATTATCCTGGAGGGTGGACCCGCACATGGTAATTTGGTGAAGTCCCGCTTTGAGAAAATGGAGTGGAAGTGGAGCCAAAACTTTCGAAGTTCGAACTCACTAAGTACCAAGAGTCGTAGATGAATCAAGAACCTAACACAGGAGATGAATGTGAGTTGTTCATCGAGAGGAAAACCTATCACAGTCGTCGAATCGACTCAAAGATCCACTGGAGTTAACGAATCAAACACCAGCTGCTTGATTAGGATCAAACACCAGCCGCTCAATTACATCGATGGTTGGGAATCATTGCGGAGCGCGAAGGTGAAATTAGCAGACGTGCTAGTTCACAGCCTGCAATCAACCAACGCCATTGATCCCATCGGGATGGAGAATCAACGACCATGATTAGACAAAGTCAGGCGAGCACTTTCCATATTACAGAGATTGAGCTCTTCAGTAAAGAGATAGCATGTTGGGGCCCCACAATCATTGTGGAGTGACAAGGCGCAGTGACGCCATCCATGGTGATGTGAATTTAAGCTTGACGAGCCATGCACCACTTGGATTCATGTGCATAACCTACCCCATAGAGCCTTTGGAACATGACACATGTCATCCCAGGTGAGGGAACGTGTCGCCCCTGACCCATCTACATGTCAGCCCCTGGTACGTGCCCACCTAGCCAACGTGGTTGGTGAAGGGATTGGAACTCCGAGAGCCTGGGACTTTGGGACCCTAGAGGATTTGGGGTGTAGTATCGTAGAGAGTCCAAAGGGACCTGAAGTGTTGAAGTGCCAAAGTAGATCCTCGTCATTGGCACAGGGAGGCACGTGGAAATAGATTGTTAACTTAGAAGAAGAGCCAATTCAGAGGATTTGAAGTGTCGAGCTTCGAAAACTCTCGAAGCCCAAAGTAGCGAAGAAGATCTGGACCATTGGATCTAGAAGAAAACATGGCAGAGATCTGTGTGCTTCGGAGGAAAATTACTTCAGAGGGAAGCGAGGGTGGAGTGTGCAGAACTCTCGAAGCCCAAATTCGTGAAGTGACTAGGACTATAGATCTAGGGATCCTTCGGGTCCTATCCTAGTCGTCGGATCTACGATGTAGTAATCCCATCATTGATCGCTTCAGGAGGATAGGGGTGTTGTGAAACCAAAACTACCGAAGGCCGAAGCATCAGATTTCATCATGACAGTTTTATAGAGGAGGATGCATGTCAGAATATCCAACACTCTGGAAGAATTTCACTCTGGAAGTTTGCATGTGTGAAGACTTGAGAACCTACAGAAGCAAGGAGTCTAAAAGTGGATCAGGGCCGTCAAATTCTCTGAGGACATGCGGCGTTGGATTGTGAACTTCGAAGATTTTCCACTACAGAGGATTCACACGGTGGTTGTATTAGCACCTATTGTCTTGGTGTCTGGTCATAGCCGTGGTCATATGAGAGTGTATATGGAGGGAAGGGGTTAGGTCTGGATTTCAATCCAAAGGTTGAATGTTGAATTCCTCACTAGCCTGTGAGTTAGTCCAGGATCCAGCCCAGTCATTGGATTGGTTGGAGGATGGATCTCTACCATATATTTTGGAATGTTGGAAGCTCTGGGACATCGAAGGACTCGGGATGGAGCTTATTGAGTTGGATCCACGTGAAATTTTTGTGACCCCGACCAATGAACACCTGAGGAATTGGGGAGAGGTATATTTTCCAGTTCTGAGCTTAGTTTTGAGCATGGAGACTGTGGTTGGAATGCTCTGGATGAGCATAAGGTGATAAATACCCCTAATGGAGGATTTTATATAGTTAAGGAAAATGAAATATCGACTACCCACCATGGGTGTGTTACAAATTGGTATCGACGACGATCTGACTACGGTATCTAATTTGGAATCGTTGTTAGACGTGGAAGGTTCTTCCTTGATTGTGACTCTCCGTTCCGTCCGTTGACGTGCCCGTTTTGCCAACAGATTGGCTTCAACTGAAATAGCACTTTTCTGCATATCTTCAAGGGTGGCGACATTTCTTTCTCATAATTGGTAAGACATGTCAGCATCGAATCCATTAGGGAATTTAATCAAGGCCAAAACTTGGGCAGGTTTGATTTCAGTTGGGATTTCATTATACAAATTGTTAAAACGCATGCAATAATATTAGACAGTTTCACCTTGATTTCTTTTTATATTCTCGTATTCTGACAGTATCTGGAGAGGGTTTTTCTTTACCTCCCATCTATCAAGAAAACTCCTTTGGAACGCGACAAGGTCAGGGATTGATGTCGCGGGTAAGGCTTTGAACCATTTCTTGACGTCCCCGGTCAGACTCTGGGTGAACAGTCTCATTTGAACGTCGACTTTGTCAACTTCCTGTAAATCCAAGTAGTCGTTCATTTTATCCACATGTTGTTGGGCGTTTAATGTTCTGGTTGCATCGAACTGTGGATGTCTAGTCTGGTAGTCTTGGGGCATGGCATGTAGTGGTGCATCCAACACCAAAGGGGCATATCGAGCTGCCATTACAGGTGGAGGAGGTGGGACAACAACCTGGGTGGTTGGAGAGGTAGCGGCGGAAGACGAAGTCGACAAAGGACTGGGCGGCGCTGAGGTAGCAATTTTTGGTTTAGTCATAGGAGACAAGAATTCGGGGGTTCGGGGCTGCAATACAGTTGGGTCAAGGACAAGTCTTGACACAAAAGTTTCAGACCGTGTCCTGACAAGGTTTCGCGGAGGAAGAAAATCAAGATCAAGATTTTGAACGATATCAGGTTCTCCGGAAAAGGAAGGAGACTTATGAAGGGGAGTACAACTCGATGAACTGGTATCTAAGGTCTTTCGCCTGAGAAACTGTTCGGGATTATCTATCGCTGTAGAGGGTGTTGGGTCTGGATGAGATCGAGTGTGGACTTTCTTGGGAGCCAAAACTCTTTTTTGGGTTTTTATATATATATATATTTTTTATTTAGTTTTATGGTGAAGAAAACTAGGGGAGGTTTCTACGTTGACGTCGTCTAGCTTCCAATTGTTCCTAAGTAGCTAGGTCTCGTTCAATGGCTTCCCATAAACGTTCGAGTTTTTCCTGGTTATTAGCATTTTTGAGGATTATGTCAAAAAGGTTTGACGCAATATGTGTTTGATTCACTAGTCCGGGCTCAATATTAGGTTGTACTACTGCAGGAACAGTCATAGAGGAATATTAAAAAGGGGAAAAGATTTAAAGGGAGATTCTGAAAATAATATGTACAGAGTTAACCAAACTCTAATCATTACTTTCTTCTCAGAGTCAAACTTTCTTTAGGGGAAGAAAAGTGCGGTATTCAGTTTAAGTTCTTCCCCAGTGGAGTCGCCAATTATGTTAGCACTTTGTAAATTTCCTAGAGGTTGAAAAAGAAGAAATACACAAAGGTAACCTTAACCAACCGCTTTTAAAGCTGGGATCTAGCCCTCCCATCTTCAGAGAGGGATCTCTCTATATGATTTAACTTTGTTTAACTTCGGATATAAGGCTAGTTAAAAGAATTATTGGTTTTGTCGTAAATGGTTTTTAAAGTTGGTTGAGACAAACTACACATCCATTGGGCTATGGGTTCTGTATTTAATCAAATCTGAGAAATAACCAGAAACGCCAAAGAAGATTTTCACAAGGCGAAGTAATACATTCACTGGATCTTTTAGTAATTAAAATGATGAATGGAAGAACAGGTGAGGAAAATAACTTCAATTAACAAGTAGTTAAGAATTTCTTAATTGAAGATATTAGAAGATAAACATTTAAATCTTTAGAATCGGAAATAGGGTATCAGAGATAAATCTTGCAACATAACGCTATTCATAAAGATTAGATTCAAAAAACAAAATGAATACAGAGAAAGAAAACATTTAACTTAGAAAATCACATCACCAGTGAACATACGCAAGAATCCTGTGAAATGCCCCTTCTTTATTAATGGTGGATCTCCTAAAAAATGATACAGTTTGACAGCAATAGGGTGTGCGAATCAACAACCCTCAATACTTCGGAAACTGAAGTATTTATAATACAAAATACAAAACGTTCATGTCATAACAGATCAGGACGTGCTCATGCTATTTTTAGACTAACTAACTTAACTAATTAAAACTGTTTTGATGACTCAATACAACAAGATGCTGAATTTCAGGGGTAGGCCGTTGGTGAGGTGCCGCTGCAACCTCTTCTGATAGGACAGGTGACTGGACGCGACAACTCATCTGCTAATCTAGTAGATCACACAGCTCCTCCCATCTGATATGACCTGGCACTGTGACTTTAAGCAATCTCCTATACACTTCATCCATGTCTGTGTACTTAGAAAATGTGGGCTTGATGACGAATATGTGCTTAATATCGTGTTGGATACTAATATCCAACTGCAAGGCATCCATGAATGATTTTCCTGTGATGCTTCCCTATATACCTGCAAACTTAGAATTGTCCTTGGACACTTCAGCCAACCTTTTCTTATAATCAGGGAGTGTCATTAATTTTTCGTTAATGACCTTCATACTAGGCAGGCCCTTCCTTTGCAGAGCATCTATCTTGTTGAAAAACTTCTGCACTCCTTGATCCATAACTTGAATTTTCTCCTCAAGCTGAAGCATGAGGCCCCTTTTGGTTAGAACCCTTTTGACTTCAAGTATGGTTTCTGTCCTATCCTCGATTTTTAATTCTTCGAGTTCCTCCCTGGTTTTGGAATTCATAAATATTATGATTTCATTAGCTTGTGCCGGCATGTCTCCCAGCTCAGTTCTGATTTTCTCCACCGCCTACTTGCTCCTCTCAAGCAACTCGTTTTGTTCAAACATAATTTGAACCATTGGCCAGATTTCATTTATAGACTTGGAAATATCATTCCACACGATCTCTTTCACCTCCACCAAAGTTTTCCCTGCCATTGTCTGTTTCTGGAGCTGTTGTAACTCCTTCTTGATTTGCTCATTTACCTGTTTCTCTTTGGAAAGACTATCCTGGAAAGAAGTCTTTAGCTCTTGGAGATTCTCCACTTCTTTCTTAAGCCTGTTGATTTCAGACTCTTGTAGGTTCATTCTCTCCATAGACTTGGCCAAGTCTGTTGCTCCCTCTGGTAGTGGTACTGATGCAGCAGATGGAATGGCTTTCACTGTCGCTGTGCTCAATCCTGCAATTGGGATAGCACTCAATGGGATGCCTTCCATTGTCTTTGCTTTCTCTTTCTCTTTCAGCAGTCTTTCCATCTCTGCTTCCATCTCCTTTATCTGAGTGTTCTGCTCCATGAGCAATTTCAACATCTCATCCTTTTCACCTTCCTTTTCAGCTATCTCCTTTGCCTGTGGGTCTTCCGTTGGAGGGAGCTTTAGTTGTTTTCTTAAAGACGTGATGTCAGCGTTTTTATTTTTAATCATCTCTTCAGTTGCTTTGACATTCGCAGGGTCATAACCAATCTTGAGGACCATCTCCTCCAATGTTTTGATTTTGTTGTCCTTTGCGAAAGATGAAATTTTCTCCAGCTTCAGTTGGGTCTGGGCATTGCTCAAAGATACCCAAAATTTTTATGCAGAGGATGTAGCGTGGGCCAAAGTGTGGAAAATCATCTCACCAGTTTGCTTGTGCAGATCCATCTGATGTGCTGGATGCACGTCTTTAGCCTGAAACTCAAATGTGGCCCTTTTATAATCTGATATAACCTTGGGATCTGGCACTTGTGCTTGGAGGTAAGCCATATGCATCTTACCTTTCTCTGTATCAAACGGTGAAAGAAGCCTGTGTTGAGCTGTGGACGACTTCTTCTGGAACTAGGCATAAGTACTGGTAGTAAGAGTCTAGTTTTTCTTCTTGATCAAATCATATTTTTCAAAAATGCCCAACTTGGGCCCGGTCTTGCTTGGTGGAACATCAGTGGGAGAATCTGTGGCTTTTATAGCTGATGCTATTATCGCCTTATGCTGACTCGAGCCGAAAGGTAGAATGGCAGGTTTGACGCCTGGGGTGGCCACTATGGTAGTTGTGATCTCTTGCTCCACTGTCGTGCCTGTCGTTGGAACTGTCCTCGGTTTTTTGGCGTGCATCTTAAATTCCTCCGAAGACACCTCTGTTACAGGAGAAGACGATTCTTGTCGGGGACTCTTTTCCTTGGGATTCTGAGGTGTGGCAGTGGGTGGTGTGCTTGTTGAGGGTACCTGCCTTTCCATCCTGATAGTTGGTTCCACGTCCACCAACGTATCAGGCTCCCATTCTGTCTGATTAGTAAATCTCTCGATTTTCGGCCTGGGCTCATGCACATATGGGGCATTCTTATTTTTTACTCTCATCTCGGAAATGATCCCGCAGGGATCGTAATGCCAGGTGAAACTTGTAAAAAAATTCATTTACCTCAACATTTTGTTTGCTTCATCACCTGCGCCTCTGCTGTTGCAGATGAAAGAGCTAATCTGCCCTTTGATCCGCAATTGTTGCTTCTTTTTAAGGGAAACAACGTGAATATCATCAGAATTCATAATTTGTCTAATATATTCCAGTGCAAAAATCCTTACCGGTATATATCTCGGAAGCTTGTATGGTTCCAACTCGCACCCATAAACTCGGATCTCGGAGTGATTCTAATACAAGTACCAGTCTCATGTCTTCGCATTGTCCGAGAGGTGTAGAATTCTCCAGACCTCGTCATTTATTCGTGGCTCAGCCATGCCAATCAACATACTTACCACAGGGTGGTAAAACTAATCAATGAACACTGTGAAGTCGTATTCGACAGAATTGTATTTCAGAAGAGAAGTCCACACTCTGACTGGTTGTGGCCTTCCGTCGGCGTCCATCTTCTGCATGGAGAAATTGAACCTGTCTACTTGGAAATAGACGAACATGTAAGCCAGAATGAATGAATACCTAAACATGCCTTCTGTGGCGAAATTAACAAATTGTTCATGGATATTATTGGCCAAGAAGGTACTGTAGTCGAACTGCGTGGTTGGTTGTTCGTCATTTGAGAAGATAGATAGAAAACCCAGGATGGGTTCGTCTACCCATTGATCGAAAAAGTACCCAAGCAAGGCACACAGGGTAGAAATAATTTGATTTCCTTTGGTAGAAAACAAAGAAGAAGGGTACGGGGGATTGGTGGACGGGAGCAGAGCGGAAGTGGGGAGGAAAAGCTCAACTATCTGAGCTCTCTGTGGGAAAGTCATCTTTTGACAAAGCTCAGTGAGGATTTCCAAGTTGAATGGGGACGCAGATTCCAGGCGGGTTATCTGCATAATCTGGTCAATATCCTCTGGGGTGATGAAGAAGAGGACGTCCCCAGACGAAGAAACAATGGCTTTCTGGTCGGGGACGTAGTGAGCTTGGCACTTGAGTGCAAATTCTGGGAAATGGTGAATTTGGGGGAACAGATATAGGGGCAAATTGGACTCCCAGAGCCCAATCTCGTCACTCTGGTCCAGGAAGACTTCCCGGAGCCATGACTGCAGATCAAAGAAGTCAAAACTGCATATAGTGTCTGCTATCAAGCGATCTTTGTTGACCAGAGGGATTTTATCCAGGTCAACCAGAGGAGGAATGAACGGATTCTCTTCCTCTTCAGTTTGATTTGTCTTAGACACCATTTCGGCAACTGTACCTGCAACAAACAATACGTTAGTGGGGTCGACTGACTGTAGGTGAAAACAATGTGGGAGCAATGGAGGAAAAGGAGGTTTCTGGCGCGATGGATGAATAACGAATACAAAGGAGAACGATAGTTTTATTCAAAAAATGGGTCGGTCGGATGTGAGAAAACGGTCAGCATGACAACAGGTATATTATCCGGTTATTAATGGACAACGGGCCACTTGGGGTGATATGGCAGGTGACGGTGACCAGAGTATACGGGCGACTTACGTGGAGGTTTGTGATTGGGGGTAAAAGTCGCCAAAGGAGGCTGTCCATGAATGAAGGGGGTTATGGTACTGACAACGTGGACTGACAGCAGTTACGGGATGGGACTTTGACCCGGGAGCAAGTGGGACAAGTGGACTAGTGGAGGATGACGTCTAAGGGCGACGAGGTGTCAGACAGCATGTGGAGGATGGGACCTATGGACCAATAGAACAATGACACAAGTACCAAGGGGGCCCTCCGTAAGGAATATTCTTTCCAGACCCCCCCCCTTTGATTAAAAGAAGAACACCAAGGGGTGTCCGGAATCCATCGTGATCCGTTGATACGCGCACTGGATTTCTGACCGTAGATCTTGGCGCGTCCTTCAATATCAATTCTAGACCCCCCCCCCTCCCTTAAAGGTAGAATGGAGGGGGGAGTCCGTAATTCAATGTGAACCGCTGATTTGAGTGCTCAGTTTAGAGCCGTCCAGATGTGTGCCTGCGTTATTATCAATTCCAGACCCCCCCCCCCTTCGTTAAAGGAAGAATGGAGGGGGGGTTCCGGAATCCAATGTGAGCCATGGATTTGTGTGCTTTGTTATGGACCGTCTAGATGTGCGCCAAGATTCTCACCGATTCCAGACCCCCCCCCTCCGTTAAAGGAAGAACGAGTGGGGGGATCTAGAATGCTATATGAACCGTTGATCCAAGCGTTGTGATCTGGACCATTGAAAGGTGAACGAAGCATAGGTCGGGAGCGGCAAATGTCATGTGTAGGCAAAACTTAGGATTAGCGCTTTCTCATGGGTTTTATTTAATTTTGTCATAGACACCACCAAGGGGACCTTGTTCCAACTATCCTAAGGCAAGGAAAGACTTGATGTAGCGAATTTTCAAATAGATTTTATTTGGGCAAGGAAAACAAAGCAATTAGTGTACATTCTAACCTACTTTCACAAGACAAATAACCCAGGTTAGACTGTTGGTTTAAGACATTATTTTCCTAAGGGATATCTGACCAGGATTAGACAGTCTGGTCAGACTTATTCACTAATTCTAACCTAGGGGATATCTGACCAGGATTAGATGGTCTGATCAGATGTATTCACTAGCTCTAACCTATGAGGTATCTAACCAGGATTAGACAGTCTGATCAGATGCATTCACTAGCCTATCAACTTTGAAAATTTAAAAGAACTTGGTCATGCTTGAAAGGTATGACCAAGTTGCTATTATTGCATGGGGCTT
>JZKD02S0266065.1:0-20700 GCA_000966675.3 Picea glauca | reverse complement strand
AGTATTCTCAGGTATAATTTTAACCCTTTTTCGGGACTAAGGGACTAAATTTACGAAAAAGGAACCCCCACGAAGTCCATAGTTAAGCTCTTTTCAGACTCCCTAAAATTTAAAATATGGCCAAGTGACCTTGTTTCTTCACACTCGTTAAATTGGTCCAGAAGAACATCCCTTACGAAGTCCATAGTTAAGCTCTTTTCAGACTCCTTAAAAATGAAAAGATTGCTGAGTGATATTGTCTTTGTCACACTCATTAAAATGATTTTGTATAGATGTCTTTTCCATGCTAGTTTACCCCTTTTTTGAACCAACTAGACTACCTTTGAAAAAGGTACCCCAGTAGAGTCTCCTTTCTTTCTTTTTCAGACTCTCTAAAAATGAAAAACCACCGAGCTTACCTTCTCTGGGCTCGTTAAAATTACATTGAAGGATGTTATCATTGTGTCTTATTAACCACATTTTAATCCCTGCATCTTTGGCCTAATGTCAGCTCCATGTTGCCCTAAACTAAACCATCCAAAGCATGCCTTATAACACAAGCCTTGTAGCACTTTGCCTTTGCGTCTTGACAGCTTGACCCTTGGAGGAATTTTCCCAAGTGTCCTTTTCTTGCATATGTCTCCTTGCTTTGAGCATCAGCGTGTTCCTTTCACTTGGAAATAGTATATCTGCGACACTCATTCCTCCTTTGTAACGTAGCATTCTTTTATTCTTTTTTCAAGATACCCATATTATGGAAAAAGACAAAATAAAATATATATATATATACCCTAAAAAGAGGAAGGGAAAAGTATTTTCTTTATGTTATTAGCACAATGAGTCACCCTTGGACAAAGCACATCCTTTTGTTTGTTCGTCAAACCTTAGGATTCAATATGACCTTAGGAATTTTTTCTCCTCCTCCTCCATTTGGTTATCCTGCCAGACATCTAGAGAGTTCGTGTTGCCTCCTACATTGTGAATTTGTGTCAATGCAACACTTCCCGAGTCTCATCTATTGTCGTGCTTTCGTCCAAGGGAATTTTTACTAAATTTAAGTTGGCCCTTCTACAGTTTGTCTCTTGTCCTCATGCCCAACCACCCCGCTTGAATCCAATCAAGTACTTTTTTGAAATAAATAAAGTTCTCTGCACTGATCGCCAGGATCCTCTTGTCTATTCTCGACAAGTCGTCGAAGACCTCTGGGTAGTGAAGTCGTACAAAGATATTACACTCCTACCTGAGTTTGAAGATTTTGAAGTTGTTTCTCGAACTCTGAAGACCTCATCTCCAGCTATTAGGCGTCTTTGGATTCTTAAAGATGGATAATATACATGTATATATTTTGATTTTGAGATGTAGATCTATTGTGTACTGTTCATGGCTACCCTTTATATAGTAATATGACATGGATCTGCAGTGTATTTGATTGGTAGCCATGATTTTATTTTATCCTGAGCATGGGTATGCCCGCCTCGGTGATACAAATTTTTATTTTGCAGAAGGCACATCCTAAACTCTGGTCCCTGGGCTCACTCATGTCGTATATTGGTGAATATTTGTAATGTATTTCGGCCATCAGATGCTCTTATGACCTCACACATTAGGGGGCATCTGTTATAACCCTAAATTGCACCAGACATGCACACTTGGCATCAGACCATCTAACTTGCTATATTTTCCAAGCCATCACTGAACAAGCTCTTCTAAAATCATTGTTTTGAAGGTATGCGTGCCCTACACCACTACTACCCATGTGCATATGCCTGCTGCACCACTACAACCCGCGTATACTCACAGAATGTCGCAAAAAAATGAAATTCGCATAGGATTCTGGTTTCTGGGTCGTTACTTAACCGTTTGACTGCCCATAGCCAGTCACCCCAGCCGTTATTATCTCCTTTGGCCTATAAAAGAAGGGTTTGGAGTCCTATGTGGAGAGAGAAGCATGAGAGCATAGAAACTCTATCCAATTTCCATATCCCCCCTTTGCCTCAATATTCGACAACCATATTGTGAGTTGAGTAGTTGGTACATTGTGAAGAGGAGCCCAGGACCAAGTTCGAGGAGCGGTGTCGGTCTTATGTTGTAAGTGACTTTTGTAAGATCAATATAAATAATTACTTTTTCTGTCCCGCCAAATGACGTCTTAAACTTATATGATTTTTTTGCATTTCTTGTTTATGATGTCTAACCCACTAATCCATATGTAGAATGCATGCTTGTAGTTTCTTGTTTGTCTTTTGATGAACGCATGTCATCCTTGGGAGGAGATTTGTAGCCAGGAAACAAGTAAGTGCAAAGGGATCGATACCGGACGTGGATTCCTATACCTTGTCTTTTATGTATGATTGTGGGATAGTGTCACGATAGTTGATAAAAAGTAGGAGACTTTAGACGGTTATCTCTGCCTACATTTTAGAACCTTGGTGTAGTCCGTAGAGGGGTTTTCCCACTATAGCACCTGGGTTTTGTGCCCCCTCTTTGCCTCCATCTAGAGAGCTCATGACATCTCAGATTAGGCAGTTATGCTAGTCGTTGAGTGGCTCACGGATTTTCTAGAAGTCAAAGCTGTTAGAGCGCATTTAATGGATTTTCCATTTTTAGAGGAGGTTGACCCTTCTAGTGATCAACCTCGCGAACTGTATTCATCTATAAATACCACTAGCAGTGGAAAGACCAAAAGAAAGAAAGAGAAGAGAGAATTTTAAGAAGACGTTTTCATTGTGTAATTTAGACATATTTTGCAAACTGGTGTTCAGACTGCGTTTTTTAATTAATGACAAAATCGTGTTGATTTGAGCCTGTGTTTCATTGTTGAAGAGTAGCCACGACCTGTTGGAGGGCCCACCAGTGGTCCGAGTGAATGTATAGATAGATATATTATGTGTTTCCTTTGTTTAGTTATAATTTACTTCGTTTTCTTTGTTGGATATATTTTGTAGTTTTAAATATTGTGCATGTTGTTGTGGTTTAATTGTCTAATTCATATTTTCCAGATTGCTTATAGGAGTTGGATATTTGTCATGCTATGTCTCTTATTTATTAATAGTTGGCTTGCAAGCTACTAACTTAGATGATCTACTAAATTTTTAAATTGATTTCTGCAAATTAAAAGAGAGTAGTATTTAAAACAGAGGATTAGTGTAGAGAGAGTTTCTTTTACAAGCTTCGATGCATAAATAATTGCAAGTTTTATTAGTTGTAATTAAGATTATATGTAATTCTCAGTTCAGTTATGTTTTCATGGATCTATTTGGTTTATCAATCTTGTTTTAGTATGCTACGATAGAAATAGATTTTTGGATTATGTTTGTAAAAGAATTTTATTTTGAAATATGAGTTTGAATGATAGGATTAGCCCAATTTAATCTATAAGATCTCAGTTAGAGATTTGAACTGCAATTTCAATTAGAAGATTGGATTTGAATGAATATTTTTAGTCATAAGTTTATAAGTTTGTAAATTTTCTTGAGTTAGAATAAGGGCATGTTTGAATTAGTATAAGAGTATTTTTAATCATTGATGATTGATGCATGAAATTTAGAGATCACATGGATTTTTAGGATGCTTAGTGTTGCTTCTATGATGGCAAATCTTTTGATTGCTTGATTCACACTTTCCATTTCTCTATAGAAGTCAACATTGAATTAATCCCTCTTGATCTATCATTAATATTCATATGTCATCGTGATGTTGTTCGACATCGAAGACATAATCATCATCTTTGAATTATCTTTCTTGTTATTGCAAATTAAGAATAGTTTTGATTAATTAGAATTTGAATACAATCATGATGCTTTTCGATTAAGTAGGTTAAGATTTCTCCTTTGCAAAATAGAAATGATTATGAGTTTTGTTTTAAGAATAGAGTTTACTTGTTGAAATAGTTTTGATAGGTTAATTGTTTGTTTTCCTATTTGCTTAAAGATAAAAGATCAGAAGTAATTTCCCTGCCATTGTTCATTAGGTTGAATATATTAACTTGTTTAAAGTAGATTATTATTTGCTTCTTTAGAAGTAATCCATCGATCCATTGTCGAAGTTGCTTAGGGTAAATAGTTCAAGATCATTAATAGGATTTGCTAAAAATGAAAGAGTCATTTATTAAGTAGATTAATCCTTAGATAGGCCATTTCCTTAGGTAGACAATACTTCCATTAACTTTTCTTCCTTGGCTCATATAGTGCCACAACTCTAAGTTTACTTACCCCAGGTTGACAATTTAATTGAGGGATTTAGTGCATATAGAATACCCGTCAATATTTAAGAGGGAATAACTCTTCAACCATGAGGAAACACATGGCATGCCACCTACGATTGGACATGGCTTGACAAGGACTATCAATCAGTGGATGTTTTGCATGCATTTGAAATGTCCTTCATACTCTTTTTCTTCAATCAATTTCAGACTTCATGAACACACCTCTGGGGCTTCTTATCCACTTAACTACTTAACCATATTTCCAAGGCTTCTTGTATAATTCTTCAAAGCATCTTCCCATGAGGGTCATGATTAAATCTATGCCATAAGGGGACCAATTTGTAGACTTCTTCAAATACACTCATCACTTCTAGAAGCTTCCAAAATTGCTTTGAGGCTTCTTCTAGGGTTGACATCAATGAAAACCAATTTTCCAAAAATATTCCTAAGTGAATATGAATTTGATATAAATAATATCAAGGGTAAAAAGAACAAAGTGGGCGATGTACTTATCAGGAGAGTGCATGGGATTCATGCTACAACCATTAGCATGCAGTACAAATCCAATTTGAAAGACAAAATTTTAGAGGCTACAAACTCATATTAGCACTATGTGGAAATAAATATAAAATTACTACAAGGTATTTTGCAGCAGAAAATTGAATATTTTGAGTTAAAAGAGGATAAAATCGTCATGTACAGGGGCAGATTTTATGTTCCAAATTTTCAGGAGTTGAAAAATATGATATTAAAAGAAATGCACAATGTGTCTTATGTTGGGCACCGAGGCTACCAAAAGACAATTGCAACTATCAAGAAACAATATTATTAGTTAGGTATGAAAAAAGAAGTGGATGATTTTATTGCCAGGTGTTTGGAATGTCAAAAATTCAATGTTGAGCATAGACACCCAGCTAGTTTTCTACAGACATTTACCATTCCTGAGTGGAAATGGGAAACTGTAATTATGGATTTCATCACTAAGCTGCCCAAAATAACCAAGCAGAATGATTCCATCATGGTAGTGGTGGATAAGATTACTAAAGCTTCCCACTTTTTTCTAGTGAAGATCATTCACAAAGAAACTGACATTGTTGATATTTATTTGAGGGAAATTGATAGGTTGCATGGTGTACCCAAGACAATTGTATCTGATAAAGAACCCAAATTTACATCAAAATTTTGGAAAGGATTATTCACAAGATTTGGGACAAATATGAACTTTAACATATCCTATCATCCAGAGTCAGATTGGAAAATAGAGAGATTCAACCCGGTGATCGAGGACATATTAAGGATGTATGTGATGGATAAACCATCAAAATAGGAAGATTATTTTCATCTAGTTGAGTTTTTTTATAACAATGGGTATCAAGAATATCTAAAGATGAGCCCATTTGAGGAACTTTATGGTATAAATTTCAAAATACTAGTGAGCTACGAGAACCAAGTAGACAGAGAAGTGGTTGGGCCAGAATTACTAAGGGAAATGGAAGAGAGGATGGTGAAAATAAAACAGAATTTAAAGGATGCCCAAGACAGGTAGAAAATTTATGTTGATAAAGGAAAAACTCAGAGATTTTAAAGTGGGTGACCATGTGTTCTTGAAAGTAAATGCCAAGAGAAGTTCCCTGAAGTTGGGAAATTGTTCAAAGCTGGTAGCACATTATTATGCATTGTTTGAAATCCTAGAGAGGATTGGTCATGTTGCATACATGATTACACTACTTGCATTGATGTGTATTCATAATGTATTCCATGTATCTTTACTTAAAAAGTATGTAAGTGATTCTAAACATGTCATTGATTGGAATGTGATTTAGGTGGAGAAAGAATGCAACTTCTGAGTTCAACCAATGTGCATATTGGATTGGAAAGTTAAGTTGCACCGTAAACGAGAAATAGGACTGGTAAATGTCCAATTGACCTGTTACGGTCCCGAGGATGCCATGCGGGAAGAGTACCCACATATCTTTGTACATTTTTTATTGTACCTATGTATATAATGCACTAAGGACAATGCATAAATAAGGGGGAGGGGAATGTAATACCCCTAGGCTGAACCCAAATTGCAATGTAAATGTAAAAGTACATATAGGTTGGTGATCCAAGACATTTCGGTCCATAGTACCTTTGTATATATGTATTTTGAGGCCATAGTACCTATGTGGTTATTAGGCTGTAGATCTTGGATGTTAAAAGGCTAGTGATCCTAACTTTGTAAATGTAATGATGCTCAGACTTTAATGAAAACACATCATTGTTGCAGACCAACCAGACAAAAGAGTATGGGGGGTAAAACTCCACTAGAATGGGAAATGGGGGTTGAGAGTCTAGGAAAGGGGATAAGCTAGGGGGGATTTAGCCCAAAGGAATATTTTATTAATATTCCTAAAGTTTAAAGTCTAAAGTATGGGATATTCATTTTTTTATCTTAAGTATCTAAGTGGGTATGCATCACCATGTGGTGGGACCATGTAGTTTCCAACATGACAAGTGTCAAGTTGGGAACATGCACATACGTTTGGGGGACTTTAGTTAATTTCCTATTATTCCTTCATCATTCTCACCCTCACTACTCTCCTGTCATTCGTATTTTCATGTTTCCATCACCTGTACCTATACCAGGAAAAGATTTGGAGCTATAGGAAACCAGTAGCTTGGGAATTGGGCAGAATAGGTGGGTTGTCAAGCCTATGATATATTGAAGAAGAAGGTTGTCAGGCCCATGAGTATTATCTCTTTGTGAGAGAATTGTTGGGAATTGATTCCCATGGTGCGAAGTTGCAACTACTGGGATCTGAAACTTCATGTTTGGCTTGTTACCGAAGCCTCTGAATGGAAGTTGGGAAGTCGAAGGACTATTGAGTAGAGAAGGGGCACACTTCTTGGGGTTGGATAGGCATGTGGGGAATGAGGGATTGTAGGCTATCTATTAGAGTTGGAATCTGAGGTTGAACTTTGTTGTTGATTTAGAGACCTTAGCCTGGTTTAGGATTCCTTTGTCCAGGTGGAGTTTTAGCCCCAACTCGGGGGTGACCTGTTGCTAAGTTTATGAGAAACAAAGTATAAGGTTGGGAGGAAATTATGAGGTCTGCATGAAGTTTGTGACATTTTATAAAAGAAAAGTGTCTTTTATGTTCTTGTTTTAATTACTTTATGTGTAAATATCTATTTTATGTTATGGGTTTTTCCTGTATAATGATTTATTTGTATATTGTTATCATTCTGCATAGTTTTGTGAATACGCATAGAATTTCATGAATTAAATCGATATTAGATATTGGAAATTTCGTGTGTCATTTCCCAACTTAGGGTTGGGGATGCTACACAATATCCTTGAGAGGGCCATTGTGAAAACTCCTTGGGTAGCTGAGAGTTCCTGAGGACCCCCAACTGAGAGTTTTTGTCCAAATGAGTGCATTAAGGGCCTTGAAAAATGAATGGCATAGTCCAAGGGACTATGAGCAGTGAAGGGGGTACATTCCTTGGGTAGTGAAGGTTTTGGGAAAAACGAGAGCTGGAGGATTGGAAATGTTGTAGGAGTAGAACCTAGGTTTGGGGTTGTTGTGTGTGTGAAGAGTGGGAAGTCAATGGGCCGAATCTCGTTATGGACTCATTGCCTCAGCTTAGGGGTGCATTGTTATTGAGATAAAATGAAGAGAAGCACCTATGGTTGAAAGTTTCATCCTTCGTATGCATCCAATTGGTTAATTACTAACAGATAAGTGTTTATGTTCTATCCTTATGTTATTCCATGATGTAAATGGTTTATATGAATGTTGTGTGTTCGTTATTTTCTTGAAAAATTGCATTCAAGTTAAATATATGATTTTAGGTGCTTTTAGAATTGTGGTTTCAGTCAAATGGTTAAATTTTTATGTGATATATAGATGGTAAGCTATAGGAAATTAATTAGTAGTAAATCTTATTGATTTAATGAGTTTCCATGAGGTGATGTTCCCTAGTGAAGATGAGGATGTTATATACATGTAGGGGCTTCCAAAAACTACACCACACATGTCAAGGGGTACTACGTTTAACTCAACTTCATCAATAAAACCTACACTTATAGAAAACTTGAGCTTACATTGTTTACTGACATTGATCTATGAATCCACATTAACCCATCCCAATGGATATGGACTTGAATGATCATGAACGTCCAATGCAATCTTTCTAAACAAATCATTTTTTATGAGGTTGGCCTATGACTTGGAATCGAATAAAGCATCTACCTTGGTATTTTTGACCTAGATCTTAATATAGAAGAGTTTTTTGATCTTCTTCTCTTCCTTATGATGAAGGCTACTAAGATTCACCTCCTTTTGTAATGAAGTTAAAGAAATCTTCTCATCTACATCTAAGATGCTCTCTACCCAGTTTCCCAAATCCTCTCTTAGCAGGTTATTCTTCTTTGTATCCTTCTTAGGTGTAACACACCTGACCTCCTAATACTCTCTTAGGTTGGTGGGATGTTAATATTTCTCTCTTTCTCAAATTAGTTCTAATTTGATCATAAAGACCATAGATGGATTATACTTTATGAGAGATCTCCAACATCTGTAACCATGCCCAAATACGATCTCTAGATTTGAATTTACAGCCTCCCAAAGGATTTAGAATATCATTATCAAAATCCATCTCATTTCCATGTGGCTTCCTACCACTTGTACCCCCCAATGTGGCACTAGTGTGGTGCCAATGTGGCACCTAACCTAACTCACCATTCCAAGGTTTCGACTTCATGAAACCTTTCATCATCATCGTTGGGGTTTTATTCTTGTGGAGCTCTAAAAATCAACACTGAATTCTCCGAACACAACTTATCCATTAGACCATTCTTAGATATGATGGCTATCAGGTCTAACCTTCAATGACTCCTATTGCATTGACTCCCCTAGCTTGTGTGCCATATAATGTCCAAATCCTTGACCTCTCTCATAGTGAATAGGTGGGACCTCCACAGATCCATGGTTAAGATTTCATCTCACTTGCATGTGTTAGTATCTTAATATCTCATGGCACCTTAATATCTTGTCGAAGATGACATGCCTTAGTCCACACTTCTGGAACCATGCTCGAAATCCTCCAAACAATGGATGAGATTTGATGACATCTAGATACTATGGTATAGATTGCAATTGAACACCTAAGGGTGTCCAATTCATCCAGGACCACTCACATCCATCGACCACTCCCTTGGTGACACATGTAACTACAAGGGACACATTGGCATCAATGTTACCATGACATCATTACTCCCTTCTCACTTAAACAGAACCTACCACCAAGATCCCTCTTGTCCACATACCAATCAATGACTCTCCTTTATTTTCCAAGTCCTCATCATAATCAACATTATTTTGGGGACCTTTACCACAACTTCACCAATATCCAATATCCCAATGATGATGTGACTGGTAGAAATGACCCAGATATTGTCGGGGTCACTCCCGATAGATCAACGGTCCTCATAGCACCTTATGATTTTCGTCATCGTGGGACTTACCATAAGTCCAGAAAATCGATCATTTGTGATGATGATGCCTTCTCTAAAAAGGGTTGAGATCCACTCACCCTACTGAATCAATGACTATGAACTCTCCTGAATTAACACTAGGTCTTTTTCCACTGGATAATGTGCCAATTTGAGACATAGCCAATTTTCAGGGTTCTGCAAGGATTTTGTTGGGTCTTCAAGAGTCATAAAAATGTTCTAATACCATCAAAGGCCTTTCAACTTCATTAGAGATTAAGTTCTTTCATATCTTGCAAGATTTCCACATAAGAATCATGGTTTCCTTAGGACTTAGGGTCCTCCATTCCTCACACAGATCTCTCCGAAGTTTATGACACTTGCATGAATGGGTAAACAATGTTTTTTTCCATGTCCTACAAAATTTCCACCAAATATGTAGGATTTATAGGGATGCAAAATATCCACACTCTTTCATCTTCATGGTTTATCAAGTTAAACAAGGGAAACAACAAATAGATCCCATTGACTCATGTGGCTCCATATAGATATGGTACGCTAGAAGGTGTATTTTATGCTTTGTAAGCATAAGTTGGCTTGTTAAAAAAGATTGCCATTTTCTTCATAAAAAAATCCCAATTCCACCTCATCCAACCACTCAATCAATCCCTGCTTCATTAATTCCCACTTTTATATCATGGCCAATACATTCAACGTTGTTCCCTCTTAGTCAATGGTTTGATGTATTTTTATTAATCAAAACATAATTACATTCTTCATAATCACAACCATATGAATTCTTATGCATAATTACAATATTGGGGTAAAACAAGGTTTTATGTTCCCCTCCCCTTTAAATATGAACCTTCCTTGATGTTTAAAATCCATATATATACAATCATACAAAAAAAAAAATGGGTATTCCAATCTCATGGCATCTTCCAGCTCCCACGTAGCCTGATCTGCTCCAAAGTTCTTCCATTGCACCTTGACTTGCATGATGGCTCATTTCTAGAGCATTGGTTCTCACATGTCCAGGATGAATTGAGGTTCAAGCTGGAATTCTCCCTCTGGTTCCACCTGTATCACAGTCCAATAAATAACATGATTAGAATCATGTACATATTTCTTCAACAAAGACACATGGAACACATTATGATCTTTAATAGTAGGTGGTAAATCAAGTCTGTATGCTACTGGTCCTATCCTCTCTAGGACTTCAAATGGGCCAAAATAGAAGGGTAATAACATAGTGTTTACTTGTTCAACTTCTGCCTACAATAGAAAGGGGTACTCCCCAGTATACGATCCCAACTAGACTATACACTATTTAAATTAGGAGTCCCATCCAAAATTTGGCTCGGATGCCATTTATTGTTGTATTTTGGTTTTCTTACTAGTTATGGCCTGGTGTACTGATGAGGTAGATGGATGGTGAGAATGCAATGAAAATATTTATATGAATACCATCTATGTAAAGAAAACTAATCTATTACTAATCTATGCTAACATGTCCTAGCTAGGAGCACACTAGTGTAATTGGTGAGTTATAATGCAACCAAAATCTTACACAATTTTTATACAATTAGTTGCAACAAAAGAGGAATATTGGAGACAAGCGGATACATATGTATATAATCGGATTAATCTAGATCACAACAATGTATACTATAATAAACCACAAATCTCAAGGCATTGAAATATTCAAATAAATATCAGTAACTACAGAATGACAAATATTGTATAAGAATTAGTCTACAACAAACAAGCATTCTTACAGTCCATAGAAACATTTGTTATCTTCACTTGAAGTAGTTCAAAGCTCCGATCTGTTTCTACACATAATTCCTTCTATAATATGTTGGCCCTGAGGGATTCTCAATATTAAATAACAAAGTATATGTTCTCAAAAAAATTATTGGGTCTATATTGTGCTTGAAAATCCAAAAAGTCCAATACCAAGGAGCTTCTATCCCATTTTATACAAAAATCTAGTATCTCATGTGTGTCCTTTCTCTTTCATCTTGAAGAGGCAATTACAAAACGGTTCATCTTCTCTATGCTAATGACAAGTGGCATAAAGGACGAAATTTGAAGTGGGTAGGAAAAGGACGAGAGAAATTTTTTTTTTTTCATTTCCCTATGAACTTTTTCTTTGGAGATAAGTTGTCTAAACTTCCAACTCATTATATAGTGACTCAATTCTCCTATATGTTAGTTGTTCCAGTGTTGCATCGTTCATGGAAATACTGCCATCAAGGGAGCTCATATCCTTCTCTAATTTTGTCATGAAAACATGTACCATAGTGTGAAGCTTCACTGGTTGTAGTAGATGTTGGTCAATGAGATCGGTTGAGAAAAAGGTTGTTGCTTCGACTATTTGTTTCCTTCGAGTTGTGTTGTCCTGGATTGCATTCACCAATTCTTGTGTGACCAAATTCTTCCCAAGTTCATATAATCTTGGGAGACGACCATTACTTATCATTTCCTGGGTAGATTTGTGAGTCCTTGAACATATTTCCATCGCCTTTGTTACTTATTTATCTTGTCTTTCCCCTATCTGCTGGAAATGATCTAATGAGTACATATCTATCTTTCTAGTTGATTTTGAGGTTCTATACAACTCATGAGGTGCATTGGGATTCTCCACTATCCAGGTATCAATGTCAACTATACCTTCATGGATGGTGTTGTATTGTGTCAGCTGCATTTGTATCCAGTTGTTTTGGTCAATGACTATTGCAACTACATTTTGGAAGAGGTACAAATTGACATACATGTCAATTATGAAACCTTCCAAATCATTCCTAACTATTTTCACAATGGCCTTAAAGTTGAGGAGGCTTATTTCATCGATATTTACTTGTTGAATTCATTCTTCTAGCTCCCTAATCCTCGCCTCCTTCTCTTCGTTATGATGAAATTTCCTATGTATATTGTCTATGGTTTACATAGGGTCTTCCCTGACATTTCCTGTGATAGGCACTTGAGTAACCACTGATATAGGGTATCCTTCTATCACTGGCACCTTTTTAACTCTTTCTTGCACAATTTTGTCGGGTTTTCTATCGTATGTGAAGCTTCTCATATCCAATACTTTTCCTAGTCGAAAAGGATCCCAGGGCCTAAAGCCTAAACCATTTCTCATTGTCTCTGCTCCTTTACCTACGGTGGATGTTATTGGGATATCCAATTCAATCGGGTGTGTGTCATCCTCTCTGTTCTCTATATTCTTCCTCTGTCTTTATTTTTCAACATCTTTATTCGTTGCTTCTTTTTCCACCTTCTCTACTAATTTCATTGCTACTCTTGGCACTTCTTCTAGCTCCTTTTCATTTTTTGCAACAACTTTGTCTTCAGCCTCATCTTGAGCTTTCGCTTCATCTTCTTCTTCTGCCTTTTCTTTGTCAGCTTCGATTTTTTTTTTAGCGTCATTCTTCTTTTTCAACACCTTCTCTTTGTCTCTTCTCGTTTTATTTGTTGGAGCTTCTTCCTCCTCTTCAATGGAACCTGAATAAGTTGAGATAGATATGGGAGAGGATATATTAGCTTCATCTTGTTTTACCTCTTTTATGGTCACCCCTCTTGTTTCTTCTTCGTCAACGGTCCTTCCTTTTGGCTGATCATGCCTGTTGAAAATGACTTTGTTGTAAGTTCTGTCATTTTGATGCACCTCTTCTTCTTCTCAGAATTAAATGGTGTATTCATATGGGATCCTCATGATATTAAAGTTCTCTTTTTTGATATTCTTAGGGTTGTGTCTCCTAAATATTTCCTCTCTAAAGTGGTAATAAAGTAAGATGTCCACTTTTGTTTGAGCTTGGTTGGTGTTCTCAAATAAATAATTGCCAATGTGTAGAGGCAGTGGATGCCAAATTACATTCTTTGATTTGTATATTATTCCTCCAACCCCATGTCTGATAGTTTGATACACTACCTCCTGAGGCACAAGTTTGTCAGGAAAGAACTGAGGGAGTAGGTGGGGTGGTTTCATCACACCATATATTCTTATATAGGTACTGTGTTCCATCAAATACCAGTCCTCGATCCTTCTTATGACTTCTATGGCTTTGTTTGTCATACAAGGTGGGGAGGTGAAAAACATAAATTCATATAAGGGAGCAAGGAAGTGTTCATAAATTATTTGATATTATGTATAATATTTGTGCTCCCAAAGCACTTTGCAATAGATGTGGATTTTGGTGTCGACGGGAAACCAACTCCACCCCATACACATTATGTACAGGAGGTACAAGGACATATGGAAAATGGGAAATGTTTCTGGTTTTTCTTGCGTAACTACAAATATGCCATCTTTGAGATTTTTATATAATATGTCTTCCTGGTTGAATGAAACCCCCACAACTGCACATAAATAACTTAGGGGCATGTATGATATGGGGGAATGAGTTGCATCTAGTTCCCCGTATAATATTCATAGCATGGTCACCATATATTGTTAGGGTCTTGAATTGGTCATGGGGTGCCAACTCTTGGGCCTATACTTGAACTTTCTATCTGCATTGTACCATCTGAGAAATAAATCTTTTGGTGTAAGTCCCAACTTGTAGAGGAGTTGACCATACAGTCTTTTGTTCCCAGATTCAACATGATAATATTTATCCAAATCATTGGGCCTAAATGAATCTATATTTTATTTTCTTGCATTATAGACATATAGACTATTTATGTCTATGTTCTTCAAAATCCAAGAAATGGCATCTGCACAAGGGAAAACTGCTAGATGTGATGCCACCCTGAAAATTCCTGATTGTCTGATCTTCTTGAATGCCTAGAGTTCATATAGATCTTCCGCCTCCACAAATGAGTTTAAATTATTGAACATATAATACACTTCTCCCCATTTTAAGGTCTCTCCATACTTCTCTAGAAGTCCTGACAGTCATCATATATAGTCCCGACAATTTCTGCCTCTACTGTTTGTTGGTAGCTGCTAGATGGATTAGCCCATGTTGCCTTCGTCATCGTATTATTTCATGGTGACATGTTTGAAACTACAAAAAGTATAATTTTATAGAATTTTATTTGAAATACAACTAAATGATTAGACAATTATAAGAGTTATTGAAATTATCAAGACATAGCAAGCTGCTTTCTATAAATGTCAGGTTTATAGTAGACAATGCTCAAATTCTTCGATGAGATTTTAGAGTGAAATTATTAGCACCATATTAAAAAGGAGAAATCAGAGGTCAAGAATATAACTTATCCGATACATATCAGAAGGGTTAAGGGAAAATCCTCCGATCACATTGGAGGAGTTAGTAACAACTCCTTCGATGAGATCCAAAGAGTTGTTTCCAAATTCCACGATATTTCATCAGAAGGAACTGTCATAGTATTAAGGATTTCAAAGAACTTAAAATAAAATCCTCCAATCATATCAGAGGAGTTGAAATTAACTCCTCTGATAAGATCGAAGGAGTTGTTTCTATAGGTTCCTAAATACGCGGAGGAAATAAATTTAATTTTTTTGAACGCATCAAATAAGTTAGTAATAACTTCTTCAATGTGCTCGGAGAGTTATTTTGAAATGTTTTTGTTTATAGTTATGGATTTTCGTGAAAATGGCAAGGTGATCCAAGGAAAAAACACAATGATTTTAGAGGGACATGATGAAACCCTAAACCTTCTAGATCATAGTCTATGTGCTTGGGGTATGCTTTGGGGATTGCAAGGATTAAGTGTGAGGGTGCAGAGAAGGTATGTTGTGGTGAAGAAGAAGGGGTTGGTTGATCATTCATTCCATGGCAAGGAACAAGCTCTAAAAAGAATAAGGTTGGTGAATGTTGGAGACTGCGGGGTGTTCGAGAGTGAAGAGATGATGAGTGGGGAAAAATAATATGTCTCTAAGGAAATGGAGAAAGAAACAAGGTGAAATAATAGCAATAAACAAATACCTAATCCTATCCTTAGAATATAAGAGAGGTGAGGTTCTCTTACCTAGATTCTGCCAGTACGCGGTGAGTATGGATAGGTAGAGATTCAAATGGAGTTCAGTTCGGTGTGTTTAACCTCAAGTTTCCTCGTTCATTTGAAAATGGTCCGATAACATTAAACCTAACCCCATTTTATTTATATATCCAAATGTTCATTTATGGAATTAAAAGTGGTGGCTGGGGTCGGTTTGATCAGAGGGCCAAAGAGGAAGTTCTCTGATAAGTTCGGAAGCCGAGAGAGGAAATCCCCCGATGTGTTCAGAGGAGTTGAAAGTAACTCCTTTGAACACATCAGAGGAGATTCTACTAACTCTTGCGATAACATTGTGTATCAGAGAAAATGAAAATAAATCTTCTAAAAATTTGGAGGAGTTTGAAGTAACTCCTTTGAACTGTTCGGAGGAGTTTGAAGTAACTTTTCCAACTTCCAATTTGGATTGTAACACTAAGTATTGATGAATTTTGTTTTTCCAAGTGAAATGCGATTTATCAAAAGAATCTTGAGATAGAGAGGGAGACTTGTGAGGTTTTCTCTTAGGCTCAAAAGATATGGGGCTCAAGTTTTAGGGAGGTAAACAAGATCAAATGAAAAACGGAGGGTTGCAGTGTCTGTCACAACACTTAGCGCACGTCCCCATTCTCAAGGAACTTCTCTTGGGTTTCAGTCGAAGATCCATATGATCCCTTACTTTGAACTCTCTATGATTTCTCTTGTTGTTTGCATATCTCTTTTGTCTTCCTTGAGATACTTTTAGATTCTTCCTTATCTTAACCATGGATCATTCTATCTCTTTCAACAATTTTAGTTCAAGTGTGATATTGTCCACTAGACTGTCCCAACTAATTGGAACTATACACTCCTTGCCATACAAAACCTCAAACATGCTCATTTTCAATGATTCGTGATAACCATTTTTGTAAGTAAACTCTACCTGAGGTCGATACTCCTCACATTGCTTGGGATGATGCATAACATGCATCCTCAACATGTCATATAATACTCCATTCACTCTCTTGGTCAAACCATCTATTTTAGGATGGTAGGCCATGTTGAACGCCAATTTCATTCCCAATCCTACAAACATGCTTTTCCAAAAAAAAGAGATGAACTTTTCATACATATCTAAGAATATGGTCTTGGGAAAACCATTTAGTTGAGAAATTTGTTTTATAAAAATGTTAGAAACATCTATGGCCTTGAAAGTAGATTTAATGGCAAAATGAACAACATTTCTTAGCTTATCCACTACAACCATGATTGCATTATGTTTCTTTATTGTCCTTGGTAGAAATATGATAAAATCCATGGAAATTCTTTCCCATTTCTACTCCAAAATTTGCAAAGGTTGCAATATCCCAACGGGATGTTTGTGCTCAACGTTTACCTACTAACACTCTAGGAATTTTTCAATGTACCGATCAATGTCTTGCTTCATTCTTGTTCAATAATACAACTACCTTACTGTTGTCACCATTTTCTAGTAACAAAGGTGACCTACATATGGTTTCCTATGGAACTCATCCATAACCAAGTGCATCAAATCTATTGAATTAGGCACATACAACTCGTTGTTATACAACATTAGACTATGACCCTCAAGTTGATATCCTTCATATTTATTTTCCCTAGGTTCTTTTTGTAACTCTTTCATGACTTGGTTGACTAACTCATCTTCCTGCAATATGGTTTTAATCCTCTTCTTGATATCAAAATCCCCTACATTTTTTGCTTCTAAGTTTACTGTTTGAATGCTTCAACTCATCATGTTTGCCACTTTGTTCTCCATTCCTTTAATGTGTTTGATTTCAAAATCAAATTCACCGATCAACTCCATCCATCTAGCCTGTATGGAATTCAATATTGGATGGTCGAATAGGTACTTTAGAACACAATATTCAGTCATTAGGACAAATCTTCACCCGAGAAAGTAATTCCTCCACATCTTTAGTGCATGCATGATTGCTACAAGTTCGATATTGTGGGTATCATACTTCTTCTCATGCTCATTCAGTTTTCATGATTCATAACAAATCACTTTCCCATCTTGCATGAGGACTCCTCCTATTCCTTCCTTGCGAGCATAAGTGCAAAATAAGAAATTATTTTCTAGGTCTGCAATTTTCAAAATATGGGCATTAGTCAGAAGATGCTTCAGTGGTTGTAAGTTATCTTCACACTTAGGTGACCATACAAATCTCTTCTCTTTTCTTTGCAATAAAGTAAAAATGCTACCAATATTGGAAAATTCTTTTATGAACCTCTTGTAGTATCCAACCAATCCCATGAAGGATATTCCTTCCATAACATTCTTAGGGGCACGCCAATCCATGATTACCTTTATCTTTTCAGTATCCACTTCCACTCCTTCTGTTGAGATTACGAGGCCTAAGTACTGGATTTCCTTTTGAAAGAAATCGTGTTTATTTAACTTAGTGTATAGTTGGTGCTCTCTTAGCACCTATAGCGCCATACTGAGATGCTCTTCATGCTTTTCTATGTTCTTGGAATACACTAAAACATCATCCACAAACACTAAGATAAACTTGTCCAAACACTTGTTGATCACACTATTCATTAAACACATGAATGCAGTTGGTGCATTTTTAAGCCCAAATGGCACCACTACTAACTCATAGTGTCCATACTTCATTCTAAAAGTTGTCTTGTGGATGTCCTCATCCTTGATCCTAAGTTGGTGATATGCTGACCTTAAATCAATTTTTGAGAAAACTAGAGCTCCTCTTAGCTGGTCAAAGAGATCATCTCTCCTAAGAAAATGATACTTGTTCTTGATGGTCATCTTGTTAAACTTCCTATAATTGATGCATAATCTCAAGGTGTCATCCTTATTCTTTACAAACAGGTTTGGTACTCCCCATGGAGATACACTCAACCTAATGTAACCTTTATCCAACATCTCTTTTAGCTGCATCTTCAACTCCACTAATTTTGGTGTGCTCATCCTGTAGGGAACTTTTGATGTCGGTACTGCTCTAGGCAGAAGATCTATTGAGAAATTGAGATCTCTTTTCGGAGGTAGTCCAGGAACTTCCTCTGGAAACACATCTCTGAATTCCCATAGCACAGGGTGATATTCATCCTTCATCTCCTTTCTTTCTGTCGAGTTAAGCACTTGTATAACATACAAGGGGCACCCTTTTCTGCTAAACTTCTTGAGTTGAAATGTTTATATTTTCCTCTCTAAAACTAGCTTCTGAATGCCTTGCACAATTCTTGCATTTTCCTCATTATCTTCACATTCCATAACATTCTCATAAAAATTTAATTTTTCCTTGTGGGAAGCTAGCCAATCCACACCCAACAATACGTCATATGGGATAGGGGTAGGATATTCAAGGTTTCCTAAGTCTACAGTCCATCCATTTCAATTGGAAAAGCTTCAATTACCTTTTCTACTTTCCTCTTCATTCCCATGGCTAATTGAACCAACCATGCTCTTGCATGTTTACTTCTATGTAATGAACATGCCTCAACAACTCTAGGTGAAATATAATTGAGGTTAGATCCCAGTTCAATTAAAATAGAGATGGGTTGCTTGTAAACAATACCTTCTAATTCCACCATAGAGGCTTGGTGGTTTCCTTGTCAATTCTCCACATCTGCATATATTCTTGGCATGCTTCTGGCTACATTGTTGACCATAGTTGCTTCCTATAAATTATACACTTTCCTACTATCATGCTTTCGATGGGGAAAATCCCTCAACAAGTGTGGCCTTCCAAAACCACAACATTTCAAAGGTCCTTTCTTAGGCTCCTCTTCTCTTTCTCTTGCTTTCTCTGCTGGCTTATTTCCACTTTGAGATGGAAAATTTTGTTGATGCACACTTCTGCTTGGATGAACAAACTGTGCACCCTTCCTTGAGTTATTTTATGGAAAATACTTGACTCCCTTCTTCTAGAATCCACTCTTTTCCTTTCTCTTCCAGTATTTTGAAGGATATTTCTTATGCTTAGATTGGTCATAACAATGCTTATCCTTCTTAATAGTGTCCTCCAATCTCTTTGGCTTATCAATCTCAATCCTATATTGATAGGACTGAGGAAATCCACTGAAAAAATGTTTCACTCTCGCTTTCTCATCCTTGAGGTAAGGGACATATCTCAACAACTCCATAATCCTTTTGGCGTATGCATTCATGGTAAGTTGTCCCAACTTATTCTCATGTAATTCCTTTATTTTGTCATCATAATAATTCTGTAATAGGTAATCCTTTCAGAAGTATTTATCAAATTTCTTCCACATCAACTTGATTTCCTTCAATCCCTTGATTACCTTGAGGTCTTCCCACCAAATGGAATCTCATCCATTTAGGTTGAAAATGGTGATCCTCACCTTAATATTTTCATAGTAGTTATGTACCTGGAAGTAATTCTTCAAACCAAATAGCCATGCCTTGATTTGTTCTCCCTTCTTGATCTTTGCATTAAAGTTATTTGGCTTAGCCTTCTTGAATTATTTAGTAAGAGAACTATGATAATTATTCCTCTTCTTCTTCTTAGGGACACTTAACACCATGCCACTACTCAACAACTCTATAGAACTAATCTTCTTTCTATATGACTCTATGGAAACACTTCCACTAGATATTCATTTTTTTGCATCCCAGTGCCTCTTCATGGAAGATATTTTTCCCACATTGTTGTGAGCCAATCCGTGCTTCTGAGCATCTAAATGGATTTACAACATCTTCGAGTACTACAACTCTGCATTAATTGGGCCTTGCTACATATTGTTTTGAAATTATGACAAACTCTACAGTAATAATGCATCTATATCTTCTTGTACGGCCTCAACTCTCATGAACCTCTCATTATTTTCCTTCATACTTCTAATCAATGGCCATCAAATCTGGAGGGGTTCCCCTTTCTCTCCAATTATCATATTCCCCATCTCTAAGATGTGAGGTGTTATCCATAATATGCTAAACCATTAACCTCTCTTGTCTCTCAGTGCATCCTACGTGTCGAAACAACAACCATCAATTTTAATTACATTACCAATACAAATCATACATGTTAAACATTATCAAAACTTTCTTAAACAATTTCAAGCA
>JZKD02S0266043.1:9469-20700 GCA_000966675.3 Picea glauca | reverse complement strand
CATAAGAGTTTGGATTATGGTATCCAAAAGGAAAGGATCTATCTCTTATTGCCTACACAGATGTAGATTGGGAAAGTTGTATTGATGAAAGATGAAGCACCAGTGGAGCAACGTTCTACGTGGGTGAGTGTTTAGTATCATGGATAAGCAAGAAACAATCATCATTATCTCTATCTACAGCCGAGACAAAGAATATTGCAGCAACAACATGTTGTACACGGATTCTTTGGATGAAACAAACTTTGACATATATACAGGTTGAGTATGATGAGCCCATTCCAATCTATTGTGATAATACAAGCACCATCGATATCTCAAAGAACCTGGTGATGCACTCCAAGACAAATCACATTCCAATAAAATATCACTTTCTACGGGAACAGGTTGCAGAAAAGAACATCAGAGTTGAGTATGTGAGCACAAAAGAACAAATGGAAGACATCTTTACAAAACCACTTCCATGGGAAGCCTTTGAGTATCTTGCCAGAGACTTGAAGTTATTTCTACTCCAAAATGAATGCTTTTGAATGCATATCTTATATGTCTTAGATGTACATGAGGAAGAACCATAAAGAGGATAGTTCAGTCAGGGGGAGAAGTCACGGATGGAAAGATACCTTTGTGATGCATGAGCATCGTTGGCAAACACGTAGAAGTAGGACCACTTAGAAAATGGGAGTTCTTCCATAACTTCAACGTTAGAAGCTACAACCGATTTTCAAATCCACCTTAACTCAGTGCCAGAATTTACCTTTGGAAGCACGCTTGAACTAGTGTTGAATTTTACCCTTTAAGGCACGTTTTGAAAAGCGCAAGCAGAGAAGGAGTCCACTATGGCTCTGGAATGTGAGTGGTCTAAGTTAGCCAATAGATTAAATCTTAGAGTAGATGAGTAGATAGGGGAAACCCTAGAAAGCTCTCTGAGTTAAATAGAGTTTTCGTATGAACATATTAGGTTAGATGAAAGATAGAAGAGAGTAGTGTAAGGGGACTAGAAGTTAGCAGAAGCCTGAAGTTTTCAAAGATACTGTAATCAAAATATGTTTTGTAGCCATTTTGGCACATGTGAATATAATAGAGGGAAAATTGATCCAAATGCATGGTGTGTGATTGCGTTTGAAATCTTTGTTATTCTTTTTTTTTGTAAGCAAGTGAATGAATCTATGTAGGGGAGAAGGGAACTGTGACTGATAATTTCCAATTTCCATTGTTTCTCTTCATTGAAGCTCTGCAAGGTGTGCATCGAGCAAGAAGAGAGTGTCAGGAGATCGGGAGGAATTTATCTGAGAGAAATCCATTGGATATGAGTTATCAAAATCCCTCTGACGCAAGGAGTGCACGGGGAGTCGAGGCCTTCACCAAGAAAATCTCAAAAGGAATAACACTTCAGAGAAGCATTGTCGAGATCCAGGAAATCCATCTCCCAGAGAAACGAAGGTCGAGCCTTCGGGACTTAGAAACTTTTCTAAGTCTAAGAGATCAAAAAAGTTCAAAGGGAAGAATGTTGTTAACCGTTGGATCACAGAGGAGACTCAGTGATCGTCGGATCTGAGACAGGTGCGCAAGATTTAATGTTGCACATGTCCAGGAGGGAGAATCTTGAAGATCTAAATGGACGGTGGAGAGTCCTCGAGGAGAAATGCCAAAACCCCGTAGGCCGTTGGATAAAGTGGAGTTGCGAGGAGGTTAGTTGCAAGGACCTCTCGATGTCTGAAGCGCAGGAGGGATAATAGCTATCGATCCCAGGAAAATCTGGACCATTGGTCCACTTCGCTATTTTGGGTATCGCAAGTTGGGATGACAGAGGTGCTTGACTCCTGAAACTCTGAATCATGGAATAGTAATTCGTGAGGGTAAGATTGAAGCCATAGATCTCAAGGGGCATTATGAGTCGTTGATCAAATGCCTGAAGATTTCGGCATTTCGGTGACTGAGAGTACAAGAGGCAAGAGTCAGGACAATTGAACCATAAAACCTCGAAAGGATCTAGGCCGTCGGATCTTCGAAGGTTGAGAGACATCGATCTGTAGCATGGAGGTGTATCGACATTTCAGCGATCAGGAATACAATAGGTAAGAGTTGGGACTCTTGACTCACGAAACCCCAAAAGGATCCAGACGATCGGATCTTCGCAAGTTGGGAGTTGTCGATCTACAACATGGAGGTGTATCAGCATTTCGGCAACCGGGAATACAAGAGGTAAGATTTGGGACTCTTGACCCACAAAACCCCGAAAGGATCTAGACCGTCAAATCTTGGGAGGTTGGGAGCCGTCGATTTATAGTGTGGAGGTGTATCAACATTTCGGCGACCAGGGATCTAAAAGGTAAGATTTGGGACTCTTGAGCTACGAAATCCTAAAAGGATTCAGGCCATCGTATCTTAGGGATTAGAGCCGTCGATCCACAACATGGAAGTGTTTCATGTTTCGTGACTTGGAGAAGCTCGAAGCGCCCTGTTATAAAGTTTGTGGGCATGTGCCTACGATCACGTGAGCTGAAGGAAGGGAGGAGATAATATCTATTATCCCTCACTGGGTTTTCGGGACTTGGAGGAGCCAAGGACTCGTTGTATTGGGAACCCCGGAGTCGCGAAACGTGACATGCCTGTTTGGGTTAAGATCGTGGTCGCACCTGTGGTCACATGGAGTGAAGATTCACACCTAGTGTTGTCTTGCATGGGAAAAACTTAGATAAGGGCCTGTGGATTTGGTGTCGGAGGTTCTAGTTTGGAACCAGGAGAGCCACTCCAACTCCGGAATTCAGAGATCCTGACCAAGAGGTTGTGCAGCCCTAAGGATAAATAGGGGGTCTGCATCAAGTGGTATCAAAGAAGATCCTTCATCTATAGACTTCAGGGGAAAGAGAAAAAGAAAGAGATAGAGAACTTGGAGCTGTACTATGTGTATGACATATAGTCAACATAATTCCACCAAGGAAACGAGAACCGCCTTTAGCCAATAGTGTTGTAGAGAGGGAGATGCGAGAGCTTCGTGCCAGATTGGAAACAATGGAAGAAATGCAGAGAAGAGCACCTAATGCGGGAGACATCAGTGATGCAGAAAGTGAGGAGGTTGATATTGAAGAAGTTGCAGGAGAAGAAGTTGTAGAAGAACGTTTGTTGAGAGAAGTTTCCAGATTGGGAGGCAGAGCTAAGATAGAGGTTTTGATGTATGAGGGAAATCTAGACGTTGAAGAATTGTTGGACTGGATAAGGTCCATGGACAAACACTTCGACTATGAAGATGTCGATGAGGAGAAGAAGGTGAAATAGGTAGTCACTAGGCTAAAAGGGCATGCAACACTGTGGTGGGACAAACTGCAGGCTGAGAGGAGAAATAAAAGAAAACAGAAGATAAAGAGTTGGGATAGAATGGTAGCCAATATGAAGGCTAAATTCATACCTAGGGACTATCGGATCAACTTGTTCAAGAAGCTACAGAACCTGAGACAGAAAGGGATGAAATTTAAGGAGTACACCAAGGAGTTCTATAGGATGAACATCCGAACTGGACAAAGGGAGAGCGATGAAGAAAAAGTTGCCAGATATATGAATGGCTTGAGATATGAGATCCAGGATGAGCTTAACATGATATCAGTCAAGACCGTGGAGGTTTCTTATCAGTTTGCACTGAAGGTAGAGGAGAAGCTGACCAGAAAACAAAGCCAACAAGGAAGAGGTAAAATCTCGGTCCCAAGCAAAAGCAAGGGGTTTAACCGAGACATAACACATCAACCTAAGGATGAGGTTGAGAAACCACAAAATCACTCGGAACGAGGAGAAAGTTCCCGAGGAAGACAGAATGGTGGAAGAACTCTTCTAGAGGAAGAGGCAGAGGAGGAGTGAGGTGCTATGTCTGTGGAAAGACAAGGCACATGTCTTGGGAATGTCCCGAGAAGAAGAAGGAAGGAGGAGAAGCTCACCTTTCAGAAGAATAGAGGAGAGATGTTGAAGCAGAAGGAGTAGAGGATGGAGCATCCCTGATGTTGAGAAATGTTCTCTTGAAACCAGAGGTAGAAATTGAAAATCCAGTGTAGAGAAATAGTCTCTTCAGGACAGCTTGCAAGACTAAGGACAAAATATGCAAGGTGATCATTGACAGTGGGAGCACTGACAACCTAGTATCCACAGAGATGGTGGAGAAATTGGAGTTGAAGACAACTGCACACCCAAAGCAATAAAAAGTCTCATGGTTGCAAAAAGGACACCAGGTAATGATTACTAAACAATTATTAGTTGCAATTAAGATACGAGGTTATAAAGACGAAATCCTATGTGATGTAATTCCCATGGATGTATGCCATATCCTTTTGGGAAGACCATGGCAGTTTGAAAGAAATGTCATTCATGATGGGAGGAAGAATACATACACATTAGAGAAAAATGGTAGGATGCACATGTTTTTGCCAATGGAGGAGAAAATAGTGAAAGAGGAGTCCAGCACAAGCATACTTCTCATGAGTGGGAAGGAAATCTTGAAGGAATTCAAGGAAGAACAAGAGATGCAGTTCGTTGTGGTAAGGAAACCCAAAGTTATCCTCAGAAGCACATCACTGGATGATTTGCTTGAGGAAGTTCAGGAACTTCTGGATAATTTCGTTGACATAGTGGTGGATGAGCTACCTAACTCATTTCCACCTATCAGAAGTATCAGTCACCATATCGACTTGATACCAAGAGAAATTTTGCCGAACAAAGTAGCATACAGGTTGACACCTCAAGAGAACGAGGAAGTGAAGAGCCAAGTCCAGGAGTTGTTGGACAAGGGTTTGGTCAGGGAGAGCTTGAGTCCATTTTCAATTCCAACTGTACTGAGTCCAAAGAAATATGGAGGATGGAGAATGTGCACAGACTCGAGAGCCATCAACAAGATCACCATCAGGTACAAATTTCTGTTACCAAGAATGGATGACTTAATGGATTGCTTAAGTGGAGCAAACTTATTTTCTAAAATAGATCTGAAAAGTGGATATCACCAGATCAGAATGAGAGAAGGTGATGAATGGAAAATAACTTTTAAGACAAACGAATGTCTATACGAGTGCTTGGTTATGCCATTTGTCTTAACGAATTCCCCAAGCACTTTTATGAGGCTGATGAATGAAATTCTAAAAGACTTCATTAGAAAATTTGTAGTTGTATATCTGGATGATATATTGATCTTTAACAGAACTAAAGAGGAGCATTTGAGTCACCTAACGTTAGTAATGAGGAGGCTACAACAAGAGAAGCTGCTGATAAATCTGAAGAAATCCTCTTTTATGAAGACAAAGCTCATTTAATTGGGTTTTGTGATATCTTCAAATGAACTGAAGATGGATCCAGAGAAGGTGAAAGCGATTAGAGAATGGACATCACCAAGAATCATGTTCGAGGTAACAAGATTCCATGGATTAACGAGCTTATATAGGAAGTTCATTAGACACTTCAGTGGAATTTGTGCGCCAATGATGGATACAGTGAAGAAGCAGCACAAGTCCTTTAAATGGACAGAGGAGGTCGAATGAAGCTTCAATATACTGAAGGAGAAGATAACAAAATGACCAATTCTGATCTTGCTGAATTTTGAGAAGACATTTCAGGTAAGATGTGATGCAAGTGGAGTTGCAATAGGAGAAGTTTTGAGTCAGGATAACAGACTTGTTGCCTACTTCAGTGAGAAACTGAATGAAACAAAGAGGAATTATTCCACATATGACAAGGAGTTTTATGCCATAATTCAAGCCTTGAAGAAATGGAGGCATTACCTTGTCCCACAAGAATTTGTCTTGTATAGTGATAACCAAGATTTGTAGTGCATAACCAGATAGGAAAAACTGAATTAGACGCATGCAAAATGGGTTGAATTTATGAAAATTTTTACTTTTGTCATAAAACATATTGTTGGGAATGCTAACAAGGTTACTGATGCGTTAGGCAGGAGATGTTTAATTCTATAGGAATTCCAGGTGAAGACCTTGGGATTTGAACACCTTAAGGATATGTATTGTGATGATACAGACTTCAAGGAAGCATATGAAGCATGTACAAACCCTGTGTTGAGAGATAGAAGTCAGTGGACAGAGTACATGATTCAAGAAGGACTGTTGTTCAGAGGAAATCAGTTGTGCATACCAAAATTCTCAATGAGGGATAACCTTCTGAAAGAGAAGCATAGTGGGGGATTGGTTGGACATTTCGGCCATGATAAAACGTTTGCACAGTTGAGAAGTTCATACTACTATATAGGTATGAGAACAGAGGTGATAAAGTTTGTGAACAAATGTAGAATCTTCCAACATGCAAAGGGGAAAAGGCAAAACACTGGGTTGTATCAATCATTGCCAGTACCAGAGAGGCCTTGGGATGCAATAAGCATGGATTTTGTGTTGGGTTTACCAAGAACACAATGGGGATTTGATTCCATATTTTTGGTGGTGGATAGGTTTTCAAAGATGGCACATTTCATCCCATGCTAGAAGACTAGTGATGCAACACATGTTGCAAATCTGTTTTTCAAGGAAGTTGTGAGACTTCACGGCCTACCCAGGAACATTGTCTCGGACAGAGACACAAAATTTGTTGGTCACTTTTGGAGAACATTGTGGAAGAAGTTGGGGACAAATTTTTCCTTCAGCTCAACTTATCACCCTCAAATAGATGGGCAGACTGAAGTCGTAAACAAAATTTTGGGAAAATTTTTGAGGAGTTTAGTCACTAAGCATCATAGTCAGTGGGATCATATTCTACCACAAGAAGAATTTGCATACAATGATTCACCAAACAGGAGCACTGGAAGGAGCTCATTCAAAATACTATATGGAATGAAACCAAGGGGAGTATCTGAGTTGAGAGACTTAGAACAAGGTGAGATCAAGAGCGTTGGAGTAGAGGATTTTGCTGCAAGGATGGAGAAACTCTATAGCCATATCAAAGGATAGTTGGAGAGCACTAACCAGAAATACAAGGACAGAGTTGATAAGCATCACAAGGAACTTCAATTTGAAGTAGGAGATCAGGTTTTGGCACATCTTAGGAAGGAAAGGTTCCCTAGGGGAACATACAATAAGTTGAAGATGAAAAAGATAGGACCCTGTAAGATCTTGAGGAAGTTTGATGCAAATGCCTATGAAATTGAGTTGTCGGATGGTGTGGGCATTTCGCTCATATTCAATGTTTCATACCTGTACTCTTATAGGAAATATGACACAGAAGGGCCAAAAGACGAAGGAAATATTCAGTGGGAGAAACAAATGCTTGTGGTAGAAAAGCCGCAGATGGAGAAAATTGTTGATCAAAGGATTGACAAGAAGACCAGAAGGAAAACCTATTTTGAGAATCTGGTCAAATGGAAGGGACACCCAATCGAACATGCCAATTGGGAAAATAAGTTGCTATCCAGAAGAAGGGAAAATCAGTAGGGGAGCTCATGGACAGGAGTCCATGAATTTTTTTCAAGGGGAGTATGATGCAGGACCATCATTGGCAAGCATGCAGAAGCAAGACCACTTAGCACGTGGGAGTTCTTCCAGAACTTCAACGTTAACAGCTACAGCCAATTTTGAAATCCACCTTAACTCAGTGCCAGAATTTACCTTTGGAAGCACGCTTGAACTATTGTCGAATTTTACCTTTTAAGGCATGTTTTGAACAGCGCAAGCAGAGAAGGAGTCCACTATGGCTCTGGAATGTGACTAGTCTAAGTTAGCCAATAGATTAAATCTTAGAGTAGATGAGTAGACAGGAGAAACCCTAGAAATCTCTCTAAGTTAAATACAGTTTTCGTATGAAAAAATTAGGTTAGATGCAAGATAGGAGAGAGTAGTGTAAGGCGACTGCAAGTTAGCAGAAGCCTAATGTTTTCAAATCTATTGTAATAAGAATTTGTTTTGTAGCCATTTTGGAACATATGAATATAATAGAGGGAAAATTGATCCAAATGAATGGTGTGTGATTGCGTTTGAAATCTCTATTATTCTTGTGTTTTTTAAGCATGTGAATGAATCTTTGTAGGGGAGAAGGGAACTGTGACTGCTAATTTCTAGTTTCCATTGTTTCTCTTCATTGAAGCTCTACAAGGTATGCATTGATCAAGAAGAGAGTGCTAGGAGATCGGGAGGAATTTATCTGAGAGAAATCTCTTGGATCTGAGTTATTGAAATCCCTCTAATGCAAGGAGTGTACGGGGAGTCGAGGCCTTCACCAGGAAAATCTCAGGAGGAATAACACTTCAGAGAAGAGTTATCGAGATCCATGAAATCCATTTCCCAGGAGAAACGAAGGTCGAGCCTTCGGGACTTAGAAAATTTTCTAAGTCTAAGAGATCAAAAAATTTCAAAGGGAAGAACGTTGTCGACCGTTCGGAGGAGACTCAGTGATCGTTGGATCCAAGACAGGTGCATAATATTTAACACTGCACATGTCCATGAGGGAGAATCTCAAAGATCTAAACGGACGGTGGAGAGTCCTCGAGGAGAAGCATCGAAACCCCGTAGGTCGTTGGGTAAAGTGGAGCTGCGAGGAGGTTAGTGGCGAGGACCTCTCGATGTTCGAAGCTCAGGAGGGATAATAGCCTTCAATCCCAAGAAGATCTGGACCATTGATCCACTTCACGATTTCGGGTATCGCAAGTTGGGAGGAAAGAGGTCCTTGAATCCTGAAACATCGAATCAAAAAATAGCAATTCGTGAGGGTAAGATTGAGGCCATAGATCTCAAGGGGAATTGATCTCAAGGGGCATTGTGAGTCGTTGATCAAATTCTTGAATATTTTTATATTTCAACGACTGGGAGTACAAGAGGCAAGAGTCGGGACTCTTGACCCATGAAACCCTGAAAGGATACAAAACATCAGATTTTTGGAGGTTGGGAGCCATCGATATGCAGTGTGGAGGTGTATCGGCATTTCGTCAACCAGGAATACAAGAGCTAAGAGTCAGGACTCTTGACTCATGAAACCTTGAAAGGATCGAGACTGTTGGATCTTTGGAGGTTGGGAGCCGTCGATCTGTAGAGCGGAGGTGTATTGGCATTTCAGTGACTGGGAATACAAGAGGTATGAGTCGGGACTCTTGACCCACGAAACCCTGAAAGGATCTAGACCATTGGATCTTCAAAGGTTGGGAGCCATCGATCTGCAGCGTGGAGGTGTATCAACATTTCGGCGACCGAGGATACAAAAGGTAAGAGTCGGGACTCTTGACCTACGAAATCCGAAAAGGATTCAGGCCATCAGATCTTGGGGCTTAGAGTTGTCGATCCACAATAGGGAAGTGTTTTGGCTTTCATGACTTGGAGAATTCCAAAGCGCCCTATGGTAAAGTTTGTGGTCACGTGCCTACAGTCACATGAGCTGGAGGAAGGGAGGAGCTAATCTTCATTATCCCTTACCAGGTTTTTGGGACATAGAGGAGCCAAGGACTCGTTGTATTGGGAACCCCGGAGTCGCGAAACGCGATGTGCTTGTTTGGGTTAAGCTCGTGGTCACACCTGTGGTCATTGAGTGAAGACTCATGCCTAGTGCTGGCTTGCATGGGAAAAACTCAGATAAGGGCCTATGGATTTGGTGTTGAAGGTTCTAGTTTGGAACCAGGAGAGCCACTCCCTCTCTGGAATTCAGAGCTCCTGACCAAGAGGTCGTGCAGCCCTAAGGAGAAATAGGGGGTCTGCATCACTTTTCCATTGATGACAAAGGGGGAGATATTCATTAGATGCAGAGGAAAGAGGCATTATTTCAGGGGGAGCAATGGTCACATAGATGCAAAGGATAGAGGCATGGTTCTAGGGGGAGCATGAGTGATATGACTTCAGTATTGCATGAAATAATTTCAGTTTTGCATCAGAGTGTTTCCATTAATGCCAAAGGGGAAGATTGTTGATTAAGGTTGGTTTTCATTGATGTCAACCCTTGAACAAAGTCCGGTAGTGAATTCCTGTAGCAAAAAGGTTTGGGTAATGGACCAAAGGTTGTTTCATGTATAATTGTATGAGTTTTAATATATTTGAAGGTAATACTATTCTATATGGATAGTACATGTCATGCCATTTCTGGTGGTATGTGGAACGTCACATAACTCCTCACGGTTTGAGAGTTATGGGCTTACAAGGCTGGAGGACCCTCATATGTTGGCTTGAAACCCCAAAAGGTCAAAGAAGTCAAAGAGCTTGCAAATAACAAATTATTGTTTAAATGATAAAGTAAAGTGACAAAGTCAAGAAGGATTATTTAAATAATAAAGTGAAGTGACAAAATCAAAGGAGGAATATTTAAATGATAAAGTAATGGAGAACTTTCTAATTATGGAAAGTGGTTAAACATAAAAATGAGGAAAATAGGTTAAGTGACCTATAAATGGGTTAAGTGACCTAGAAATAGGTTAAGTGACCTACAAATGGGTTAAGTGACCTAGAAGATGCTTCTAAGGAAGATATTTGGAGAGTATAAATAAGAGGTAAGGCTCTCTCATTTTATATCACACTTGAGCATATTGAATATCTATAGGTGATTGAGGTAAACAAAGGATATCTAAGCCGAATTTCAGAGGGAAGGTGAAGAAAATAATGTCGGAATTCAAGGGAGGATAAATTCTTTTGAGGATGCTTTCTAAGGTATGTTATTTACAGGTCATCTCTCCATTTTCGCAATAAATTTTTTTCTAGAATGATTTAGACCGTGAAATTGATAGGGCATTGAGGGAACGTTTCCAAGTAGTTTTTATAAAACATTCATCTTATGGGTCGTTGATTTTTGGAGTTACACTCCGTGGAAAATGGGGTTTGTGGCTAGTCCCGAAACTAGTCTAAAACAAGTGTTTCGGGTAAAAACGTCATAAATTCTTCATAACATATCCAAATTCAATAAGACCAAATGTGTTGGTTAGATTACATTCTGTAGTATTCTGTGTAAAATTTTGATATCCATTCAAAAAATATTCTGTGCGGGGCATGCTCTACAAGGTCGATCTCTAGAATAAGCCAAAATTTAGCAAGGTATGCCATTTTTTCTATAACTCCTTTTCTGAGAGGTTCCAAGTAGTGACACGTGGAGGAATTTCATAAAACAAACTGAAGAACATTGTGTACTACTTTCAGATATTTATGCATTGCATGTACATAGTTATGATTATTTCAAGTTATTCTTGTTGACTAATCCCAAACTAGTCATGTGAGACTAAAGAAAAGTTTGATGAAAATGCTAGTCTCTTGTTGTGAAAGTTAAGGAAGGTTTGTAGGTATGTGATCATATACACTAGG
>JZKD02S0266021.1:6273-16332 GCA_000966675.3 Picea glauca | reverse complement strand
TCAATTGTTCACTATTGATTATTCTATGGTGTGTCATATTCATCATAATTTCCATGTAAATATTATAATCTTCTTTGCCACATTTAATCCACTAATACCCATTGTAATTATGCATGTTTCAAACTAATGCTTCATATAGCATAAACATTCAAACCACTTTGTATAATTATGCTCATTCAAATGAGTTATACTTATCTCCCTTCTCAAATATCAATATCTAGTTCTTTTCTGTGTTCTCCCAGTCCAATTCATTTTTGAATTCCATTTTGCAAAGCCTTTCGCCACCCAAATAAGTATGATGATTAATGTTCATGTGGCATAAGAATTCACGCACTTCTTTGTATATCTTATCACTCTAAAGGGTTGTGCTCACCTCCATTCTTCATTTCTTTACTTTATTTTACAAATCCAAATTATAGGTGACTTYCGTTCGTTTCCTTAAGTAGTACAAGGGACTCTTTTTATCGTAATAATCAATGAACACCATGTAATATAGAGCTTTACCCACAAATTGTGTCTTCATGTGTCCACGTAAACAATGAATACAAATCTCATCTAGCACATGGCACACCCATCCTTTCCTCTAAATTATATGATCAAACACGCTCACTTACAGCCTCCTCGAACAACTTCTATGACTGTGAAATCTCCACTCCTCTCTTGTTCACTTTTCTAGAATGCAAGCTTGTAACATCCCGCTCTAGCGCACTTACAAAACTTATTCTTTGAGGACACTTGCTCGCAAGTGATCTGGATTTTTATGATGATAAAACTTTTTCTTTCATTTTGATGCGTTAAGTTATATGGCAGGATGTTTTTACTACCTTGATGTAGATAGGTGCTGTTGATTCGGTTTCTTTGAGTGTGCAGGGTTTCAGACCTTGAGGATGTAGAGGCATCGATGGAACTCCCTTGGACTCTGGATTGAATCAGGGAGTGGTATATTTGAGTTGTTTCATTTACGGTGATATTATTTTTTTTTGATGATATTCTATTGATTTTATGATGTGTTGTTGACATGACCTGACATGATGGTTGATGATGCAGGCTGACGATAGCTTGCCGACCGGACTCACATATGGAGTAAAGGGGCCACACACGAGTTCCAAAGAGATTGAGGGAGAGATGTGGACAGCAGCCCTGCCACAGCCTACTAGCACTCCCGCCGTGGCTCGAACTATAGGTTAATGATTACCTAGTTTGAGAGGATCCACGATGTCGTGAGGGCAGACTGCGACAGTCGCTCACGATGATTCTAAGGGGTGTGCAATAAGGCGGAGGCCTTATTCCTTAGAGCCCTTAGTCTCCCACAAGATTCACCTGGCGGAGTGTTGACTCCAGGGGTTATAGAGTCTACCAATCCGTCAAGCCAGCGAGTGGCACCCTTGGAGCACGTGGTGCATCCTGAAGGGCACGTCGCGCAACCGAAGCAAACCAGGCGAGTGGCACCCTTGGAGCACGTAGTGCGTCCTGAAGGGAACATCACATTGATGATGATAATGAGACAACCTAGATGACCCTAGATCTTAACACCTAATAAAAATTCTTAAAAATGACTCCCCTAATTAAACTGTCGCCCTGTTCAAAACAAAACCTAAATTAAAACTTCTCTAAGACAAATTTTGACGAGCCCTAAGAAAAGATCCTACAAAAATAAACATAGGGCGTAAACCAAAACCCTCATAGGAGTTAATTAAAGTATTCTAAAAAGTAAAGGGGGTAAATTAATGAGGGGGTTAATCTAAGTGAAACCCATGGCATTTAAATTATAAAGGGGAATTAAAAAAAATATTAAAGAGGGGAGTGTAAAATTTAGGATTTCAAAAAAAAAATAATAATGATAAAAACATTTGTTTATATATTGAAAAGAATATTAAGCGCATTTATCATTTGGGGTTTTAAAAAAAATAAAATAATAATAATAATAAATAACGGAAGGAGAGAAAGAAAAAGAAAATAAAAATAAAAATAAAAAATAAGGAAACTTGGAATTAGGAAACTTAAAAAAATTGGAAAGTAGGAGACATAGGGTAAAAAGCAAAAAGGGAATCAACATTTAAGGAATTACTAAATTTCAGAAAACTGCATTTTAGGAAAGTGAATAAAAGCATGAGAGGGGATCTAGGAACCCTAGGATAAATTTAAGGAGTGATTTTGGGGGTGTGAGGGAATTTAGACTTTTATTTATTAAACAAAAATTAATAATTGGAGAACCCTAGGGATGAGTGACACTTGGACGGCGGAGATTGTTTAGAGGATTTGTCAGTAAAAATTAATTAATTAATAATCAAGAAAGTAGGTGGGTCTCATTTTCCTATAAAAGAAAGGGAAAGGAAGGAAAAGGGGAGGAACGGTTAGCGTAACGTTACGCTGCCGAATTGTGGTTTGACGGATTTTCTTGTGAGGAGTTGGGTCTATCTCAGCTTTGTTGGAGTGGTAGATCAGCCGTGGAGGCGAGCTGAGATGCTAGTCTATCTCTGGTTCTTGTGTGGCCCCTTTGCGGCTCGGGGGGGCTAAGGGGGAAGCAGAGTACCCCTAGTGTTTGGCTGGGAGGTACCGGTGAGCCTTTAGTGGTCGGCGAGCGGAAGAGGCCAGGAGCGCGGGACGCGGCACGGAGGGCGAGACATCATCCGAGGAAAGTGAAAGGCAACAGTATGGTTTTAATTGGTGAGGTATACTACATTTTATCTTTGGCAAATTTAATGTTATTGATATTTAGAATTCTGGAAATTGTATGACATCACTACCATTCGCACTCTGGAATGATCTGTGTTTTAAATGCCTTAATGCTTTGTGTTTTTTTTGACTTGGGGGCGTATTTTCCTGGGTCTAAAATACTTTATTGCTCTACGTTTTACCGAGATTGGGGCGTTGTGTTTATCAGCGTTTAAATGTTTTATTGTCCTGCGTTATGCCGATATCTTGGGTGTTTTTATCTTCCAATGTTTGTGTTGGGCAGTAGGTATTGGGCAGTCTTGTCCATGGGGGTGTTTTATGGATTTCTGTGAGGGGGCGTTTTTGTTTTAATCTGCGTTCTGAATTGTCCACCCCTTTTTATATAATTTGTGTTTTCGATATGGTCATTGTCTGCATATTTTTATCAGAATTATAGGTGGTTAAAGGCTTCCTTCCAGGCGGAACCAGTTTGCTTGAACATTAAAGCTATTCCTTACCTTCCCATGTCAATTACTGAGATTTGCATTCTTTTTAAACGGCCATAGAAAACCGATAAATTATGGGCACAATCGTTTCTAATTACCTTTCAATATTAGTCAGTGGGTTCTGCGTTTATTTATATAACAAAATAACTGGCAATCTGTGTGCCATTCGGGTTCTTTACTTTCCCATTTCAAGTATTGGGGTTGCGTTTTTTGGGGGGGCCATACAAACTGATGAAATCTGAACGCAATCAAATATGTATGCATTTCAAATCAGTCAGTGGGATTCTGCATTTTTTTGTTGTTTTGGGCGATTTTTCTTTACCCTCAGTGGACCACCTTTACCCTGGAATTCCTGTGTTTATTGAGCACTTCGTTTTTCTGTTATGATTCAGCTTTTCATTTTTCTCTTTTCATGGTCATGTAAGGTCGTTGACATGGCGTCGATGGTTCTGCATTTACCCTTGTGTTGGGCATTTCAAATGGTACCCGCTGGATATTTTTCTCGATAAATTCTGTGGGCGTTGTGTCTCTTGGGGCGAATTAGTTTGCTGTGGGAAATCGTTTTTCCAGTTATTTTATCTTGCGTTGATTTCATTCTGCCCCAGTTGGAATTCATTTTCCTGGTTGAATTCGATCGTACCAGTGGAAAATCGATTTCCTTGTGTCGAATTCTTGGGATTTCGTTGTTCTTGTTGTTTTTCTTGCGAACCAGGGAGGATTTGATTGCGTCTGATTCCTGTTGGGTTTGCGTTGGATTTGACTGGTGTGTGGAAGGCGTTCTGCGTGGGGAGTTGGTTTCATTTTAGAGTAGCAACCTCATCGTGTGTGTGTTGTCACAGCCACATTTATGTCATTCCCACTGTGATAAACCCCAAACACCCTGTGTGCATTCAGACGCAGTAAACTTCCTGGTAGCGCCTTGGCTTAGGGTAGCCACCTGCATGATTTTTGGGCAATAGTTCTTAGCAATTATTACTGCAGTCTGGTGGCATTACAGGCATGCCTGTAGCATCAATCCTGACACCTTACTTGGAATGTCCATCCTGAGCAGGTAGCTCTAACAGGCCTGAGCAGAAGTTAAAAACAAAACTTCACTTTCCTATTTGTTTCGGTGCGTTTCCGTAATATTCAAAGTTGTCGGGCGTGCATGCACCGACCCTTCTTAGTCGAGAGGCATATTAAACTAATGCTAGAGTTAACGCCATGACAGTTTCATTTAATTTGTTATGCAATCGATGAAAAATGATTTTATTTTTGTTATGAACTGGCCCTGACCATTGAATTATAATAATATTCTTTTAAGCGCAAATGAATTGTGGGGAAGCCTGTTTTAGAATGATAGTTAAAGGGCCATTCAAAAATACATCATAATTACCGCTTAAGGATAGTTGGCGGTCGTGGTTGCTGACTAGTTGATGGAAAGTTATAACTGGTATAATAAAAGACAGGTCGATTGGTTTCATAGAGAACACAATGTTTTGCATCAAGACTGGTCATAATAGAAGGTAACGATTTGCATTAAAAGTAATTTACTTATGGTATAAAGGGAGGTGATTCGCTTATGGAAGGAAAGGCTCTGAAATAAATGAATCCTCTTATTTTTCTTCATGATATCATTTTATATCGTCCCATGGGATGGTTTCCTTAACATTTAATATTTTAAAGGTTGAATGGGATCGATTCCTTATAACCCTTCTTCTCCTCTATTTTCGATGTATGCAAGAGATGTTAGTTATCATCATAAGTTTATCCTTAATGTTGTTACCCTTAAAACATTGTCATGTGAACATTGATATTATTAAGTGGGTGTCTTTTAACTATGATGTTACCATGTCCTGAACAGGATGATAATCGTCATTAGGAGGTCATCTTTAAAATCTTTTTCCATTAAGCATTGTCATGTTCGAACCTTGTAATGCATATATATTGTCATTTGATTGTAATGTATATGTTGTCCTTGATTGCGATGATACCTTGTTATTATTAGTTACAATATGGGGGTAGTCTTGTATATTTACAATAGGGTAAGGGTACTGTCCTTAGTAGAAAGCTACTAACATTTTATAGATAAGAACAATGATTATAAATTTGTAATTGTGATGTTTGTTTGAAAATTGTATTTGTATTGCTCTTTCCATACCAATTAATTGCAATGTTAGAGTGATACCCTCGAATTTGTGAACATTGTCTGATTAAACTAGTATTGTAATTAGGCAGGTAATGGTATGGTTATATTCATGCAATGTTAAGTGTAAACTATTGTTGTTGATAAACCCTATGTGGCGGAATGTCATGGATTACGTGCAATAAATTACTAGGAATTAATCAATGAGGGCTGATGCCCTTTTGGTTAATGTTGAACTTGGGTGTTCATGGTTGGAGTCCTCTTATCACACGCCATCCGTAAGGGGCGTATTTGTTCTTCACATTTATGTTGTTCTTGATTGTATTCAGTTGGTTGCTTGATGTGTTGTGATGGGTGGGGCATAGACACCTCCATGTTCCTCAGAACAGTCGCCAGCCCTGAGACCTTAAATGGTTAAAAGTGATGGGAACCTGGGCTTGAGCGTTGATTATGTGTCGTGGAGGTCCTAACCTTGCAGGTAGGATGGGCGGGTGGTCAGTTTTACTTTTGTTGCTACATGTCTGCATTGTGCACCTCTGCCTATGGTTGTATTCATTGTAGTTTCTCGTTGAGGCCTTCAGTCTTCTTGTGCGATATTTCATGGTTGAGTCTTGTTGTTGACTAGTGGCGTCGTACAGTTTAGGATGTTGCTACTTCTACATGCGCGCACACACCTTAAACACAAAAAAAAATTGCACCTATTACTAGAATGGCTGTCGTAACGACGCAGATTGTTACATATGGTATCAGAGCGGGTTCAACCCGCAACTTGGGATTCACTACGGGTTCCGTTGACATGATAGTATTGATTATTCTGTTTCTGATTGAGTTGCTTGTCTGTGTGCAGGTAATCATGGTTAGAGGATGCCGCAGAGGCAGACGACGGGGTGCTAGGGGAGGCGGCGTGACGCCTCCAGCAGCATCCACGCCTGAGGGGTCTAACCCCTAGGGAGGCGAGCAGGTCCTTGGACAGGAGTAGATCACAGTGGCCGATGTTGTGGGGATGATGAGATCTTTCCAGCACATGTCTGAGGCGCTGATCAATAGATTAGACAGAGATGAGGCCAGGGCACCGACACCTGCTAAGGTTCCATCACGTGCACCGACCGTTACTGGTAGCATACACCGGGAGCTCAAGAAGGTGAAATTTCCCGAGTTCTTTGGTGCCCCGGATGGCGCAGCCGTCGAGGCATGGTTGGAGAATATGGTGATGTGCTTCACACTTCACGACTATACATCCAACATGAAGGTCCACATGGCAATCTTTCAACTAAAGGGGAGCGCTCTTCTATGGTGGAAGACGCTCCTGCCGCAGCTAAACATGGTCGTTGAAGACGTGTCATGGGAACTGTTCGAGGAACGGTTCTGAGAGAGATATCTTTCTGAGGAATTCATTGAGTGTCAGCTCAATGAGTTCATCATGTTATGACAGGGAGGTCATACAGTGCCCGAGTACGAGGCACGTTTTATGGAGCTGCTCCAGTATGCTCCGCATCTGAACACTGAGAAGCTCAAGGTCAACAGGTTCGTATTTGGCCTTAACGGCAGCCTGCATGCAAAGGTTAGGATTCTGATGCCTCAAACCTTGCACGACGTTGTCCAAAAGGCCCTCATAGCAGAGGAGGAGCTTATCAGCGGGGGTCAGACCAGGACTCCATCGAGACCTACAGGGAAGGGTTCATCTGGCACGCCGCAGCAGCAGACACCAGCGAGACACACGTCGGGGTATCATGGTTTCCAGAGGGGATCCGCGTTCACTACACCTCGACGACCGTCGCCTCAGCAGCAGACACCTTACCGAGGACTACAGCAGCAGCAGCAGCGTCGCCCGCAGCAGCAACAGTTTAGACCTGTTCAACAGAACAGACCAGGGTTTCAGGCCGGTGGGCAGTCATCTTCTACTTTGGGCACCAGGACTACTGGGCCGAAGAAGGGGTGTTGGACGTGTGGGGAGCCACACTACCAGCGTGATTGTCCTGTGGAGAGGACTAGGGCGTCCGGATCAGCCGGACCTACTACAGTGGGAGATATGGGCAAGGCCCTTCGGATTCATGCAGCGGTGAATAACCGCCAGGCAGAGCACCAGTCTACAGTGCTCGAGACGACAGGTACTGTCGCTGACCAGACCCTTAGTATTTTGATAGACCTAGGAGCTACTGAGAGTTTTATTTCCGGTGCAGTGCTGAAAAGGATTAAGGTAAAGGCAGTTGAACAGGACGAGTTTAGCTTCGTAGAGATGGCTTCGGGAGCCAAACAGAAGGTCGGAGGAAAGGTTACGGGCTGTGCCCTTAACCTAGGAGAGTTTGTCACGAGAGTCAACTTATACGTCATGATCTTAGGGTCTTATGATGTTGTGATTGGCATGGATTGGTTGGAATCGCACGAGGTGATACTCAACTGTAAGACGAAACGGTTGAGCTTAGTTGATGATGAAGGACAGAGACATGTGATAGTAGGACGGAACCAGGGAGTATCCCTAAGGTTCATCTCTTCCTTACAATTATGGAAGAGTATGCACAAGGGGTGCAAGCTTTATGCGATCCTTGCGCTCAACAAAAAGGGAGTAGCAGAAGGTCTAGAACACCTTCCGGTGGTGAAGGAGTTTGCGGACGTATTTCCAGAGGAGTTGCCTGGGATGCCGCTAGAGAGAGAATTGGAATTTACTATAGAACTGAAACCGGGGACTGAACCGATAGCGAGAACGCCTTATCGGATGTCGACCCCAGAGTTGCAAGATTTAAAAATGCAACTGAAGGAGTTGCTGGATCTGGGACTGATACGTCCTAGTGTGTCACCGTGGGGTGCACCCGTTATTATCATTCGGAAGAAGGATGGATTGTGGAGGCTTTGCATTGACTATCGTCAAATGAACAAGGCTACGATCAAGAATCAGTACCCCTTACCAAGAATTGACAATCTATTCGATCATATGAAGGGTGCGACGGTGTTCTCCAAGATCGATTTGCGATCAGGGTATCACCAGTTGCGGATAAAGGAGGATGACATCCCTAAGACCGCTTTTAAGACGCGATTTGGACATTATGAGTTTATTGTTTTACCTTTTGGGCTGACAAACGCCCCAGGGGTATTCATGAGTTTGATGAACGGAGTGTTCCGAGAGTACTTGGACAAGTTCATCCAAGTATTCATCGACGATATTCTGATCTACTCTTGGACGACGAAGGAGCATGATGAGCACTTGCGCTTGGTACTACAATGTTTGCGAGAGAACAAATTATATGGGAAGTTGTCCAAATGCTCTTTTTATCAATCGAGGATTCACTACTTAGGGCATGTCATCTCCGGCGAAGGTATCGTCATGGATCCAGCCAAGGTTGAGGCTATTATGGAATGGCCTGCGCCGACGAATTTCACAGAAGTGCGTAGTTTTATGGGTTTAGCGGGATACTACCGACGGTTTGTCGAAGGATTTTCGAAGATAGCAAGTCCGATCAAGGAGTTGCAGAAGAAAAACAAGAAGTTTGTGTGGACAGAGAAATGCGCAGAAGCATTTAGGAGGCTTAAGGAGTTGTTGACAACCGCACCGATACTAAAGGTCCCCGACATGGACGTAAACTTCTTGGTATGCACTGACGCATCCCAAGAAGGTTTGGGTGGAGTCCTAATGCAAGACGGATGAGTGATCGCTTACATTTCGAGGAAACTAAGAAAGCATGAGAAAAACTACGCGACACATGATTTGGAGTTATTAGCCATAGTATATGCCTTAAAGGTATGGAGACACTACCTTGTAGGATGAAAATTCAAATTAAGGACTGATCATTGTGGACTATAACACATTTTTACGCAAAGCGACCTGAACGCGCGACAATGGCATTAGTCGGAATTGATTAGTGAGTACGACTTCGAGATTACTTACATAAAGGGAACAGTGAACCGAGTGGCATATGCTTTGAGTCGAAGGCCACGCATATTTTCGGTGTTGCCTCTTCAAATGAATCTACGTGAGAAGATTCTCACTTTATAGCATGACGATGACTGGTACAAGGAAGTCGAGGATTTTATCGGACAAAACACTATGATGGTACCACGATATGAGGGATTTACCTTTGACAGCGATGGTTTATTGAGGTTTAGAGGTCAGATTTACATACCTCCAAACGACGATTTGAGGATGTTGATCCTGAGCGAGGCTCATAGAGCAGTTTACATGGCTCACCTGGGAGTCACGAAGATGAGGGAAGACCTTAATCCCTTGTTCTTCTGGAAAGGAATGAAGGCTGACATAGTCAACTTTGTGGCTAGATGTATCGAGTGTCAGCAACTAAAGGCTGAACATAGACACCCGGTAGGATTACTACAACCCCATGCCATTCTGGAATCGAAATGGGAAGTCATTTTGATGGATTTTATTGTTGGATTTCCACTGACGGCAAGGAGACACGACTCGATTTTTGTAGTAGTTGACACTCTGACAAATAGTGCTCACTTTATTCCGGTGCATACGATGTATCAGGCACCTGACATAGCGAGAGTTTTCATCAGTGAGATTGTGAGGCTGCATGGCGTGCCTAAGAATATTATATCCGATCGAGGATCGGTGTTTACTGGATGATTTTGGATGAGTTTCCAAGAGGCCTTGGGAAATCAACTAAACTTTAGTACTACGTATCACCCACAGACCGATGGATAGAAAAAACGAACGAACCAAACCTTGGAAGACATGTTGCGCATGTACGTGATGGACCAACAAAAATGTTGGGAGGAATTCTTGCCTCTAGTAGAGTTCGCTTATAACAACAGTTACCAGAG
>JZKD02S0266010.1:7511-20700 GCA_000966675.3 Picea glauca | reverse complement strand
TTGGCATAGAATATTAGCTCACATTAACTACAAGGTGCTACCATACATATGAAAAGTGGTCACAGGTTTACTAGAACTCAAGGTTGACCATGAAGGCATATGAAATGTATGTGCAGAAGGGAAGAACATCAAGAACCCTTTTTCAAAGAGAGACAACAAAGAAGAAGGATTCCTAGAACTCATTCATTCAGATGTGTGTGGCCCAATGCCATCATCCTCCATTAGTAGCAAGTTCAAGGAATTCAAAGCCTTGATAGAGAATTAAGATACTCAGGTCAGATAATGGAGGAGAATACACCTCAAAAGAGTTCGTGAACTTCTGCAAAGATGTTGGGATCAAGAGGGAACTCACTACTCCCTATAATCCTTAACAAAACAGTGTGGCTGAAAGAAAGAACATAAAGATAATGGAAGCTGTTAAGACCATGATCCATGATCAAGATCTTCCTATGTGATTATGGGCAGAAGCAGCAATGACAATTGTATATGTGCAAAACTGATTGTCCCATAGTGCACTTGGGTTCAAGACCCCAGAAAAGATGTTCGCCGGAAAGAAGCCAGAGGTAAGCCATCTTAAAATATTTGGTTGCCCAATATTTATACACATACCGAAAGAGAAAATAAACAAGATGGAACCCTTAGGAAAGAAGGGAATATTTGTGGGATATTGTGAGGTCTCCAAGGCCTTCAGGATCTATATACCAGGTCACCGCCACATTGATATTAGCAAGGATGTGACCTTTGATGAAGATGCAACACTCAAAAAATCGAGAAAATTCCATCTTGAAGAGGTATATGAAGAGGAAGTCGTAATCCCCAGAGTTGCAGAATCAGTGAGGGATGCTCCTAGAACTACTGAACCAGTGAGGGAAGTTGTAACTTCCCTTGATGAGGAAATTCTAGAAAATCATGACATAGTAGAGTTTCAAGAACCTCCTCAGATGACAATCTCCCATAAAAGAAAGCCATCTTGGGCTAGAGAGCTTATTCAAGATGGAGAGAAGTATGGTGTTCGCAAAAGAACCACGAGACATGTGAAGAGACCTAAGCCATTCTCTAGTTATATGGCTTTGATATGTTATCTCCTAGAAAAAGAGCCTACCTTCTTTGAAAAATCCATTCAGAAGAAAGAATGGGCAGAAACCATGACAAAATAATACCAATCCATAATAAAGAACGATGTATGGGAAATAGTTCCCAGACCGAATAGCAAGGATGTGGTATCGTCCATATGGCTCTTCAAAATAAAACATGCTGCTAATGGAAGTATTGAGAAAGAAAGATTTGTAGCTCATAGCTTTTCTAAAAAAGAAGGCATTGACTATGAAGAGACATTCACTCCTATAGCCAGATACACTTTGATCAGAACCATCATAGCCCTTACAACTAAGATGAAGTGGAAGTTACACCAGATGGATGCAAAGACAACTTTCCTAAATGGTGTTATCGAAGAGGAAGTGTATATAGAGCAACCTCAAGGATTTGAAGTTGAAGACACGAAGTCTCATGTCTGCAAGTTGAATAAATCCTTGTACGAATTGAAGCAAGCTCCTAGAGCTTGGTATGGCCGGATAGATAGCTTTCTGATGAGCTTGGTATTTACCAAGAGTAAAGCAGATTCTAACCTCTACTTCAAGGTTATGAAAAATGAGCCAATGATATTATTGTTATATGTGGATGACTTATTCTTAACTGGAGAAGAAAATCTCATCACTGAATGTAAGAAGAGACTCGCTTCAGAATTTGAGATGAAAGACCTTGGCCTAATGCACTATTTCTTAGGTCTTGAGGTATGGCAGAGTCCAAAGAGGATCTTCCTTAACCAAGGAAAGTATGCAGTCGAAATCTTGAAGAGATTCAACATGTTAGAGTGAAAGCCTATGAATACACCCATGGAAATGAAGCTGAAGCTGTTGGTCGATACTTCGTCAGAATTGATTGATGCCACACTGTATAGACAGATTATTGGATCGCTTATGTACCTGATGAACACCAGACCAGATATTTGTTTTTCTGTGAATACTTTGAGTCAGTTTTTGGTAGAACCCAGACATGTTCACCTTGTGGATGCAAAACATGTGATGAGGTACCTTAAGGGTACATTAGATTGTGGTCTCAATTATGATGGANCCAGACTTGTGTGTGGAGCTTGGTATGGGAACTAAGCATGCAGTACAAGATTTGGTACAATATTGTTCAGAATACATTTGGTGAGGTGTTGAGGGTGTCAAATGTTTTATGGGTTCCAGAACTCAGGAATAATGTTCTCTCAGTCTTGGATATTTAAAATAAGGGAAACCATATATTATTTTGATATGGATAGGTGTTGTTTTTTCCCAGACGATTTAGCTTCAGAGAAACAATGGTTCTTAGAGTTAGGGAGGGAAACCTATATAGGATGAAGGGCCAACCTATGCATTCTATGACCAACAAGAGTAGAGAGACATATGAGGAGGAGTAGGATGCTCCATCAATGGTGAGGCAAGTAGTTCCACCATTTATGGGGTAGGTGGACCCACCGGTAGCACAGGTTTAAAGGGAGTAGGTAGCTCCACTAGTGACGAGGAAAGTATCCCCTCCAATATTGCCAACTCAAAGGGAGCCATAGTTCAGAGGGAGTCAAATCTTAGGATCCAGTAGAGAGGAGAAACCTCCTAGGAAATTTCATAGGAGATTAGAATTCATAGGAGGTCATCAAGTTCAAAGGGAGTATATGGATCTTGAGTTTGTATAGACTCAGAGGGAGTCAATAGACTTAGAGGGATTTAGATTTCATAGGGAGTATATGAAAGGATCCATTCATAGGGAAAAGGAGCCATTCATAGGGAATTCCCCCTCAGGTTCAAGTGGGAGAGAAACATATTCTAGGATTGACATACATGTGTCATGGGTTTAGGATGCTAGACAAGAGGTTCATAAGAAGGATGCTTCTAGGAGTTGTGTTCCCTCCATGGAGGATCCATTTGTTTCAGTAGGTTTTTCTACAATGACATAGGAGACAACCATTCAGGAAGACAAAAGAGTAGGATTTTCTTCAGTCATAGAGGGAGAAACTAGTAAGGCAAATTACACAACATGATTTGCTTCAGTGCCTGAGGATGCAACCAGTCAGGAGGAATGGAGAGAAGGACTTACTTCAGTGATAGAGGGAGCCTCCAATCAAGAGGATTGAAGTGAAATTCTGGTAGAGGAGACATAGTCACTCCCAGTGTTGGAGACAGAGGTACATCCAAATGATGGTGGATGGGATACCTCCCTCGCTAAGAGGGAGTTTTGTTTACTGTAGCTTCGTGAGGTATTCCCACAAGAGGCCAAGGTGTCAGGAATGTGGGAATCTTTTTTGGCACCATGTAAAACTTTCATTTCGTCGAAATCAACCTAGAAATGATGCTAGGGCCTCATAAGCAAGTTGATGGGATTTGTGGGCTTGTGATGGGGCGTCACACTCACAAAGAGGATTAAAATATTATAATTAATTGTTGAGTTTAGAAGGGTTTCCTAAACTCACTCATTGGAGTTATATATAAATGAGAGAAGTCATTGTGACATTTTCTTAGTGTGCAAGGATGGAGTTAGCATAAGTGAGTGAGCGCTTGTGCTAGGAGGCTTGGTGATTTCAATAAAGGGAAAGTCTACAATGGTGGAAAATCTAACCTATGAGAGAGGAAGACGCAGAGAGTGAATCGTACAGAGGTGTCCGTAAAAGTTTTTTGTACCTGTACTTCGATTGCAGTGGGGGGAATTATGTATATACACGGGTTGCAGAGAGCACAATAGCATATGTACGCAGGTTGTAGTGAGCACAATAGCATATGTACAGGGATTGAAGCAAGGTCAATCACATATACACGGGTTACAGTGGGAACAATCATGTATGCACACGTGTTACAGTAAGGTGAATCATGTACAAAGTTTTCTGGGTAGGATCAGGTATGCATAGGCTAAAAGGTGACTTCAACAAGCCGTACAGGTAGTCTGCAACATATTTGTGGGTAGAGGAAATTTCTAGGGATATTTTCAAAGTTTGGTTTTCTAATTTGTATGGTTATTGGAGGACAAGGTTATCTTCATATTTTGGTTGATTTGTATTGGTTGGGAGGGATGGTTTTTCCCTCAGAGTAGTTTTGAAATTTACAAGGTTACAGAACAAAAAATTGTGTCTCATATATGTGTTGATGATTCATCTTTGATCTTGTTGTTTCCGCCACATAAATTTTCATTCAATTATTTTCTATGTAAAATTGTTCAGTGATAACATCTACGGTGTAGTGCTAGTTCAATAAGAAGCAATTTTCAGATCTGAAAATTAGTCACATAGAGTTGCATGTGAAAATTTGATAGTATTGATTTTGAAGAAACCTTTGCCCCAATTACAATATTATAAGAAATCAAAATGTTTTTGTCATTATTCGTGTTTCAAAAACTTCAATGTCTATCAAATGGATGTCAAGTCAACCTTTCTAAATGGAAATATAGAAGAATAAGTATATATTGAACAACCATAAGGATTTCAATTGTTAGACAAGGAAGATTAATTATGCTGACTAAAGAAAGCACTCTATGGAATAAAGTAAGTTCCGAGAGTTTGATATTCAATACTTGACAAAACCCGCAACGACAAGGTTTCAAAAGAGGAGTTGTAGACAACAATATTTAAATCAAAACAAACAATAAAGATCTATTAATAATTGTGGTTTAAGTGGATGATATGATTTTTGGAAGTATTGCTTATAGAATGAGCCAAAATTTTGCAGAATAAATGGAAAAATAATTTGAGATGTCCATGCTTGGATAATTGTCATTCTTTCTAGGTTTGAAGATTTCTCAATTCAACATAGGAATATTAATTTTTAAAACCAAATATATCAAGGAAATGTTGAAGAAATTAAGAATGGAAGACTATGCACCTGCCAGTACACCCATGATCGTATGATGTAAGTTGAGCAAAGATGACGAATCTCCAGAAGCAAATCAAACACTATACATGTCAATGATTGGAATCCTACTATATGTGAAAGTATCAAGGCCAGACATCATGCAATCAGTAGGATTGATTGCAAGATTTCAATCTGCATCAAAGGAGACACATGCACAAGCAATAAAAATAATATTAAGATATATGAAGGACACACAAGACTTTCGATTTTGGTATTCAAGAAGTAAGGACTTCACTCTAACAACATATACATATGCAGATTGGGTAGGAAGTATTGATGAAAAGAAAAGTACTAGTGGAGGAGAATTATTTCTAGGAAACTATCTAGTATCATGGTTGCAAAAGAAGAAAACTTCAATCTCTCTATCCACAATAGAACCTGAATATATTGCAACAGTAGCATGTTGCACAAAATTTATGTGGATGAAGTAGACACTGAAGGATATCAAGGTATAATATAATTAACCAATCTCAATCATCTGCGACAATACAAGTGAAATTAACATTTCAAATATTCCCATTATGCACTCAAAGATGAAGCATATTCTCATCAAGTACCACTTCTTAATAGAATAGGTGTCCGAGCAAAGTGTCAAGTTGGAATACATTACCATCAAAGAACAAGTTGCAAATATTTTTACCAAACCCATTCCTAGAGACACATTTGAATACCTCAAACAGAAGTTGGGGGTGATATCTGTCTCATCTCGTTAGTAAAGGGAAGCACAAGCCCAGGGGGAGAAACCCTTTTCCATTGATGTCCAAGGGGGAGAAGTTGTAGAAAGAGGAATAATTACAGACACAAGGTAAGTTGCAGACATGATGAGTATCATCATTGACTAAGGGGTGCCATCAATGACAAAGGGGGATATTATTGCAAATATTGTTGTCATTGATGTCAAAGACAAGGGGAGACTACATATTTCCAAGATAAATATTGTAAGATGGATATTGTTGGAAATATTGTTTTTGGATTTTTGATGCTCATTTTGGATACCCTATATTTGAAGGAATTTTTACTCCAAATAGCTAGCTCAAATGGGAGCATAGGTTATATATTTGGAAATATTAATCATACCTTTCCAATGGTATATGGCTCTCCCTCTAACTCCTTAGGAATGAGGATATATGAATTTTTCTGTTAGAAAACCAAGCCATAAAGTTCAGGTCAACCCAACCAGTCTTTACAGGTCGACCCTAAAAGTGAGCACAAAAGAACTATAAATACATGATAGGTGTGCACATTTGAAGAGTATACAAGAGTTAGATCAAGTCTCATGTGAAAAAAAGAGATCTAAGGTGCACAGGAGAATCCAGGGATAATTATTTGGGTCTAAAGGCGTGCAAGAGAAGTTTTCTTGGATTTTTAAGGGTGCACTATGAAGGACCAAGGTCTATGATGCTCCAAAGTGCGCTATTTTGAGGTTGTGATGTTGTAGTCTAGAAGTATATTTTTGGAATGATGTTATGAGGTTGGCTAGGGCATGAAGGCTAAATATGACTATGGTTTGAAGCTAGGTCTAGGGTATGAAGCACAGAGAGGTGTTGGAGCATGCAAGTTAAGGGTATGATGATGCTATGAAATACATGAAGTATGAAGCATGCAGGTGAATTCATAAGTACTCCATGTATGAATATATTAGGTTGGTGCCTATACATGTATTAATGAGTTGGTGCAGAGCTAAGGAGATTGGTGTCTACAATAGGTTGGTTCCTACAAAATAACTTGCTAAGTTGGTGCTCAACTGAGGATATTGGTTTCTCCAGTAGGTTGGTGCCTACATAATATCTTGCTGAGTTGGTGCTCAACTAAGGATATTGGTGTCTCTAGAAGTTTGGTGCCTACAAGATTTGTAACAATAGGTTGGTGTCTACAGACATTTATGAAGATAAGTTTTTGTGGTTTTCTCCCGTAAGGGTTTCCAAGTTAAACTTTGTGTACCGTGATTTGAGTTTACATGCATTTACTATTTTAAAGTTAAAGAATGATTGATGAATGATCGATTAAAGTAAAAAGTATCTTATACTAATTCATCCCCCCTCGTATTATAATCATAAGTTCAACACTCACTTTATCACATCAGATAAAAACCTCAGAATCTGCGATACACCACAAACTCAAAAACTTCTAAAGACATGATAGTCATGCTTTGTTGCATCAAATGGAAGTTTCTTAAGGCATGAAAAAATGTTGGATTGTAAACTTTCCAAAACATGCTGATAACACATTCATTGCATAGAAACAAAGTTTCAAGACACATGATATGGAGAAATTGTGACCCTTTTACAAAAAGGTAAAAAAGTGTCAAAAGCGTCACATTTATTTTTATGAAAGTTCTTGGAACCTTTCATTTTCATTTTATTTTGTATGAAAACCCTTGAGTGCATTGATTTCATCCAAGCTATTAAAGTATTTTAAGATTCCTCAAGTTCACAACAGTCGAAGAAGCTTTAACCACCAACTTGCAAGTAGCCACCTAGCAATGCTGAGGTAAGAATCAAATTCCATTGCAGAATTTGATTATTTTCTTGTTTTTAATTTATCTATTTTCCATTAGGGATTCTTTTACTCATTTTACTTGCCACTTCACCACATAAAATAGTGAAATAATTAAAATTTTTGAGAAGCACAAAATTTCCTCATTCCAACATTCGAATCCATGTACAATCAACCAATATTTAAAAAACCACTATCCTAGGGATTTTTATTAAGAGAACAACCANCCAGACTTGTGTGTGGAGCTTGGTATGGGAACTAAGCATGCAGTACAAGATTTGGTACAATATTGTTCAGAATACATTTGGTGAGGTGTTGAGGGTGTCAAATGTTTTATGGGTTCCAGAACTCAGGAATAATGTTCTCTCAGTCTTGGATATTTAAAATAAGGGAAACCATATATTATTTTGATATGGATAGGTGTTGTTTTTTCCCAGACGATTTAGCTTCAGAGAAACAATGGTTCTTAGAGTTAGGGAGGGAAACCTATATAGGATGAAGGGCCAACCTATGCATTCTATGACCAACAAGAGTAGAGAGACATATGAGGAGGAGTAGGATGCTCCATCAATGGTGAGGCAAGTAGTTCCACCATTTATGGGGTAGGTGGACCCACCGGTAGCACAGGTTTAAAGGGAGTAGGTAGCTCCACTAGTGACGAGGAAAGTATCCCCTCCAATATTGCCAACTCAAAGGGAGCCATAGTTCAGAGGGAGTCAAATCTTAGGATCCAGTAGAGAGGAGAAACCTCCTAGGAAATTTCATAGGAGATTAGAATTCATAGGAGGTCATCAAGTTCAAAGGGAGTATATGGATCTTGAGTTTGTATAGACTCAGAGGGAGTCAATAGACTTAGAGGGATTTAGATTTCATAGGGAGTATATGAAAGGATCCATTCATAGGGAAAAGGAGCCATTCATAGGGAATTCCCCCTCAGGTTCAAGTGGGAGAGAAACATATTCTAGGATTGACATACATGTGTCATGGGTTTAGGATGCTAGACAAGAGGTTCATAAGAAGGATGCTTCTAGGAGCTGTGTTCCCTCCATGGAGGATCCATTTGTTTCAGTAGGTTTTTCTACAATGAAAGAGGAGACAACCATTCAAGAAGACAAAAGAGTAGGATTTTCTTCAGTCATAGAGGGAGAAACTAGTGAGGCAGATTACACAACATGATTTGCTTCAGTGCCTGAGGATGCAACCAGTCAGGAGGAATGGAGAGAAGGACTTACTTCAATGATAGAGGGAGCATCCAATCAAGAGGATTGAAGTGAAATTCTGGTAGAGGAGACATAGTCACTCCCAGTGTTGGAGACAGAGGTACATCCAAATGATGGTGGATGGAATACCTCCCTCGCTAAGAGGGAGTTTTGTTTACTGTAGCTTCGTGAGGTATTCCCACAAGAGGCCAAGGTGTCAGGAATGTGGGAATCTTTGTTGGCACCATGTAAAACTTTCATTTCATCGAAATCAACCTAGAAATGATGCTAGGACCTCATAAGAAAGTTGATGGGATTTGTGGGCTTGTGATGGGGTGTCACACTCATAAAGAGGATTAAAATATTATAATTAATTGTTGAGTTTAGAAGGGTTTCCTAAACTCACTCATTGGAGTTATATATAAAGGAGAGAAGTCATTGTGACATTTTCTTAGTGTGCAAGGATGGAGTTAGCATAAGTGAGTGAACGCTTGTGCTAGGAGGCTTGGTGATTTCAATAAAGGGAAATTCTACAATGGTGGCAAATCTAACCTATGAGAGAGGAAGCCGCAGAGAGTGAATCGTACATAGGTGTCCGTAAAAGTTTTTTGTACCTGTACTTTGATTGCAGTGGGGGGAATTGTGTATATACACGGGTTGTAGAGAGCACAATAGCATATGTACGCGGGTTGTAGTGAGCACAATAGCATATGTACAGGGATTGAAGCAAGGTCAATCACATATACACGGGTTACAGTGGGAACAATCATGTATGCACGTGTGTTACAGTAAGGTGAATCATGTACAAAGTTTTCTGGGTAGGATCAGGTATGCATAGGCTAAAAGGTGACTTCAACAAGCCGTACAGGTAGTCTGCAACATATTTGTGGGTAGAGGAAATTTCTAGGGATATTTTCAAAGTTTGGTTTTCTAATTTGTATGGTTATTGGAGGACAAGGTTATCTTCATATTTTGGTTGATTTGTATTGGTTGGGAGGGATGGTTTTTCCCTCAGAGTAGTTTTGAAATTTACAAGGTTACAGAACAAAAAATTGTGTCTCATATATGTGTTGATGATTCATCTTTGATCTTGTTGTTTCCGCCACATAAATTTTCATTCAATTATTTTCTATGTAAAATTGTTCAGTGATAACATCTACGGTGTAGTGCTAGTTCAATAAGAAGCAATTTTCAGATCTGAAAATTAGTCACATAGAGTTGCATGTGAAAATTTGATAGTATTGATTTTGAAGAAACCTTTGCCCCAATTACAATATTATAAGAAATCAAAATGTTTTTGTCATTATTCGTGTTTCAAAAACTTCAATGTCTATCAAATGGATGTCAAGTCAACCTTTCTAAATGGAAATATAGAAGAATAAGTATATATTGAACAACCATAAGGATTTCAATTGTTAGACAAGGAAGATTAATTATGCTGACTAAAGAAAGCACTCTATGGAATAAAGTAAGTTCCGAGAGTTTGATATTCAATACTTGACAAAACCCGCAACGACAAGGTTTCAAAAGAGGAGTTGTAGACAACAATATTTAAATCAAAACAAACAATAAAGATCTATTAATAATTGTGGTTTAAGTGGATGATATGATTTTTGGAAGTATTGCTTATAGAATGAGCCAAAATTTTGCAGAATAAATGGAAAAATAATTTGAGATGTCCATGCTTGGATAATTGTCATTCTTTCTAGGTTTGAAGATTTCTCAATTCAACATAGGAATATTAATTTTTAAAACCAAATATATCAAGGAAATGTTGAAGAAATTAAGAATGGAAGACTATGCACCTGCCAGTACACCCATGATCGTATGATGTAAGTTGAGCAAAGATGACGAATCTCCAGAAGCAAATCAAACACTATACATGTCAATGATTGGAATCCTACTATATGTGAAAGTATCAAGGCCAGACATCATGCAATCAGTAGGATTGATTGCAAGATTTCAATCTGCATCAAAGGAGACACATGCACAAGCAATAAAAATAATATTAAGATATATGAAGGACACACAAGACTTTCGATTTTGGTATTCAAGAAGTAAGGACTTCACTCTAACAACATATACATATGCAGATTGGGTAGGAAGTATTGATGAAAAGAAAAGTACTAGTGGAGGAGAATTATTTCTAGGAAACTATCTAGTATCATGGTTGCAAAAGAAGAAAACTTCAATCTCTCTATCCACAATAGAACCTGAATATATTGCAACAGTAGCATGTTGCACAAAATTTATGTGGATGAAGTAGACACTGAAGGATATCAAGGTATAATATAATTAACCAATCTCAATCATCTGCGACAATACAAGTGAAATTAACATTTCAAATATTCCCATTATGCACTCAAAGATGAAGCATATTCTCATCAAGTACCACTTCTTAATAGAATAGGTGTCCGAGCAAAGTGTCAAGTTGGAATACATTACCATCAAAGAACAAGTTGCAAATATTTTTACCAAACCCATTCCTAGAGACACATTTGAATACCTCAAACAGAAGTTGGGGGTGATATCTGTCTCATCTCGTTAGTAAAGGGAAGCACAAGCCCAGGGGGAGAAACCCTTTTCCATTGATGTCCAAGGGGGAGAAGTTGTAGAAAGAGGAATAATTACAGACACAAGGTAAGTTGCAGACATGATGAGTATCATCATTGACTAAGGGGTGCCATCAATGACAAAGGGGGATATTATTGCAAATATTGTTGTCATTGATGTCAAAGACAAGGGGAGACTACATATTTCCAAGATAAATATTGTAAGATGGATATTGTTGGAAATATTGTTTTTGGATTTTTGATGCTCATTTTGGATACCCTATATTTGAAGGAATTTTTACTCCAAATAGCTAGCTCAAATGGGAGCATAGGTTATATATTTGGAAATATTAATCATACCTTTCCAATGGTATATGGCTCTCCCTCTAACTCCTTAGGAATGAGGATATATGAATTTTTCTGTTAGAAAACCAAGCCATAAAGTTCAGGTCAACCCAACCAGTCTTTACAGGTCGACCCTAAAAGTGAGCACAAAAGAACTATAAATACATGATAGGTGTGCACATTTGAAGAGTATACAAGAGTTAGATCAAGTCTCATGTGAAAAAAAGAGATCTAAGGTGCACAGGAGAATCCAGGGATAATTATTTGGGTCTAAAGGCGTGCAAGAGAAGTTTTCTTGGATTTTTAAGGGTGCACTATGAAGGACCAAGGTCTATGATGCTCCAAAGTGCGCTATTTTGAGGTTGTGATGTTGTAGTCTAGAAGTATATTTTTGGAATGATGTTATGAGGTTGGCTAGGGCATGAAGGCTAAATATGACTATGGTTTGAAGCTAGGTCTAGGGTATGAAGCACAGAGAGGTGTTGGAGCATGCAAGTTAAGGGTATGATGATGCTATGAAATACATGAAGTATGAAGCATGCAGGTGAATTCATAAGTACTCCATGTATGAATATATTAGGTTGGTGCCTATACATGTATTAATGAGTTGGTGCAGAGCTAAGGAGATTGGTGTCTACAATAGGTTGGTTCCTACAAAATAACTTGCTAAGTTGGTGCTCAACTGAGGATATTGGTTTCTCCAGTAGGTTGGTGCCTACATAATATCTTGCTGAGTTGGTGCTCAACTAAGGATATTGGTGTCTCTAGAAGTTTGGTGCCTACAAGATTTGTAACAATAGGTTGGTGTCTACAGACATTTATGAAGATAAGTTTTTGTGGTTTTCTCCCGTAAGGGTTTCCAAGTTAAACTTTGTGTACCGTGATTTGAGTTTACATGCATTTACTATTTTAAAGTTAAAGAATGATTGATGAATGATCGATTAAAGTAAAAAGTATCTTATACTAATTCATCCCCCCTCGTATTATAATCATAAGTTCAACACTCACTTTATCACATCAGATAAAAACCTCAGAATCTGCGATACACCACAAACTCAAAAACTTCTAAAGACATGATAGTCATGCTTTGTTGCATCAAATGGAAGTTTCTTAAGGCATGAAAAAATGTTGGATTGTAAACTTTCCAAAACATGCTGATAACACATTCATTGCATAGAAACAAAGTTTCAAGACACATGATATGGAGAAATTGTGACCCTTTTACAAAAAGGTAAAAAAGTGTCAAAAGCGTCACATTTATTTTTATGAAAGTTCTTGGAACCTTTCATTTTCATTTTATTTTGTATGAAAACCCTTGAGTGCATTGATTTCATCCAAGCTATTAAAGTATTTTAAGATTCCTCAAGTTCACAACAGTCGAAGAAGCTTTAACCACCAACTTGCAAGTAGCCACCTAGCAATGCTGAGGTAAGAATCAAATTCCATTGCAGAATTTGATTATTTTCTTGTTTTTAATTTATCTATTTTCCATTAGGGATTCTTTTACTCATTTTACTTGCCACTTCACCACATAAAATAGTGAAATAATTAAAATTTTTGAGAAGCACAAAATTTCCTCATTCCAACATTCGAATCCATGTACAATCAACCAATATTTAAAAAACCACTATCCTAGGGATTTTTATTAAGAGAACAACCA
>JZKD02S0265977.1:0-20702 GCA_000966675.3 Picea glauca | reverse complement strand
CTCTGTATTTTTACAGTCTCTGTACATTTCTTTCATTAATAGAAATCGTGTATTACTGTATCTCTGTGTTTATGGTTTCATCTCTGATATATTTCTATTATATTACTGGATATATACGATATCTCTTTGCATTTCTTTATTATATCTCCGCTCTCATTTCGTGCCGAAAATAATCCGGATCAGCTACCGATGCAGTCATCATCCAATTTTTGGAGACAAACATCTTGTCGAGATTCAGATGCCCTATCAAGATCATAACAGATAACATGGATGCATTCAAGTCCAAGAATATCGAGAAGTTTTTTCAGGATTACAATATAACCTTGGGGAGTTCTACAACGTATTACCCACAAGGAAATGGGCTAGAAGAATCATCGAATCAAAGCTTGACCAAGATCATCAAGAGGCTCCTGCAAGACAACAAGAAGGCTTGGAATAAAAAGATTATTTACGTGCTAAGGGAGGACAGGGTTACCACCAAAAATTCGATCTCAATGTCTCCATTCTAGATTGTATTACGGTGCAGGTGTAATTTTCCCCACCTCACTGGGGTTTCCCATCATAAAGTTTTTGCAAGAGTAGGAGGCCGAGCTAGACGACACATAGAGGAGAATAAATCAGCTGATCCACACACAACAAATGAGGGAACATATGTACAATTGATCACAAATCCATCAAGAGAGGTTGAAGAAAACCTTTGACAAGAACTCTAAGAAAGAGGAGTTTTAGTTGGGAGATCTGGTGTTGAAATGGGACACGATAAATGAAGATAAAGGAAATCATGGAAAGTTCGATAATCTTTGGATGGGTCCATTCAAAATCGGCGCATATCGTGGAAATAATGCTTATTTTATAGAAGAAATAAATGGAGAGTGCGTTGGTTGGGGGCCTGTAAATGACAGGTTCCTCAAACACTATCTAGTGCAATAATTTTTTTTTAAGTCACAGGTCATTGTAGATAATCATTTTATTTTTGTTTCAAGTCAGTATGTCAGCAGAAAATTGAATCTCAAAGTGAAGGCCCTAATTTTATGCTGAGTTTGTTAGAAGCTACATCGATAGATTTAGGTTGTGTTTGTTTTTCATATTTTAGTGTCTGAGAGTTGAATAAGGCCCAATGGTCAAGCACCTGGTCTACCGTTGTTTTCTACCTCGCTGGGAGGATAACATCCCCATTGGAGCCATCTATTAGCGCCATCATTTTCCTTTTTAGTTAGAGATGATATTAGTTGGGTTTACGTCCGTGTGTCAAAGCATGTAAGGTCAGGGACCGAACAACATAGAGGTCGAAGTCAAGCAAGTGGTCGCTTGTCCCTTGAAGTTGGGAAGGGATGTTAGAGTCCAAACATGCGTAAAAGTACGAGTCTGTTCGAAAAGAGTTGGGTCCTGTCATAAGGGAAGTTCTTACGTGCCTCGGGTTGAGGCAAGTTGTTTAACAGAAGTCACGTCGGCAAGTGAAGTGACCATCATCAACTCAATATGAAGGTTGCGAGAATGAAAATCACGACGCTCATATCATGTATGTCCTACAACCTTTATCAGTTGTACCTTATACGCGCTGAAACATACTCGTCGCGCAGATGTGCCACAAGAGATATTTAGTTCGTTTCAAAACATCCAGTCGCCATGAATTCAGTGTTCCCTGGCACGATTCCACCTCCCATCTTCTCTGTTATAAATTCCAGATGTTCTACACACATTCTATTTGCAAAACAGGTTTGTGCACTGTTTGTAGTTTTTTCTCGCAAGCCCAGGTTGATCAAGTTTTATGCCTTGGTCCTTTGCCATATCCACCATATCCAGGACAAATATGGGTTGCACCATGGAAACCTCCCGAAACATAATAAAGGCTGTGCGAAGTGGTAGAAGTGCTAGGCCCTAGCCCCAAAGTGACTTGGATTCATTCTTACTCACAACAGGCATCCCCAAGGATCCGAAGGGAGATTTCCGTCTACCCATGGAAATAATGATATCATACCACGCAGAGGTTGGAGTGGAATAAGTTGCGCAGGAAGGAAGGATATTGGAAGGCCTGTCTTCCCAACAACATATACCTTGGAGAAGGGGTAGGCCAAGGAAGAACAAAGAAGCTAGGGAAACCCGAGTCCTAAAATGAGCTGCGCAAAAGATTGGATGCCAAAGAATTACTTGTGCACGCTATTCGACTGGAACATGTTGAGGGTACAAGTCAAGAAATATGGAACAAAATGAGAAGGACAAATATCGAAGGCACAAGTTTTCAAGAATCATCCCAAGAGTTGAAGCAAGCACAACTTGCTATCACCGAGATTTACCAGGAAAACAGGGAACCGAGGCGACAATTGGCAGCAAAGACCCTTGAAGTTTCAGCATCACAAGGAAACGAAGGAAACATGTTGTGGCTCAAGAGATAATTCAGAGAGGCACAATATACAATCGTACAACTACATGAAACAAAAAGGCTATTAGAAGAAAGGAATCCAAAGTAGTTTAGAGAATGTGAAGAGACTGAGGAGACAACCCGCACAGCTCTTGCCAGCACGCAGAGGAAACATGATTAATTGATTTCATTCTCATATACTCAAACATAGTGCGGATCTTGATAGTTTTGAAGGAGGCATTGCCTTTAGATGATTTTTTCATTTTGGTAAAGGACACATAGTCATCAACCACTCGCCACGAATGCACCCCAACAAATGAGTGCACGGAAAAATCAAGGCCGTTACAGTGGATGGATGGAGTCTCACAGAATAATCGATCTTTCAAATATCTTTTCTAAGGAAGGAATTGACACATCACTCTCCCCTTGATGATACCTTGCCGATAACCGAATCCCCATGGCCGAATACAAGCAGTCATGATGCGACCATATGCAATTGTTTTCTATTTTTTGAAAGGCATCATGCGAAGAGTCATTTAGCATAGAACAATCAGTTTCCTAAATTCTAGAGATAGTAGCTAGAGAGCAGGGTAGCCCAAGCGGTGCCCTTGCCTATATATTTGATCGTTTCACTGTAAGTTGGGTTGGTTGGAAAATTAGTGTAGACAGTGACTATTGAATGTAGTTTGAGCTTGATCGAAATTTAATGCAAAGGTCCTGAAGCTTTGATGAAAATATTCTAATTGTAGTAGTTGGATGTATTTTTTTCTTTCTTTGCGTACATACTTCCTGTATTCTTTATTCATATATATTTCTGTCTAAATAGGAATGTATTTTCGAACCCAGGATTCACTGCATAATGCCCTGGGATTCACGCCATTTAAAAAAATCGTTTTCTTCTAAGTGAACTTTGAATTCATCCTCAGCGGTGCTCCGAGTTGCTTCATGTGTTTTCTCCCCTCACCACACACTCGATTTTGCACTGAAGACTGTTACTTGCTTAGCCTTTATCGTCTCAAGTTCAGTTACTGAGTCATTTGTTTCTATTGTTGTCTCGAACCAACTCCATAGCCCAAGGTCTTACCCTATTACACCAATAGAACCAGAACTTATTACTCAAAGGTGTTAAATCTAGCCAACAACTCAAATCCATATCCTGTACCGAGACAAAGTTTCTTGAGAGAGCCCTCTCCAGGTCTGAAAGGCTAGTTTTGGGTTTCAAAGTTGGTTTATAGGTTGCCTCTGTCATTCGTTTCTCGGCCAAACGAAGTTTATAGAGAGCTAACAGAGCACAACCTTTGTGTTGTGCATTGATACTTAGTCACGTACCAATATATACTGAACACAACATTTGTGTCGCGCACTGATATTCTGCGTAGATTGCAAGAACTATACTACATAATGCCAGGGTTTAGTGTGTTCATACTACAAACTAATACTCTTTGCACATCATTATTATGTCGCACACCATTACTCTACTTGACACTCTTGGGTGTCGTGTACAGATTTTCTGCATGTACTATTACCTTCACACCATGCACCAGTAAGTATTCCCTTGTGCAGCATGAAAATTCAACATGCATGCATACCATACCAATGTTGCACGTACACCAATAATTCGAACTACGCTATGTCAATCATATCAAGCATACACCTTGCAAATCAAATTATTAATCGTGCGTCACAATCCTTGCAATCTATGATGCCAAAATTCAACACATTTTACTCTGCATCTATATTCTACACACGCCACTCGTTATACATGGCACAGTGCCACACTTTAGTGCACATACCATATACACCCTTATTTTCTATGCAACGACAAACATTCAATGCTCACACCTGCACAACCTCATTTCTCCACACCAATGACTCCACACAGTGTAGTACTCAGTTTTTAATGCCCACTCCTGCACACCTTATTCTTTTTCTCTTCATTACTACTTAGTGCACACACTATTCCCGAAACTTAACTAATTTTTCATAGATTTTGATGCAGAAATTGGGGATTTTTCTCAATGGTCACCCAATTTCCACCATGGAATTTTTGCAACTATGAAATTTGTTCAATTTCACTCCAATACATCCAAATTAAACCTCTACAACAACAAATTCTTGTGTGCGCCACTGGTTGACATTTTTGGAGTGAATTCTTCCAAATTCCTTCACAAATTGCAAATCCTATTCCACGAATTCCACCCAATCTATCATGGCTTCTCTGTAACTTAAATTTTGATCAATTCTTATCTAAATTTCCTTAAAAATGGATTAAAATTAAGGAATATCTCAATACTTAACCAAATTTCCCCCAAATTATTCATGAATTTAACATAAAAAAATTGGGGCTTTTACCCAATTTCTCTCAAGTGCTTCAAATTTCCATCATGGATGCATTGTAACTTGAAATTCAGCCACTTCCGAATTCAATTCGTTGTGAAAAACTGCTTCAACAAGATGTTAACTCAGTTCATCTAGGATCAATGTTGAAAATTGGGCTTTGATACCAATTTATAACACCCCTAACTAGGAAATGTCAGTTAAAATTTTTCTTTCTTTGATACCATTTTACCAACAATTCAACCAAAATTTCTTTGATACAACTCTGACACTAATTAAAACCCATGAAAATAGACGCATAATTATTACTACAAACATGAGTTAACACACAAATTAGCACTTATATTTGAATAAATGACACCAACTGTGTGTAGACCTTCCATGTTCCTCCCAGCCTTAGACCACATTATTCATAAATCTGAACAATGGGTCACCCCCAAGCTGGGGATAAACTCCACTTAGGTAAGGGTTCCCAACCAGGCTAAAGTATCTCACTCAATAGGAACTCAGTCAGACGTAACTTAGTCACGGGTGACTCAATTACAAGAAAGTCCATCAGAGATGCCAATTCACACTGACAACCTATAGTCTCTCATTCCCCACTTGCTTTTCCCACCCCAGGAAGTTTTCCCCTTCTTTGCTCAATAGTCCTTCGACTTCCCCACTTCCCTTTCAAGGCTTCAACAACATGCTAGATTGGAATGCTAAGAACCCTATCGTTGCAGTTTGGTACCTCAGAAAATAATTCATAGCATTTCTCTCACATGGAGAGAATGCAATGTCTCACAGGCCTGACAACCTGCCTCTTCAGTCGATTAACCCACAGGCCTGACAACTCGCCTCTTCAGTCTATCTCTCTAATATAAGTTGTGTACAGGTATCTTTGACAATAATCATCATAATTTTGATCACAATACCGGATGGGTTCCATGATAAAAGGAGTCGGTTTCAACTCATGGTTTAGTTCTATGATAGAATACTCAAGTTCAACTCACGATTCAACTCTATGACATAAAAGTCAGGTTCAAATCACAACTCATAATGGTCTAATCATGAAAGATGAAAGATGAAAAGATACCAGAATGGACTAAGTCCAAACTATTTGACTGCGTGTTCCCAAATTGACACTTGTCATGTTGAGAACTTATTTTCATCCCCAACATGTTCCCAACTTGATACTTGTCATGTTGAGAAATGCCTTTAGTCCACTTGTCACCTCCTTAGGACTTAGGATATAATAATATCCTTACTTTATAATTTTTAATAAATATTAGTATAAGAGGGGATTGTAATAACCCTAGGCTGATCCCCAAGTGTACATATAAATGTAACTATACTTTACTTATAAGTTGGTGATCTGATGGAACAAGTTTTTTGGTTTATTTTTGCATGAATTAAGTTAGTGTGTGAGAATCTCACACCGAAGAAGTGCGCACAACTCTAAAATGATACAATGCACAATGTAATGTTTTCGCATGCACATGTGTAAGTATACATGAATGGCACATTGAAAGTGAAACAAGTTAATGTATGCAACACACACACGTGTATGTGCGAAAGGATGGTGCACTGAAGGAAAAGGCGCACAACCCTGGATTTAGCACACATGTTTTGGAGGTTAGAGAGCCTTTCGTATATATTTCATGTTGTAATATCCACTTGTGTAAGTATGAGAGGGTGGTACATTGATGGAAGAGTGCACACAACCCAGAAGTTCTACGAACACTGGTTTTAGTGCACGGTCTGTATATTTGAAGCTGGTGAGCCTAGATGCAAAAGATTAGTACTTTTGTATTTATATTGTAAATGTAATCACATTCAAATTTATTGAAAATACATCCCTGTAGCAGTTCGACCACGTAAAAGAGAATGGGGGGATTAATCTCCACTAGCTGAGGTTAAGGGGGCTTAAACCCAAAAATGAATATTATGTTAATATTTCTTTAAAATTATAAAGTGAGGAATATTATATTAATATTTCTTAAAAAGTATAAATTAAGGATATTATTATATTCTAAGTCTTAAGGAGGTGACAAGTGGACTGAAGGAAGTTCTCAACATGACAAGTGTCAAGTTGGGAACATGCCAGGGATAAAAGGAAGTTCTTAACATGACAAGTGTCAAGTTGGGAACACATAGTCAAATAGTTTGGACTTAGTCCATTATGGTAATTTTTAATTTTTCCATCTTTCATGATTCGACCATCATGAGATGTGAGTTGAACCCGATTTATTTTTCATAGAAATGAACCATGAGTTGAACCTGAGTGTTCTATCATAGAACTGAATCGTGAGCTGAACCTGACTGTTGTTGTCATGGAACCCGAATAGTACTGTGATTATAATTTCGTTGATTACTATCGCAGATACCTGTACACGACTTATCTTGGAGAGGTAGACTAAAGAGGTGGGTTGTCAGGCTCGTGAGACAATGCATTCTCTCCAAGTGAGAGAGTTGTTGGGAATTATTTTCTGAGGTGCCAAAGTGTAGTGACAGGGCTCTGGAAATTCTTTTTTGGCCTGTTGCTGAAGCCCCAAAAGGGAAGTGGGGAAACCGAAGGAATTTTGAGCAGAGAAGGAGCACACTTCCTGGGGTGGGATATGCACGTGGGGAATGAGAGGCTGTAGGCTGTCAGTGTGAATTGTAATTTTTGATGGAGTTTCCTATAATTGAGTCACCCATGACTAACTTACCTGTGACCGAGTTCCTGTTTAGTGAGATACTTTATCCTGGTTGGGAATCCTTACCCAAGTGGAGTTTATCCCCAGCTCAGGGGTGACCCATTGTTGAGATTTATGAACATTGCGGTCTAAGGATGGGAGGAATGTGGAAGGTCTACAAACAATTTGTGTCATTTATTCAAGGATAAGTGACAATTTGTGTGTTAAATCATATTTTCAGTAATAACTATGCATATGTTTTCACGGGTTTAATTATGTTATGCTACATGCATATTTTTGTTATGAATATGTACATAACCATGCATTGCAGAGTGTAGTTTCATGTTTTAATTAGTGTTAGATTTGTATCGGAGAAATTTTGGTTGAATTGATGGTAAAATGGTATAAGAGCANAAGTTGGGAACATGCCGGGGATAAAAGGAAGTTCTTAACATGACAAGTGTCAAGTTGGGAACACATAGACAAATAGTTTGGACTTAGTCCATTATGGTAATTTTTAATTTTTCCATCTTTCATGATTCGACCATCATGAGATGTGAGTTGAACCCGATTGTTTTTTCATAGAAATGAACCATGATTTGAACCTGAGTGTTCTATCATAGAACTGAATCGTGAGCTGAACCTAACTGTTGTTGTCATGGAACCTGAATAGTACTGTGATTATAATTTCATTGATTACTATCGCAGATACCTGTACACAACTTATCTTGGAGAGGTACACTAAAGAGGTGGGTTGTCAGGCTCATGAGACAATGCATTCTCTCCAAGTGAGAGAGTTGTTGGGAATTATTTTCTGAGGTGCCAAAGTGTAGTGACAGGGCTCTAGAAATTCTTTTTTGGCCTGTTGCTGAAGCCCCAAAAGGGAAGTGGGGAAACCGAAGGAAGTTTGAGCAGAGAAGGGGCACACTTCCTGGGGTGGGATATGCACGTGGGGAATGAGATGCTGTAGGCTGTCAGTGTGAATTGTAATTTGTGATGGAGTTTCCTGTAATTGAGTCACCCATGACTGACTTACCTGTGACCGAGTTCCTTTTTAGTGAGATACTTTATCCTGGTTGGGAAGCCTTACCCAAGTGGAGTTTATCCCCAGCTCAGGGGTGACCCATTGTTGAGATTTATAAACATTGCGGTCTAAGGATGGGAGGAATGTGGAAGGTCTACACACAATTTGTGTCATTTATTCAAAGATAAGTGACAATTTGTCTGTTAAATCATGTTTTCAGTAATAACTATGCATATGTTTTCATGGGTTTAATTATGTTATGCTACATGCATATTTCTGTTATGAATATGTACATAACCATGCATTGCAGAGTGTAGTTTCATGTTTTAATTAGTGTTAGATTTGTATCGGAGAAATTTTGGTTGAATTGATGGTAAAATGGTATAAGAGCAAGAAAGTGTTTAAGTGACATTTCCTGGCGGGTCACTGAGGGTGTTATAGGTTATCTTCTAATATTTTTACGAAGGTGACCTTATTCTCTTGTTTGAATATACCAAACAAAGTTAGGTCTTATGAAGTTTGAATATTTATGGAATGGTTCCTACATTGTGACATGATTCTTAGAAAAGAGGGCATACAAACTGGTAGACCATGATGGGGAGCCAACTAGAGAAACAACTAATGGACTCTACTTAAAAGCATTTATTTTTTATGTACATGATTTTTTGGGGAAGCCGTTTTTTCCACCATTTACCATTTTAGGTGGATCTATCATAGGTATAATTCCATTCAATTGGAAAATAGTTTAGTATATCCCTCTAATACATTGTTTTTTCACATGTTTCTTCCCCCAAAAATTTCCATATGGTTGTCATGATTCTAGTGAATGGTTGGACCCCTCCAAATAGTTTATTGCCTTCACCAGAACATGAGTGTTCATCCTTAAATGAGTTGATCTAGTTTAACACACTTTACATATTGGAATTAATGCCTATTTATCCCATAATATTGATATCCTCATAGTTTTTCACTTGCATTAATGAGCCTCATGCATTACACTTCTCCATTTCTCCCATTCCCATGGGTGTCCTTGTTGAAAGATTGANTTTATGGTTATATGTTCATGAAATGTTAAATGAATGCATAAGTGATAATTGTTGATATTCTGATTAAAAGTGGTAAAAATTGCATAATACTAATTCACCCCCCCTCTTAGTATTCCAACAATTGGTATCAGAGCAGGTCCTTAATGAAAGAAATTAATCATTGGAAGGAAGATCATGGAGTACATTAAGATTGGACTACCACAGTTTAATGGACAAAACTATTCCTTCTGGAGAAGAAGGATGAAAACATATGTACACACAAAGGTATTTGGTGTCCGACAAGCAGTAGTAGATGAATACACAACACCTACCACTACTCCAACTGATAGAGACATAAATAAACTTAGTGAAAACAATTTGAAGGATAAAAATGATATTTTGAATGGCCTTGATACATCAATATATGTCAAAGTTATGAACTGTGATACTGCAAAGGATCTTTGGGACAAACTTCAAAATCTTTATGAAGGATATGATAAAGTAAAGGGGGCCAAGATTCAAACCTATAGAGGTTAGTTTGAATGCCTAAAGATGAAGGAAGATGAAGATATTGCAACTTACGTTCCATGAGTTGATGAAATAGTAAATGTTATTAAAGGATTGGGAGAAGAAATTAAAGAACTAGTAATTGTTCAAAAGGTACCAAGGTCTATTCCAATGAGATTTGATCCTAAAGTTTCAACCCTAGAATAAAGATCAGATCTTTCTATCTTGAGCATGGACGAGTTACATAGAATCCTGATAGCTTATGAAATGAGAACATAACAAGATAAATCACCCAAGAAGGAAAAGAATAACGACAAAAAGTCAAAGCCAAGCTACAACTGTAGTGATGATTCGGACAAAGATGAAGAAATATCCAACTTCGTAAGGAAGTTGAAGAGAGGAACCGACAAGTACAAAGGTATGCTTCCATTAATATTATTTAATTGTGGTAAAATGGGTCATTTTTCTTCTAAATGTCCTTATGTTAACAATTTATATAGTGATGAAGAAGAATCTCCCAAGAAAGAAAATAAATATAAAAGGGGAGACAAGAGAAGAAACAAAAATAAATTCTTCAAGAAAAGTCACTACTCAAAGGAGGACAATTCCTCATCGGATGAGGATGATGATAAGGACAGTGAATCAGCAAATGTACTCTTTATAAATTTTGAAAATGATGAAGAGGATTATGAAGAAGAAGGTGAGGTATATCTTTATGCAAAACTAATCAACACCTTAAGTGAAGTAAAGAAAGAGAGGAAGAAAAAAAAACCGCTCAAGGGAAAATTACTCAAGCTAAAAGAAAGTTCTCAAACTCCTAACTCTGAAGAAGATTATCATATGATTATGAACCTAAAATTCCAAGTGGAAGAAGCCAAAAGGATTGAATAAATACTCAAAATCCAACTATAAGAAAAGGATAAAGAGAAGGAGAGCTTGGAAACATAAATAGTTTCACTAAGGAAAGAACTTCAGAAAAGAGACATGCAACAAAACAACACCAAAATACTAAATGAAATTAGCAATTCTCAAAGGCCATATCATGATAGGTCTGGACTGGGATACAACCAAACATGTGTAGAGAAGGGTTTGAGCTCTATGACTATAGAAGAGGAAGTAGAACAAAATACTTATGCAAAAATCACCAGAGGATCCACCAAGAAGGAAGAATGCAAGCCTTCAAATGAGAACAATCAGGAATTTGAAATAACTCAAGAAGAAGATTAAAAAAGGACGACACCATCTATAAGACCCATGATTATGAATTAACATTCAACCATGGAAATAAATCAAGAAGAAAACTATTGAAGAACAATACGATTCATAAGATATCCCAAGTATCAAACTATCTTTGTTGGTTTATGTTATTCATTTAACAATTTTGGGCACAAAAATATAAACTGCGAATCCTATGCTACAAACATCAGCAATTATGAAGGCCACTTTGGAATTAATCATCTCAAAAAGCCTCATGAAGCATATAACATAAACTATAACAATTTTGGATCACTAGAATGTTGGATTACTGAGAGGGGGGGTGAATTAGTAATAGCGAAATTATAATCCTTTTTAACCAAATATTCCAAGTGTTATATTAATGTAGAATTATTATCAAATAATGAGAAATAAGAGATGAACAATCAAACACATACACAATACACCAGTGTTTTACATAGAAACCCAAAGCGGGAGAAAGCCACTTAATTCTTTTTCTTATATGTCTTGAAGAATTACATTCATTGGAAGCACCAACTTCCTTTGTTTTCCAGTTCCAACTGGAAGGAGGCTCCAACCCCCTAGTTTCTCAGGATACAACCTGAAGGAAGATCCAACTCTCCAATTCTCTGGATACAACAAGAAGGAGGCTACAACCCCCTATGTTCTCTGGCTACAACCGGAGGTGGCTACAACCACTTGTCCTTGCCCCGTTCAACTGCCCTGAAGTAGAAGTAGAATGATGGAACCACTGTCACACTATCAATGTGAGATATATCACCGTAAACCAGTACCAATAAACCTGAATCATGCATAAAACATGCATCAACCTCTACCTCAACCTATAATCAACCTGTACCATAAACAAGTTCATCAAATATGCACCAACCTCTACCATAAACAAGTGCATCAACCATGCACCAACCTATACCAAACAATATGTAATCAACCTATACCATAAACAAGTGCAACCAACAATGTACCAAGTATGTACCAATCATGTGTCAAGTACTCATCAACTATGACTCATAAATATGTACCAACATCATCAACTATACACCTCATGTATGTGCCAACTCATCAACTACTTGTCTCAACCATGTACCCAACTTGTACCTCAACACAAAGCCCTCATCAATTTCATCATCCAAATGTGATTTGTAACTTTGTAATAAACCTGGTGTATACGATAACATACCTACAAACCTTCCTTAACTTTAACAACAAGAGACTAGAATTTTCATCAAACTTTTCTTTAGTCTCACATGACTAGTTTTGGATTAGTAAAAAACCCCAACTTGAAATAATCATAACTTTGTACCTGTAATGAATAAAGATCTGAAATTGATACACAATTTTCTTAAGTGTGTTTTATGCAATTCCTCTAGGTGTCACTACTTGGATCCTCTCAGAAAAGGAGTTATAGAAAAAATGGCATACCTTGCTGAATTATGGCTTACTCTAGAGAGCGACCTTGTAGAGAGTGCCCCACACAGAATATTTGTTAAATAGATCTGAAAATATTAAAAAACATACTACATACTATAATATAAACAACACATTTGGTCTTACTGAATTGGGATCTGTTATGAATAAGTTATGACATTTTTACCTGAAACACTTGTTTTTTACTAGTTTCAGGACTAGCCACAAACCCTATTTTCCACGGAGTGTAACTCAAAAAATACAACTACCCACAAGATGAATTTTTTACCAAATATACCTAGATATGTGTCCTCAATGACATAGAAATTTCACGGTCTTAATCATTCTATAAATTTTTTTATTGCGAAAATGGTGAGATGACCTGTAAATAACATACCTTAGAAAGCATCATCAAAAGAATTTATCCTTCCTTGAATTCCGGCCTTCTTTTCTTCACCTTCCCTTAGAAATTCNAACTCAATGCATTTATTTTTTATGTACATGATTTTTTGGGGAAGCCATTTTTTCCACCATTTACCATTTTAGGTGGATCTATCATAGGTATAATTCCATTCAATTGGAAACTAGTTTAGTATATCCCTCTAATACATTGTTTTTTCACATGTTTCTTCCCCCAGAAATTTCCATATGGTTGTCATCATTCTAGTGAATGGTTGGACCCTCCAAATAGTTTATTGCCTTCACCAGAACATGAGTGTTCATCCTTAAATGGGTTGATCTAGTTTAACACACTTTACATATTGGAATTAATTCCTATTTATCCCATAATATTGATATCCTCATAGTTTTTCACTTGCATTAATGAGCCTCATGCATTACACTTCTCCATTTCTCCCATTCCCATGGGTGTCCTTGTTGAAAGATTGATTTTCATTGATGTCAACTTTAGAAGAAGTCTATAAGTCTCTAGAAGTAATGGGTATAATTGAAGCAATATCCAATGTGGTCCCCTTATGGCATAACTTTGAGCATGGCCCTAATAGGAAGATGTTTTGAATAAGTATACAAGAACCCCGAAGGTGTGGTCACGAGGCCTGAAGTTGGGTGAGGAACATGAGGTTGAAAAACATTACAAGTACATGGAAGACCCTCATAGATGTCCAATCCTCGTCATTCTATTTCCAATGATAGGTGGTACACCACGTGGTTCCTCATGGTTGAGTATTATGTCCTCATGGAGTTGAAATCCCCAAAGAATGGTTAAGAATTCCCTAAATGGTTGCAACAAGAAGTTACAAGTCATTAATTAAAGGGTAAACCAATTGTAACAAGAAATAATGAGTTGACCCTAAAGTTTAAGAAGTCCCTAAATGATTGCAACAAGAAGTTACAAGTCATTAATTAAAGGGAAAAATAGTTGTAACAAGAAATAATGAGTTGACCCTAAAATAAGGAAAAAGGTTAAAACAATCATTAATTAAAGGGTAAAAGAATTGTAGCAAGAAAAATGAGTTGAGCCTAAAATCATGAAAAAGGGTAAAACAATTACAATTTATCCCCAAAAGAAGTCACTTGAAAAGTATAAATACACATCAAGAGTATCTCATTTATACACACAAGTTCATTGAATATCTATCTAATGAACACTTGATATATTGGAAAATCTAAGGTAGCAAGGTTGAGGTAAAGTAAAGGGGATGCTTGTTCCAAGATGCAACAAGGTATGATGATGCAACAATGTTGTTACATGATGTGAGGCATGTCTGTATACATGATTTTGATTGTTATATCTTAATGCTATGAACCATGCTTGAGGCATGTCTTGGGGATGTTTGGCATATGCTCGAGGCATATTTTGGATGTATTGGCACATATGATTGGCACATGGTTGAGGTATATTATGGATACTTAGGTACACGGTTTGAGGCATGTATTGGCATATTGATTGAGGAATATCTTTGATGTTTTAGCACATACTAGAGGCATATTTATGGTACATTTTTAGATGAACATATTGGTGAATTTGGTCATATGGGGTGTTGACGTTCTTGGTGATCTTGGCATGAGATATACATATGATTATGAGTTTGATCTAGTGATAGTGACAGAGGTAGTTCCAAGTTGATTTATTAGTGACATGTTGTTTATCAGTGACAATTTCAGTGGTAGATTGAGTCTACATTTATATTTTAGGGAGGATAGACGGGGCAAGGAAAGGGGGTCGTAGCCTCCTTCTGGTCGGAGTCAGAGAACATAGGGTGTTGGAACTTCCTTAAGGTTGGAGGATCCTTCTAGTTGCAGCTGGAGAATTTAGGGAGTTGTAGCTTCCTTCAGATTGGAACCTGTAAATAGGGGGTTGGAGCCTCATTCCAATTGGTGTTGGAGAATTTGGAAGTCGGTGCTTCCTATGAATGTAATATTTGAGATATATAAGAAATCATTCCATGGGTTTCTACCCTTTGGGTTTCCATGTAAAATATCTTATGCACTATGTATGATGTGATATATTGTTGAATGGTTCTGTTTATGGTTATATGTTCATGAAATGTTAAATGAATGCATAAGTGATAATTGTTGATATTCTGATTAAAAGTGGTAAAAATTGCATAATACTAATTCACCCCCCCTCTTAGTATTCCAACAATTGGTATCAGAGCAGGTCCTTAATGAAAGAAATTAATCATTGGAAGGAAGATCATGGAGTACATTAAGATTGGACTACCACAGTTTAATGGACAAAACTATTCCTTCTGGAGAAGAAGGATGAAAACATATGTACACACAAAGGTATTTGGTGTCCGACAAGCAGTAGTAGATGAATACACAACACCTACCACTTCTCCAACTGATAGAGACATAAATAAACTTAGTGAAAACAATTTGAAGGATAAAAATGCTATTTTGAATGGCCTTGATACATCAATATATGTCAAAGTTATGAATTGTGATACTGCAAAGGATCTTTGGGAGAAACTTCAAAATCTTTATGAAGGGTATGATAAAGTAAAGGGGGTCAAGATTCAAACCTATAGAGGTTAGTTTGAATGACTAAAGATGAAGGAAGATGAAGATATTGCAACTTACGTTCCATGAGTTGATGAAATAGTAAATATTATTAAAGGATTGGGAGAAGAAATTAAAGAACTAGTAATTGTTCAAAAGGTACCAAGGTCTCTTCCAATGATATTTGATCCTAAAGTTTCAACCCTAGAATAAAGAGCAGATCTTGCTATCTTGAGCATGGACGAGTTACATGGAATCCTACTAGCTTATGAAATGAGAACATAAAAAGATAAATCACCCAAGAAGGAAGCAACTTTCAAAGCATCCAAGAAGACAAAGAATAATGAGAAAAAGTCAAATCCAAGCTACAACTGTAGTGATGATTCAGACAAAGATGAATAAATATCCAACTTCGTAAGGAAGTTGAAGAGAGGAACCGACAAGTACAAAGGTATGCTTCCATTAATATTCTTTAATTGCGGTAAAATGGGGCATTTTGCTTCTAAATGTCCTTATGTTAATAAGTTAGATAGTAATGAAGAAGAATATCCCAAGAAAGAAAATAAATATAAAAGGGGAGACAAGAGAAGAAACAAAAATAAATTCTTCAAGAAAAGTCACTACTCAAAGGAGGACAATTCCTCATCGAATGAGGATGATGATAAGGATAGTGAATCAGAAAATGTACTCTTTATAGATTTTGAAAACGATGAAGAGGATTATGAAGAAGAAGGTGAGGTATATCTTGATGCAGAACTAATCAACACCTTAAGTGAAGTAAAGAAAGAGAGGAAGAAAAAAAATTCTCTCAAGGGAAAATTACTCAAGCTAAAAGAAAGTTCTCAAACTCCTAACTCTGAAGAAGATTATCATATGATTATGAACCTAAAATTCCAAGTGGAAGAAGCCAAAAGGATTGAATAAATACTCAAAATCCAACTAGAAGAAAAGGATAAAGAGAAGGAGAGCTTGGAAACATAAATAGTTTCACTAAGGAAAGAACTTCAGAAAAGATACATGCAACAAAACAACACCAAAATACTAAATGAAATCAACAATGCTCAAAGGCCATATCATGATAGGTATGGACTGGGATACAACTAAAAATATGTAGAGAAGGGTTCGAGCTCTATGACTATAGAAGAGGAAGTAGAACAAAATACTTAAGAAAAAATCACCAGAGGATCCACCAAGAAGGAAGTATGCAAGCCTTCAAATGAGAACAATCAGGAATTTTAAATAACAGAAGAGGAAGATTAAAAAAGGATGACACCATCTATAAGACCCATGTTTCTTAATTAACAGTCAACCATGGAAATAAATCAAGAATAAAACTACTGAAGAACAATACGATTCATAAGATATCACAAGTATCAAACTATCTTTGTTGGTTTATGTTATTCATTTAACAATTTTGGGCACAAAAATATAAACTGCGAATCCTATGCTACGAACATCAACAATTATGAAGGCCACTTTAGAATTAATCATCTCAGAAATCCTCATGAAGCATATAACATAAACTATAACGATTTTGGATCACTAGAATGTTGGATTACTGAGAGGGGGGGTGAATCAGTAATAGCGAAATTATAATTCTTTTTAACCAAATAATCCAAGTGTTATATCAATGTAGAATTATTATCAAATAATGAACAATAAGAGATGAACAATCAAACACATACACAGTACACCAGTGTTTTACGTAGAAACCCAAAGCGGGAGAAAACCACTTAATTCTTTTTCTTATATGTCTTGAAAAATTACATTCATTGGAAGCACCAACTTCCTTTGTTTTCCAGTTCCAACTGGAAGGAGGCTCCAACCCCCTAGTTTCTTAGGATACAACTTGAGGGAAGATCCAACTCCCCAATTCTCTGGATACAACAAGAAGGAGGCTACAACCCCCTATGTTCTCTGGCTACAACTGGAAGGTGGCTACAACCACCTGTCCTTGCCCCGTCCAACTGCCCTGAAGTAGAAGTAGAATGATGGAACCACTGTCACACTATCAATGTGAGATATATCACTGTAAACCAGTACCAATAAACCTGAATCATGCATAAAACATGCATCAACCTCTACCTCAACCTGTAATCAAGCTATACCATAAACAAGTTCATCAAATATGCACCAACCTCTACCATAAACAAGTGCATCAACCATGCACCAACCTATACCAAACAATATGTAATCAACCTGTACCATAAACAAGTGCAACCAACAATGTACAAAGTATGTACCAATCATGTGTCAAGTACTCATCAACTATGACTCATAAATATGTACCAACATCATCAACTATACACCTCATGTATGTGCCAACTCATCAACTACTTGTCTCAACCATGTACCCAACTTGTACCTCAACCCAAAGCCCTCATCAATTTCATCATCCAAATGTGATTTGTAACTCTGTAATAAACCTAGTGTATACGATCACATACTTGCAAACCTTCCTTAAATTTAACAACAAGAGACTAGCATTTTCATCAAACTTTTCTTTAGTCTCACATGACTAGTTTTGGATTAGTCAAAAACCCCAACTTGAAATAATCATAACTTTGTACCTGTAATGAATAAAGATCTGAAATTGATACACAATTTTTTTCAGTGTGTTTTATCCAATTCCTCTAGGTGTCACTATTTGGAGCCTCTCAGAAAAGGAGCTATAGAAAAAATGGCATACCTTGCTGAATTATGGCTTACTCTAGAGAGTGACCTTGTAGAGAGTTCCCTACACAGAATATTTGTTAAATCGATCTGAAACTATTAAAAAACATACTAAATACTGTAATATAACCAACACATTTGGTCTTACTGAATTGGGATCTGTTATGAATAAGTTATGACATTTTTATCTGAAACACTTGTTTTTTACTAGTTTCAGGACTAGCCACAAACCCTATTTCCCACGGAGTGTAACTCAAAAACTACAACGACCCACAAGATGAATTTTTTTACCAAATATACCTGGATATGTGTCCTCAATGACATAGAAATTTCACGGTCTGAATCATTCTAGAAATTTTTTTATTGCGAAAATGGTGAGATGACCTGTAAATAACATACCTTAGAAAGCATCATCAAAGGAATTTATCCTTCCTTGAATTCCGGCCTTCTTTTATTCACCTTCCCTTAGAAATTCGTCTTAGATATCATTTGGTTACCTCAGACACCTACAGGTATTCAATATTCTCAAGTGTGTCTTAAATTAAAGAGCCTTGCCTCTTATTTATACTCTCCAAGTAGCTTCCGTAAAAACATCTTCTAGGTCACTTTGCCCACTTTCCTTATTTTAGGGTTAACCCACTTCTAATTTCTCCATTAAATTTATTATTTAAATAATTTATTTTGTATTAAATTTGAATTATAGTACACTCATCCTTGAATTATAGTACACCATAATCCAAACTCTTCTGTTCCTTTGAGATATCTGAAAATTGTCTTCACTGCTAATACATGTGATTCCTTTGGTGCTTCTTGAAATCGTGCCACTTGTCCAACTGCCTACATTACATATGGTCTAGATGTTGTCACATATAGTAGGCTTCCAATCATTGACCTGTATTGCCTCTGATCTGTAGACTTTGAATCATCATCTTTGCTTAACTTGCAACTAGTTTGCATGGAAGTGATAACTGGTTTGCAATCTTCCATTCCAAACCTCTTTAACATTTCTCTGATATACTTGGTTTGAGAAATAAAAATTCCTTGTTTTCTTTGATGTATCTAAAGTCCCAGAAAGAAGGATAGTTCTCCAAGTAACGACATTTCAAATTCATTCTGCATATCCTTTGAAAATTTCTGGCTTAACCTGTCATCATCACTACTAAAAATAATCTCATCAACATAAACTTCAATTAATAAAATATTACCTCGACTTACCTTGATGTAGAGGTTGTTGTCTGCACTTCCTTTTCTGAATCCTGCTTGCTGTAGATATTTATCCAGTCTAGAGTACCATGCTCTAGGAGCCTGTTTTAGACCATACAAGGCCTTCTTTAATTTGCACACATAGTCTGCATTCTCTGACAACTGAAATACTTTTGGTTGTTCAATGTAGAATTCTTCTTCAAGTTCCCCATTCAGAAAATTTGATTTTACATCCATCTGATACACTTTAATATTTTTGGAGCATGCATAAGCTAAAAGAAAACAGATTGCTTCCATTTTGGAAACTCGGGAAAAGGTCTCTTCAAAGTTGATTCCTTCAATCTGTGCATATCGTTTACATACCAATATAGCTTTGTTCCTTGTAACCTATCCATATTCATTCAATTTATTCATGAAAATCCATTTTGTGTCGATCACATTCTTATTCTTTAGTCTTGGAACCAATTCCCAATTGTCAATTTTCTCTATTTGATCCAATTCTTCATCCATGGCCTTATTCCAAAATTTATCCTTTCTGGCTTCTTCAAAACAATTTGGTTCAATTGTAGATAAGAGTGCTAGGTGTGTTTGTTCTAGTGAATGAATTCTTCTTCTAGTCTAAACTCCTGCATCTTTTTTTCTGATAATCTGATATGAAGGATGATTCTTCTGTACTCGTCTACTAGGTGTCTTTGGAGACACTTGCCGAACTTGCTCTTCTATTTTTGTCGAATTCTCTTCATCTTCCTCTTCTACTTATTTTTCATCTTCTGCTTCTTCTTCAAAAGGCTGTTCCATTGACTCATTTTATTTTTCCTTTGATTCCAGTATGCCCATTTCATCAATTGTTACGTTCATGCTTTCCACAACTTTGTTCAATCTCAGATTGTAACACTTGTATGCTTTCCTTGTACTTGAGTAACCAACAAGTACTCCTTTGTCCACACGAGAGTCAAAATTTCCCATTATGCCATCTTCTCTTTTGATATAGCATTTGCTTCCAAAACCTCTGAAGTGATTCACATTTGTTGGTCTTCCTTTCCATAGCTCGTAAGGAGTTATGTCATTGTTGTTTCAGAGCATAAAATCTGTTTTGAATGTGAACTCCTGTATGCACTTCCTGTGTCCAAAAAATATCTATCAATTTTGAATCCATTAGCATTGTTCGAGCCATTTACTGTACTATCCTATTCTTTCTTTCAACAACTCCATTATGTTGAGGTGTCCTAGCAATGGATAATTGCCTTTTTATTCCATGATTGTTGCAGTAGTCCATAAATTCCTTTGAGGTGAATTCTCCTCCATTATCA
>JZKD02S0265966.1:0-20702 GCA_000966675.3 Picea glauca | reverse complement strand
GTATCAAAAGAAGAAAATGGCAGTTGCTAGGAAATTGTGTTCTTCACTAGAAGCCAATCCCGCAAAGTCTGAAACTTCTACTCAGTGAATGTCTTGGTGAATATGTCAACAGTCTATTCAGGGGAAGGACAAAAATGCAAATCAATGATCCTTTCATGTACTAAATTTTTGATGAAATGCATTTGGACCTCAATGTGTTTGGTTTTCTTTCGCTATACTGGATCTCTGCAAAATCTCTGTGTACTGTGATTGTCACACCATATGATAGCCAAACAGTGAAACTAGATACCAAGATCGGTAAGGAAGTGCTGAAGCCAAAGCGTTTGAATGACATAATTGACTACTCCTCTGTACTCAGCCTCCACGAATAATAAAGAAATGGTTGATTGCTTCTTACTTGACCAACAAATTGGGCTTGACCCCAAACTGAGAGTGTACCCAGACATGGACTTGCGATCTATGTTATCACCAACCCAATCTAAATTTGTGAAGCCTATGAGATCTAATGCACAACCAGCTGCATAATGAATACCATAACTAATGGTGCCCTGAACATATATGAGGATGCGCTTGGCATCCTTCTAGTGCAGATCATGGGGTTCCTGCATGTATATGGGAACTACTCCCATCGCATATGAGATATCTAGATGGGTGTGGGTGAGATACAAAAGACTCCCGACCAATTGTCGATACAAAGTGGTGTCCATAATGGTGTATCCCTGCCATCCTCAAGCCCGATCCTAGTTAATAATGGTGTAGGTGTAGACTTATAGCCTTTCATGTGGAATCTATCCAGAAGATCCTTGACATATTTAGCCTGAGAAATTTTGATACTGGAAGCATCCTGACTGATCTCAAGACCAATAAAAAAGTGTAGTGGACCCATGTCCATCATAGAGAACCTGTCATGCAAAATATATTTGACCAAAGCAATGGCTGAAGAAGAGCTACCAATGATCAAAAGATCGTCAACATAGAGTACTAAAATCATCATAGAGTCGGTAATCCTCATCAAGTAAACATTGGAATCAGATTTGCATCTAACAAAATCATGTGAAAGCAAGTAAGAATCCCTCTTTGCATACCATGCTCTAGGTTCCTGCTTAAGGCCATAGAGAGACTTCTTTAGTCTGCATACTAAAGATGATTTTTGAATGAACCCCTGCGACTGTTCCATGTAGATCTCCTCTAAAATGTCACCATGAAGAAAATAATTCTTCACATCTATCTTGTGAACTTCCCATCCTTTGGTTGTTGCAATGGCTAGAGCCAAGCGAATAGAGTCCAACTTTTCTATAGAAGCAAAGGTCTCATCATAATCTATCCCATGAATCTACTGAAATCCTTTTGCAACTAATCTTGCCTTGTACCTACTCACCTGAACATCCATTGCTCTCTTGGTCCTATAGACCCATTTGCATCTGACAAGTTTCCTCCCTAGTGGAAGTGGAACTAGATCCCAAGTCTGATTCTCTAGGAGATAGTCATGCTCCTCCTACATGGCAGCATCCCATAGTGGATTTCCAACAGCCTCACTGTAGGTATGTGGATCAGAAGATTGAACCATATAGAAATGCAAGGGAATCATTGGTTTATAAGCTGAAAGTACATGAGAAGGTTCCACATGATGAGATCGAGTCCTCCTCGAATCCAATGGATCCCCTGTAAGGTTTCCTGTTGCCTAAAGTGTGGACTGTGCCCACTTGGGAATTTGTTGAAGCTCCGATGTTGGCTCCTCATTTGGCTATACTACCTCCTAATCTGCATGTATAGAATCCTTTGAATCCGTGTCTGAATATGTAGCATATGAGTGTGTGGAATCATCATCTTTGATGTATAAAACTAATGGAAGAACAAAGTCTCTGCATATTGCAATGGAGGTGCATGCAGAGGACTCTCCTCAAACTGAACACTACACTCAATGATGAGTTGGTCTGTAGAGGGATCAATCAATCTGTATCCCTTCACATCATCTGGATATCCTAGAAAGATGCAATGTGTGCTCTGTGGATCTAAGGGTTTCCTCTTTTCATAAGGAATATGGGCCCATGCTCTAGATCCAAAGATGCAGAAGTGTGTGACATCTGGTTTGTCACCTGTCCAAGCCTCAAAACGTGTCATATCCTCAATAGATCTGTGAGGTGATCTATTCTGTATGTAAGTAGAATGGTTAAGTGCCTCATCCCAAAGCTTGGAAGGAAGTGATCTTGCATGCAATATGCAACTGGTCATCTCCTTGAGAGACTTGTTGTTCCTTTCAACAACTCCATTCTGTTATGGAGTGTATGGAACTATGTGCTGCAACTGGATACCAGCTTCACGAAAAATATTCTGAACATATTTATTGAGATACTCCCCCCCATTGTCTGTACGAAGGATCTTGATTTTATTCCCAATTTATGTCTCTACTAGAGCTTTTAAGTCTTTGAGATGCTCAAAAACTTCAGACTTTTTTCTGAGAAAATAAACCCAAGTATAGCGTGAGTAACCATCAATAAATGTAAGAACATACCTTGCTTTGGTGATGGACGGATGTGGAAATGGACCCATGAGATCACTGTGAACAAACTCCAAGGAAGAGAAGACTCTCCTTTACTTCCCCTTTTCAAATTTCTCTTCAGGATGCTTACCAAGAATGCATCATTGACAAACCCCTTCAGAAAATTGAATGTCTAGCAAGCCTTTGACCATTCCTTGCTTAGAAAGTCGTTGCATGTACCTAAATTTTAAATGACCAAATCTTTCATGCCATACTCTACTAATATCATTAGCATGTGTAAGTATCAAAGAGGAGTCATAGTCAATAAACTTAGTGAACTTATATAAACTTGATTTTTGATCTACCTCACCAACTGCAATAATCGAACTGTCATGCATGTCAAGTACAGTAACTAAATCTGATGTAAATTCAACCCTTTTACTTGTTTGAGTGATATGGTAAACTGAGAGAAGATTTATAGAAAACTTTGGAACATGTAATACATTCTCAAAACTTCCATTAGGGATTTCCACTCATCCCTCTCATACAACTACTATTGGAGTATCATCCCCCATAAGAATAGGAAGTCTAGAGCATGAACTCAAAGAAGTAAAAAATTCCTCTTTAGCTGCCATATGATGTGATGCACTAGAATCTATAATCCATGAATAATATGAGGAATTAATTACAACCAAAGCATGATGATTACCTTTATTAGGTGCACAATGTTCTTCCTTCTTCTTCTTGGCTCCTTCAGGAATGAAGTCTCCAAGGTTATTCTTCTAAAGTACCTATGTCATAAGATCGATCTGTTTTTTCATGCATGTGGATTCTTCATGATTCGATTTATTGCAATATGTGCACTTATTTCCCTTCTTTTTCTTCCCTTTGTAATTTTAAGAATCTTTGGAACCTGAAGAATCCTCGAAGGGTTTGGAATATCCCTCCTTTTTTTACTTTGGATGTAATATATCATTTTGTTTCTGCTTCGATTTTTTATTGGATGAACCTTTTCCATCATGCATGGTGAGTGAATGTGCTTTGGGATCTTTCATGAGGCCCATCTGTATGAGTTTTTTCTTCTCTTGTGTGAGAGACTCAATGAACTGAGCCATCTTAGGCATTTTCCAATTTGTGCCCAAAAGACATCTGCCAAAATGGAAATTGGAGACATATACCACATATTTTGGTCCTAGCTTGGCCAAGATTTTTAGAATAAGTTGTTTCTCTTGTGTATACTTGTCAATACCACATTCACCCAAGCTCAAAATCAAACATTTAAATTTAGTAAATAAATCATGTGTATTATCAAAACTTTTAGGGTCTAAGGTATTAAGCTCTACCTCAAGCATATGACCTCGCATCTAATCCTGCTTTCCAAAGAGTGCTTCCAAGGTGGTCCAGATCTCGTTTGGAGTCTTGCATGTGGAGACATGAAACTATATATCAATTGGAGATTAACTCAATAAGTAATCATGTGGTCTCATCCTTACGGTTTTCCCATCTGGTCTTCTCAAGTTCTAATGTAGGTTTTGTTTCTGTCACCATCCTCAAATTATACAATCCTTTTATTTTGAGCTGGAATGAAGCCTTTGAATTCAATTAAAAATAGTTGTATGGTGTGATTATTATCACTAGAATTGATTGAAGAAGTTGCATCGTCTCCATCCCTACTATTGATCTTGAAAAGATCATGAAAACCCAGATCGTGGATTCTAAGATATGACTGATGGTGCTATGGCAACTATAGATATGATAAAAAAACTATATATCCTAAAATATTATGTGGGTTTTGGAGATTTTTTGTGAGCATGAGCATTCCTATGTTATAAGTCTCTGGTAAAAATTTCAGCCCGACCCAGATCACAGAATCAAGATATCGCAATTTTACTGCAGAACACCATTTTTTTTAGGGTTGCTGAATCATCGCACCCTACAAAAGGATAAAGTGCAACGATGTTAAATTGTCACACCCTAGTGAAGGAAAAAGTGCAACGATTGTGAAAAATTGAATCGTCGCACCCCAGATGAATAACAAAGTGTGATGACATTGCGCCTTGGTTGTGTATAGGCTACAATAACACCTGGAAAAAGATTTTTTTTTAAGCCTGAGAGCGATCATCACACCCTTCGACAGGGGTTCGGCCATGACGATTCCAATTTACGCACATTTCGATAGGGATAGGCCACAACGATTTTGGAAACTAGGTTTACTCAAGAACACTTTCGCTCTTCTCTAGCTTGTCGGGGTTGCTCCAAGTAGCTCAGCTCTGATACCATGTTAGTGTTTCATGGAAACTTGCATAGGAGACCTAGCTAAAGCATACACAAACAAATATTACCAAGAAAAGAAAGAGAGATACACAATGAAGAATGAGAATCAATGTATATTATTATCTAATCAATGAGTGAGTGATCTTCACTCATATAGGAAACGACATCCTATAATTATGAATGCATGCATAATAGTGATGGTCTAAGATTAGAAAGTCTAAAACATAAATAGTCAGTTAACTCCCACTGAACTAGTGTTACTCCCACTGAACTAGTGTGCCGAAAATAGAGATTTCTCCAACATACACTACTAAAAAAAAAGATATACTTTTGATCTTCTAGATTAGGGTAGGATCACCTCTCTATAGTTTCTTAGTTTTATTTGATCCTCTTATTCTTTTTTTTTCCTTAGAGAAAAAAAATTATATTCTTCAAAAGAAGGATATACATATTACAGTCTAGACATGTGGCCTTGGCTCGACCCATTTCAAAAAGACTATTCAAGTTACCTAGAMAAAAAATTGTCATTACATCTTTGTACTCTTTCATATTTCCTTACTGTCTTAACTTACATATCATATACAAAAAKAAAACATGACATAAAGCTAAATTAAATTCTGCTACTGYCAGTGAYGCTCTTCAGAGCYTGAATTCCATTTCTTTAGTTTCTTCACCCTCTATAAATTCGTAGACTCCAAAACCACTTGTTGGGAGAAGAAGAKCMTCTTTGGAACATTGATCTGCCTTAGTGTTAATCTCTTTGAGAATATGGTGARAAGAYAACCATTCAAAAGAMTCRTATGCTAGCTTTATATCTCTCAATATAGGGGCCAATMTGATATCCTAAATTTCATTTTTATTCCTACCACAGTCAATGACCAACTTTGAATCACCCAAGACATGKAGTTTCCTTACATATTTTGATTTTGTTGTTTATAAAAGAGTCCAAAGAGCTATGAATTCCACRCTATTATTTGAGCCCGAACTTGGAGCATATATGATGAATAAGTAATGGTTATGGTTGAAAAGMAACACTACTCCCACTCCACATTTTGGTAGGTTCCCTTGACTTGACCAGTCGAGGTAGCCCCATCAAAGTATCCCCATGGAATCTTGTAGCCTAAAGAGGGAAGGATTGGGATATGMRGATTTTTTCCTGTAGKATCTTCTTTAAACTTTGTAGCCTAATTGAGAGTGATAGAAGTTTTTACTTCAGGAGGGATCCAGTTATCCTTAAATGTGGTGATATTACATGACCACTTGATATTGGAAATCATTAGACTCGGAATTCCAKCATACATCTTTACCGATCYRTCTTGAAACCATTCTTTAAGACTTTATTCTMAGTTGCCTTTGATCCACGTGGACTTGGATTCCAACTTCTCCTTAATCTGTTGCATCACCTGAGYTGCGTAGGGACATAAAATAAAAATGTGTGAAATGGATTTATAATTGTCTTTTSATAGGATACAACRATTGGGCCTGCACTAGTTCCTTTTAACAAKTTTGTCCCACATAAGAAGTTTATTGTTTAAAGAAATCCATAGGKTTATTTTGCATCTAGCAGGGGCTTTYAGTTTCCACAATAATCCCCAACACCATTTTTTAGKCCCTACAAAKCTTTYTTCTTGCCATACTTGGTATCCTATCTCTGTTATGAAGGATCCTCCTTTCAAATTCTTGGAACAACAAATCAAATCATCAGAGTMTTCATTCAAAGAGACAAAATTTTAATAGAGAATTCCCACATAGTTTCGCCATTCCTTGGCTAGATGAYYGGAAAAACCAAGGGATTYGTCATTTGTCCTACCCAGTCCACCTCTAGGTATGGGTTTCCCACCCMTGCATCATTAAGGTATAAACGTTGWTATCCCTTAAAATTTGGATTAGGGGATCCGATAGCTTGTAGTTTTATCTAGATCCTATCTAAGGATCTTCCCCCTGATARCACTCTGTAAATTTTGTCCGACTGATAGAMAAAYGACMTAGGTAACTATTTCAACCTACTTTAGAGYTGGGCACTATCATGATCAACTCAGAGAGGGCTCTCCCATGTCATRTGATATTTCTTTGGMAATCGATGGCTAGATTTATTTTGTTTTGGRGGKTTTTATAAAGTTGTTGGYAAGGAAGGRGAGGGACACTTAGGGATATGGAKTCGAAATTCTGAAAGTGAATGAAAACAAYGACTGGCTCGTAGAACTCTCYAGAGGATAAATSATAAATGAGGCACTGAATCTGAGTCRTAAATTGTATTTAAGYAGGGTGTAAGAGGAARGAGAAAACAAATAACTRCATTGGAGCATTACTAAAATGAATTCTGAATTAGCWRKGGAGAAAATTACAYAGTTTAAATTKCTTAAGCCAAGATCATCACAAGATGAATTCTAGGCCTTTGACTCTCCAATTTAAATAGAAGAAAATGTAAATGGAATTAATGAACACARGAAATACATAAAATGAAAGGAGACAGAAMTGATATCACCACCATTAGAATATTTTCACAGAGACTTCAAAAGMTTYTGCATTTGTATTCAATTCARCTCCAGAAAATTACAATTGAGTTTAGAAACAACAAAAAGKTGCCCTTGCACTTCTKCCAACATTAATTCATTTGGAACTTCTAGTAATTATAAAATTYGATTACAATGGCTARAMTGAAGCGTTTCAGTAAAACTAAYTACAATAATTTCAACTGACAGTCTCGACATGTGAACCGATTTTCAATGATTAACAAAAAACGTTTCATAAACTAATGACTGATTTCTCTGACTACTCACCTTTCRTCCTYGCCATCTRTCTTTCTTTGACCTTCTGTYGRACTCGCCAATCTGGTGACACTTGGAGGCTATTTGTTGGTTCCTCAAAAACTSCATTTTGTCTTAGCTAGYTRCATAATCTCTTTCCACTGTAAGTTAGAAGGAATATAGTAATCCATCATTTCTTTTATCRGGATCTCCAAGTCGAYGCAAGTAGCATAATTCATAGTTTCTAGCCCRATCTTCACTGTCTTAAACTRATTTAAGATCTCAAAGTYCGTGGTMAAATATTCCACYAGACTTGGTCCTTTCAAGTTTTCCTCCAGGCCTTCAAACTTGGAATGATCCATTTTGCACTGTGCKAGYAGGGAGTTGTTTTTCTCTATGTCRTATAATTTCCCTTTKCCATCCAAAAATGATGGGAGGGCTTTGATAAATAATTTCTCAAACATATCCTTGAATTCMTGTATACTTTGGTCCATCTGTAGRRMTTTGGTCTGATATGACTTGAGAAAGTTGTTCTTAGCAATGATCCTCCTGGCCCAAATGATCAGTGTAGTYCTGTCTTTGACCCCAATGGTTTRAAGTTTAGMASTAGGAACAAAATTCAACAAATTTMTARYKTTCTGGGCCCACTCTGAGYGATTTTTTKCYWGTGTCTCATTCACAATGGTACATCTTCTTCGGGCGGTGATCRCCATGATATATTTGTCATCTATGAAATTTAGGTACACYCTGAACTTAATAGCTTCAAAAGAAATAGAATCATAGATTACATGCTTAGATCCATRTAGAATTMCTTTACCTTTCAACCTCRTTTTCAACTTGCCCACTCTTTCCTGCAATTCTTGATTTTCTTTTYGGAACTGGACCATCTTCTGGTTTTTTATTTTCATTTCTTGTTGCAKYTYTTTTATATCTCCCTTAAGATTTTTTATTTCTCCTGCTTTCAAGCTTACTTGGGACATATCTTGGAAAATATCTTYAGTSTTYGAATTAGCTCCTACTATTCCAAGTACAACTMTAGCTCTRTTTGATACCTCTACCTKTCMTTGTCACCAATTCTCTTTTTCCTTCTCCAACTACAATACTYTGGCTTTGTAATTCAGTGCTTCYTGCCRAAAAGTCTATTTTYCTTKTTCTAAAGCAGTCAKCTTTGTTGTTTGTTGATTCTCTRTGGAATACATCYGTAGCCTCTTCTTCATTCTTTGAATCATCTTGTCTTTCTCATCSAAGGAATCTTTTACTCCTTGAGGTCCTTCAGATTCTAATCTTTTGACTTGAGTCTGCCAGGCTCTGATGTATGTGTTTTCTTGCTTCAATTGTCCTTCCAACTTGAGAGCATKGGTTGTCAKCCTTGCAACCCTCAAACTCAGACTCARSTAGTCTTAATACATCATGTCACTRGTGYTTCTATGAAATTTCACCTTGTCTGGGGCACTAATATTTTCATAATGCAKCTTAATTTGAGACACTTTATCCTCATCTGCCACTKCTATGTTGAGTGACTTTCTTTCTACATCCCTGACTGATAACATGGAAGACTTATGWTGAGAAACCCTTTCTACCTCGRGAATCAAATMTCTTATTTCACTCATGGACAGGCTCCCTTTCTCARCATATTGATTTKCTAAATCTTCTTTGGATTGGTAGACTKCCCCAGGTGTCTTATCAAAGACATGTTTCTTGCCGCTAAAATCCCTTGATCTCCCTTSACTTTGTGGCATGATTTTTGTAMTAACCTATTCGTTTTTGGTCCCACTCTCCACCATTTCCATATTCATTTGTTTGTTAGGTTCTTCTTCCTCTAGGTTTACTATCYRTRGAGAYTRTGTGGTTTTCATTTTCTTGAGAACATTTTGCTGACCATTGGTGCCTAGGGCCTCTGAACTGATCCTTTTGCTATAAACACTCATCTTGGGAGATTTAATAATCATCCTTGGAGGAGTTTTCTGTGTCTGGGTCTACTATGGGGTTGAATTTATTTGTTGTGTTTGATCAGGCTAAAAAATGACTTCCATATCTGCATAATTTTCCAAGTTCACCAGTTTATCAAAACCTTTAACATACTCATGTTCATAAGGACCTTGTTTTATCATCAATCTTCTTTTAGATATGACCTGGTGTGGATCATATTTTATCCCTTGTAGCTGTGAAAATCTAAACTCCTTGATCTTGGCCTAAATTTGAGGCAAGAAGGATCTAGTCTTCACCACAAAAGGTCCTATTATGAAAGGAAACTTTAAGTTAGACACTTTGTGCATTTTCAGAAAATGCTTTGTTTCTTAGATGATTCTTTTCTTGATGAACTCCAGGGAAATGATTTTGGACGTTACAAAAACAAGTAGAAGGTAAGGTTCCTTTTGATAACCATATACCCAAATTATGGTAGAGTGCATGAACAACACCCAATATCCCACTATGTTCTTTGGATTAGCCCGCAAGCAACTTTTCATTTCCTCTAAAACCCTGGCTAGGCTGGTGCTGAAGATTAAGATATAAACTCTGGACATGATCTTATTTATAAAAATGAGCATTCTGATCCTTTTACATTCAGTTGAGATGAATGCACCTTCAGGGAACTCAGTCTTGTTTGTCTCTAGGAACATTCTCAACAAGTGTGTGTAATACCTGAAGTGCCTCAGTGATTGGAATTTTATTAGCTTCTTGTGTACATTATCATCTATGAGCTCTTCAAAACTAATACAGACTGATGGAATGGACTCTAACTGAAAGAAGGTCAACAGAAAACCCAACATGACCTCTACTACAAATTTGTCATTATCTAAACCTAAAATCTAACTGAGTATGGAACAGTCCCACTGGACCTAAATAACCATGACGCTTACATGCATAGGCAATAACAAACTCTCAGAATGATGTTTGGTTTTAAGAATGGTCTGTAAAAATAGGGTTTTGACCTCGGGGGGACATTCTCTATAGACTGTAATTAGATTCTCTTCCTCAGAGGGTTAAGATGTTGCGTGGGGAGAATATGGTGTACCGAGGGCGTGTCAAATTGACAGGCTATATACTCTACATAGGACCTCTGACCCTAACCTATTTCAAATGACCTTTTCTTCCTGGGAGTATTGCTCAACACACCAGCTTATGAATTCTGGGAAAGGGAAGTCAACTTTGACGGCGTAAGTGACTTTGGAGGCTTGGACCGCTTCAAGGATAGGTATTCTTCTCCCTAGATTATCTAACAAATTGGCTCTGGATATGGAAATGGGTGAGATGGTTATTTCTGTGTCAAATAGATCAGAGTCTCTATCAATTAGGGATTCTTCTTTCGAGGTAGGATCTTGTTATGTTACAGATAAAATTAAAGGATTCATGGCCATGATGAAAAAATTCTGAGAATGAGTGGAGAATGCGCAATTCTAGTTCACTGTTGAGCTTCAATTCGAACGGAGCGTTTGCACCAATTTTCAAACGTTCAAATGATTTGAAATATCATAAAATAATAACTAGGGGCCCTCCATTTATATACACCCTATGATATCGGGGGTGAGGCAAGGCAGTTTGGGGTAGACTGATTTTTTCCTTGATATGCCTCTAGTGGCACTACGCCATTACGAGCTAAAACCACATTATTTCTATCGGCCCGCTCTCAAACGAGTAAAATTTTCCCAAGTTCCTCGCTCGATACGATTTCTAACCATTGATCTGGGATGTCTGATATCTGTGGCCCTCTAGGCCCCATAAACTTCTGCACCTTCACTATATTTATCCCTTCTCTACTAAGTGTGACCCTGTCCTCCAAACTCTCGCATCTCTACACTAATTTAGCCCCTTGCTAAACCTTGAGACTTGGATTCCATTTAAAAATTGTTATGGTGATAACATATACTCCAACTGGGGACACTATCGTCCCTGCAAGGTAGCAAAGAACAGTAGACCGAGTGGCTACCCATTGGGATGTAATTTATTCCTGTAGTCTAAATCCACCAACCTTTATTCAAAAAATCAAAATCGACCTAGCATAGCTTAGGGCCTTCAAATTGGGCTTCAACTATGTTTCTATTTATTCCAATCTCTTAATGTGGAAATAAAACACAAAAATGATTATGTACAGTGAATGGAAGGGGTGATGATTGTTCAAATGATATAATGTTTGAGGAAGTTTCCATTCACAGGTCCTCCTACAATGATGTATCCATTACTCTCCTGTAGTATTTAGGCATTGATTCCACGGTATGATGCAATCTTGAACAGTCCCAACCATATATGGCCAAACTTCATGTGTTTTCCCTTATCTTCATTTCTGGCGTCCCATTTTAATACTAAGTCTCCCAGTTTGAAGTCATCCACCTTCGTACGTATGTAAAAAGCCTCTTTGATCTTGTCTTGGCACAACTAAGCATTATTGAAAGCCTTTTCCCTGGTCTGTTGGACACTCTTTAGTTCATCCTTTCTTCTTCGAGTGGCATCTATTTCTGCATCCTTCTCCTGTAACAACCTCATCACTGGAAATCCCAATGCAGTAGAAAATATTGCCTCTGAACCATAAACTATCTATAAAGGGGATGTGGATATAGATCTCTTTGGGGTGATTCTATCAGCCCATAGTGCATGGATGATATTTTTCTGCCAGGCCTTTTTATTTTCTTGTAGCAGTTTCTTGATGATTCTGACTAATATTTTATTCGAGGACTCAACCAACCCATTTCCTTGATGATAGTATGATGTCGAATGGCCAAGGGTGATATTGTAATTACTGTAGAATGTCTCTATTTTCTTGGACTTGAAATCCATTGTATTATCTGTTATGATCTTGATTGGGCATCCGAACCTAGAAAAATATTTTCTTCTAAAAAATGGATGATGACATCATCTGTCGCCTTCCTGGTGGGAACTTCCTCAATCCACTTAATGAAATAGTCTGTTGCTGTCATAATCCACTTGTGTAAGGCTGAGGACTGTAGATGTATTTCCCCTATATAATCAAGGCCCCATTGTTCAAAAGGAACTTCCACAGAGATGGGTTTCAAAGGGAGAGGCTACAATTTTTCATTCCCATAAAAAAATTGACATTCATGGCATTTTGAAACCTCTTTATAGACATCCAAAAATATGCTAGGCCAATAAAAACCAGCCCTCAAAATCTTATGCACAGTTGTTTTCCAATAACAATGACCTCCATAGTCACCCTTATGGAACTCTTTGATGGTCTTTTCTGCTTCTTCTTATAGAAAACAACTCAATAAAATCCCCCCTGGATCTTTCCAATACATAGATTGATTTACTATACAAAACTTTGTTGCCTTCAATTTCAAGAATCTGGCCTTTGTTTTACTAAATTCAGGAGGAGCCTGCAAATTTTTCAACACAAAGATGATATCTGCATACCATGTGGAGTCAATAAATTTCTAGGATATTTGAGGAGTTTTCTCTTCTTCTGCACCTTCTAATAGGTTTGCAATGAAATTTATTCCTAGGACTTCACAATTGGTCTGTGCCATCAGTTTCACAAGCCCCTGTCCCTTGATCAACTTGGTGGGTTTGATCTCAAGGTCATATTCTAAGAACACTGCTATCCATTTACCCCTCTTTCCTTCAGGATCAGGTTGGGTCAAGATGTCTTTCACAGAGCTACTGGGCACATAAGAAGTAACATGGGAATACAAGATGTATACTCTGAATTCTTTCAAGGCCTTGACTAGTGCATATGCTTGTTTCTCCATGATATCATATTTCAAAGGGGCATCCCTCAATGTCTTGCTATAATATGCTATGGGCTTCTCAAAATTCTGCTCATCTTTCTATAGTAAAACACCAACAATTGTGCGCTCTGAGGAAAAAGAGAACAATATGAAATCCTTTTCAAAGTTTGGGTTGGCCAGTACTGGAGCCTTGGTTAATGCCACTTTAATGTCTTCAAAGTATTTTCTGGCATCATGGGTCCACTTTATTTCATTTCCTTTCTTGAGAATGTTGGTAATATACTTTATGATTTCAACCAAATTAGGATAAATATTCTCAGAAAGTTCACTTTTCCCAGGAAAGATTGTACCTCCTTTTTACTTTTGGGTATGCCAATTTTTAAGATACCTTCAACTCTGTTGGGATCTACCTTTATTCCTTCTTTTGAAATAATGTGACCCAACAAATTTCCTTATTCCATGGAGAAATTTGACTTCTTAGGATTCAACGAGATTCTAAAATTTCTACAATTTTGAAACGCCCTTCTAAGATGCTTAAGGTGTTCCTCATCTGAGGCAGAATACATAGTGATATCATCAAGGTAGATGCCAATGAATTTGTCTTTTTCATCAGCAAAATCTATGTCCATAGATCTTTGAAATGTTTCCCCTGCATTCATAAGCCCAAAAGGAATCTTGGCATGAATTTTCCCCATGGTGTGGTGAAGGTCGTCTTTTCCTGATCATTAGGGTGCACCATAATCTGTTGTATCTAGAGAAACCATCTAACATTGACATTTTCTGAGAACCCACCACTTTCTGTAAAATGTGATGCATCTTAGGCAGTGGGTAGTTGTCCTTTAGAGATACGTTTTTCAGATTTCTGAAATCCACACACAACCTAATTTCTCCACTCTTTTTTCTAGCTAGCACCAGATTTTCCACCCATTTAGAAAATCTCAAGGAAACTATGATTTTGGATTCAAATAGCTTCTTTACTTATTTCTCAATCAAAGGTAGCAGTATAGGATATATCCTTCTTAATTTCTGTTAGAAAGGTTTATGATCTTCTTTGATTGGAATAACATGTTGAATTATACTGGTGTCATAAACTTTCAAATCAACATAGCTCCAGGTAAAAACATCAGGGAACTCTTTCATTAATTTGATATATTTCTCCTTGAATTCAGGGATGAGTGTTCTAGACAGCTTAATGATCTTTGGATCCTCGGGAGTCCCAATATTGAAATCTTCCACATCCCCTTCATTTATTGTATTTTTTGGACTTCTGGCCACATCATTATTATCAAAGAGTTTCTCCAATGGGACCAGACCCTTGGGAATAATGTTTCTCTTTAGATGAACTATATCTTTTCCTACAATCTGATTGTCAAAGTACCCATCCTTGGTGAAAACAGCTACATCTACCTCTTCATTACATTATTCTTCATCAATGTTCAGATTCTCAAATTCATTATCCATCTTGAGGTAGCTTTCTATCTGTTTGTCATCTTCAAAAACTTGCTAGTACTTAATATTATCTAGTATTGCTTGCCTGTACTTGAAATCAACCTTGTATTTTTTGTTAGGGAATATTGGAACTTTGAAAAATGTTGCTGAAGTAGCCAAGGCGTTAGCAACCTGATTTTGTTCTCTTAGAATCGCTGAAAGATTATATTTTGGAAATTTCTCAAGGAGGTCTAGTACTAAGTTCCTATAATCCCTTAGTATGGGTTATTTTTCTTGGTATATTCCTTTGATTTGATTGATAATTAGCTTAGAGTCTCAATGTACAACAATTATTTTGGCACCCAATTCTCTCAAAACCTTCAACCCCAATATTAATGCTTCATATTCGACCATGTTATTTCTGCACTCAAAAACAAGTTTATAAGAACACAATTTTGAATCTCCTTTGGGGTGATTGATCCATACACCAACCCCTTCTCCCTCTTTACAGACAACTCCATCGAAAATCATCTTCCATATTTGATCTTCTGCGTTGTCCTGCTGCCCTGAAAAATCCTCAACCTACTGATAAGATTTCTCTTTGTTAGCCATATCAATTTATGGTTCTTTCTCTTCAAAACATAGGTCATTGAAGAAAATGGAAGATCCCAACTCAGTTTCCATAGAGTAGATGGGATGATTGCTCGGCTGTGACTTGTTGTTGACCATGTATTTGAGAAAAACCTCTCTATACAACCTTTTGTCTTGACCAAAGACAGGGATATTAGCATATGCCATGTCCATCCGGAGAGTTCCCTTTAATTTTGTGGCCCAAGACCTTGATAACAGCATGCCAAAATTGGGAGGAATATCAACAACCACTACATCCATGACCATGTTTTTTGATGGGATCTGTGCCAAAGATACCACTAGATCTTTAATAAGACCTAGGCACTTCACCTCCCTGGAATTGAAAGAGAACAGGTATTTGTAAGGCCTTGTGATGTCTAGGCCTAGTTGGTCCATGACCACCTTGAGCATTAGGTTATGAGATGCTCCCGAATCCAACATGGAATTGTGCAGAGTCATATCATGGATTTTCAAGATGACATAGAAAGGGGGGACTTATTTATTATCACTATTTTCTTCTACTCTTGGTCCAAATAAGATGGTAGGGTGATCATCTTTTATGTTCAGGGTATCCGAAGTTTGTTCCATCTTAAGAATCTTGATGATATTATTTCTATATTCACTATTCTTGATTAATTCATTGAATGGTACATAATTTTTGATCTTGGACATCTTACTTTCAAAATTAAAGGAGGATGAGGTTTTCTCTACCTCTTTGGTGACTATTTATTTCCTTGCTTCTAATATTTTCTTCTAGGTCTCTTCTTTTTGCTTTCCTTTGTCCATAGTACCATTTGTAGTAGAGTCCTTTGCAGTAGAATTCTTTTTGGGCTGACTTGAAGAGGGTATGTTACTCCGAGCCTCTTTAGTGGGGTTTCCCTTTGGAGGATTTCCTTTTGGAGGGTTTTCAGGCACTCTCTGATTCTGAAGATTGTGTTGTCTCTGGAATTGCATGATGGCATCCTGCAATCCTTCTTGGTAATCTTACCTTTCTATTGATAACCTTTCCTCCTCATCTTGCATGAATATCTCATTTGCATCCATAAACTGGTCATGTTCTTCTTTAGTAAAAAACACCTCTATTTCTTTATCATCACAACCATTCATGTTGTCTTCAAAATATCCACCATAATTCTCATTTACATAATTATTTTGGAAAGGACACCTTAATTGTTGATCCCCTTGATTCGCCTGATTTTCCTCATTTCTCTTATCTCCTTGATTTGCCTGATTCCCTTGATTTCCTTGCTCTCTTTGTCTGATTTGTGGGATTGCTAGTCTCCTCGGATTTCTGGGTGGACCATCAGCCTATTCTTTGGGGTTAGGCTTATTATATAAGGCCATTCTTTCCATCATTATCTCCATGGTTTTGATCATTGTTTCAAACCTTTCTTCTGATGTTTGGGAGGTTGAAGGTTGTGCCTTATCCTGGGATTTTTTCATGTCCCTTCCAGAGTTAGATTTTCTCTTTCCTGAATCCATTAGATTCACCTCAAATTCTATGGCATCAATCATCATATCATCTAATGTAGAACACCTTCATTCTCTCAATAACAAAGAAAAATCACTTTCAAAAGAATCAACATATCTGAGTTGAGAAGATTTAGGAGGGGGTTTCACCTCAGCAGTATTCAAATTGTAGACCTTTATAGATATGACTGAAAAATACTGCACTATTTCGTCAGGTGATATCTTCATGTTGTTATACTGGGTCGACAACTGAAGGGGATTTTTCTTGTCACCCCATTTTGCAAGGAAGCTGGTTTCAAAGGCCTCAAAATATATTATACTAGCTGTTGGAAGGGCTCTGAACCACTTCCTCACTTCTCCAGCAAGACTTTGTGCAAACAGTCTCATTTTTACATCTTCAAAATCCACTTCTTCTAAGTCTGTGAAATCATTAAACCAATCTAGGTTCTTCTGGGCTGATATGCTACCTTCAACATCATATAGTTTGATCCTTAGGTTATACTCTCGAGGTAAATCATGTAGTTGAGTAGGCAGTATGAGAGGAGCGAATCTAGATGCCATGGTTCCTGTGAGGGGTCAAAGTGGCTGTTGGTTCTGAGTGTGGATCACTATAGGATTGGAAAATGTAGCTAAAACCAAATATTGGAATCTTTTTTCGTCAAAGATGACTTCGCTCAAACAGAATTCAGATTTAGTTCTGAATATAGTTTGTTCAAATTTCACGTCAAACTCAAGGTCTTCAATGCTTGTCACTCCATCCTTGGGTAAGGACAAACATTTGTCTAGACACAAAACTAGGGTTACTGTATTTTCTTTTATTTTATGTACAAGCTTTTCAGGATTAGACGTAGGGATTACAACTTCTATGTCTGGGTTGCTCCTGGTGTGAATTCTCCTGGGAGCTAGTATTTCTAGATACCAATGTTAGGTGCAACTAGTATTTTGGTAACGCAGTCGCTAGGGAAAAAATAATCTTAGCCAATAAGGTATTTGATCCACAATCACCCTCAGGGATCAAAACTAGAGCTTCAAGTCATTTTTCCCAGGGAATATTTCACTTTCGTTCCCCGACAGCGACTCCAGAATGTTATCACTCTGTAAATTTTGTCCGACTGATAGAAAAATGCAAGAGGTAACCATTTCAACCTACTTTAGAGCTGGGCACTAGCCTGCTCAAATCAGAGAGGGCTCTCTCATTTCACATGATATTTCTTTGGAAATCAATGGATAGATTTAGTTTGTTTTGGGAGTTTTTATAAATTTGCTGGCAAGGAAGGAGAGGGACACTTATGGCTATGGAGTCGAAATTCCGAAAGTGAATGAAAACAAAGAATGGCTAGTAGAACTCTCTAGAGGATAAAGGATAGATGAGGCACTGAATCTGAGTCATAAATTGTATTTAAGAAGGGTGTAAGAGGAAGGAGAAAACAAATAACTACATCAGAGCATTACTAAAATGAATTATGAATTAGCTAGGAAGAAAATTACACAGTTTAAATTGCTTAAGCCAAGAGAATCACAAGATGAATTTTGGGCCTTTGACTCTCCAATTTAAATAGAATAAAATGTAAATGGAATTAAAGAACACATGAAATACATACAATGAAAGGAGACATAATGCATATCACCACCATTAGAATTTGTTAATAGAGACTTCAAAAGCTTCTGCATATGTATTCAATTCAGCTCCAGAAAATTACAATTGAGTTTAGAAACAACAAAAAGGTTCCCTTGCACTTCTGCCAACATTAATTCATTCAAAACTTCTAGTACTTATACAATTCGATTGGAATGGATGGACTAAAACATTTCAGCTTCTAAAAATAATTACAATAATTTCAACTGTCAGTCTCAGCATGTGAACCGATTTTCAATGATTAACAAAAAATGTTTCATAAACTAACAGATGATTTCTATGACTGCTCGCCTTTCGTCATCACCATCTATCTTTCTCTAACTTTCTGTCGAACTTCCCAATTTGGTGACACCTGGAGGTTATTTGATGGTTCCTAGAGAACTTCATTTTGTCTTACCTAGTCGCACGATCTCTTTCCACTGTAAGTTAGAAGGAATCTCGTAATCCATCATTTCTTTTATCAAGATCTCAAAGTCAATGCAAGTAGCATAATTCATAGTTGGTAACCCGATCTTCACTGTATTAAACTGATTTAAGATCTCAAAGTCTATGGTCAAATATTCCACCAGACTTGGTCCTTTCAAGTTTTCCTCCAAGCCTTCAAACTTGGAATGATCCATTCTGCACTATGCGAGGAAGAAGTTTTATTTCTCTAGGTCGTATATTTTCCCTTTTCCATCCCAAAATGATGGGGGGCCTTTGATAAATAATTGCTCAAATAGATCCTTGAATTCATGTATACTCTGCTACATCTGTACATCTTTGGTTTGAACTGACTTGAGCAAGTTGTGGTTAGTAATGATCCTCCTAGCCCAAATGATCAGTGTAGTCCTGTACTTGACCCCAATGGTTTTAAATTCAGAAGTAGGAATGGATTTCACCAAATTTATCGTGTTCTGGGCCCACTCTGAGGGATTTTTCTCTAGTGTCTCATTAACAATAGTACATCTGCTTCGAGCGATGATCTCCATGCTATATTTGTCATCTATGAAATTCAGGTACAACTGGAACTTAATAGATTCAACAAAAATAGAATCCTAGATTACATGTTTATCTCCCTATAGAAGTCCTTTACCTTTCAGCCTCGTTTTCAACTTGCCCACTCTTTCTTGCAATTCTTGATTTTCTTTTTGGAATCGGGCCATATTCTTGTTTTTTATTTCATTTCTTGCTGCTGATTTTCTATATCTCCCTTAAGATTTTTTATTTCTCCTGCCTTCAATATTACTTGGGACATAGCTTGGACAATATCTTTAGTGTTCGAATAAGCTCTTGTTGTACCAGGTACATTTGCAGCTCTATTTGATACATTTACCTGTCCTTGTAACCAATTCTCTTTTTCCTTCTCCAGCTGCAATACTTTGTCTTTGTAATTCAGTGCTTCCTACATAAATGTCTCTTTTTCTTGTTCTAAATCAGTCATCTCTGTTGTTTGTAGATTCTCTGTGGTAGACATCTTTAGTCTCTTCTTAATGCTTTGAATCATCTTGTCTTTCTCATCCAAGGAATATTTTACTCCTTGAGGTCCTTCGGATTCTAATCTTTTCACTTGAGTCTGCCAGGCTCTACTGTATGCTTTTTCTTGCTTCAATTCTCCTTCTAACTTGAGAGCATGGGTTGTCAGCCTTTCCACCCTCAAACTCAGACTCGGGTAGTCTGAATACAACACGTCACTGGTGTTTCTCAGAAATTTCACCTTGTCTGGGGCACTTATATTTTCATAATGCAGCTTAATTTGAGACACTTTATCCTCATCTGCCACTGCTATGTTGAGTGACTTTCTTTCTACATCCCTGACTGAGAACATGGAAGACTTATGTCGAGAAACCCTGTAACAACCATAATTTCCTTTTGGCTACCATAAATTTCAACAGAACGGAATTTTAACAGAACTAAAAATTTGCTTATTCGGGCATATTCATTCCCAGAATTTTATGAAGAAAATAAAACATTTTTACTTAACACACTATGCATAACAATTTAAATCTACATGATACTTTGCATACAAGTTAAAATTGAGTATATACTTCACAATTTTGAAAATAAAATACCTGTCACTGATGCTAASCTTGAATCTTCAGCTTGAACCTCCGAATYTTCAGCTTGAACCTCCGCTTGCARCAGCTTGAACCTTCAGCTTCAACACTCCCAAAACCGGCCACCCTGCCGACCAGTGCGCCTGGCCCTAGGACATCTACAGATGTCCTAGCCCTCCGTGCCCAAACCTCTCAGCCACAGTGTGCACGGTAAATCCCCACTGCTAAATCAGTCCCCAAGCTTCCCCCAAAATCTCTTCTCGTAAACAAAACCTGAATGAATGAGAATCCCCTCAAAATCCATACTCCCCTTCCTTATGC
>JZKD02S0265965.1:300839-331298 GCA_000966675.3 Picea glauca | reverse complement strand
GATGGCATAAGGAATCTTGGCTAAAGCAATGGGGAATAAAGTAAGAGATCATATTGCAGAACAAGGATAATATTAAAAATATTATTACATCAAACTTTAAGGAGTTAATGTGGTGCCATAAAGAGTCAAAGGGAAAAAGAAAATTAAGATATTATAAGGACACAATCAACCCTAATCTAGAATATAAAAAATATCGCTATGTTTTGACAAGTGTAAAGAAAAAAATAAAATTGCTAAAATAAGAACAAAATCTCATGAGCTCCATAGTAAAATTGTGTGTTGGTCAGTGCCCAAAACATTGTGGGGTGAAAGAGTATGTCACCTTTGTGACACTAGGAGGGTTGAAGACGAAAAACGTTTTCTCTTAGAATGTCTAACATATGCCCATTAGATCTCAATTTCAAAAGATTTGTCACTCTATTGACCTTCCTAACCTTTCAACTTAGCAAAACTTTGGTGATCTTGGAACGCTTCTCTTAATGCTTTTAGAGCATGGAAATAAAATTCTAAAGAATTCCAAGTAATTCATTGACCTTCTTAAAGTTGGATAGACCAATTCGGTCTCATTGGATGTTAATCATCATCACCATATATGAAGTTGATATCGAAATATTTTATTTAATATGGATATTGGAATATTTTATTTATGACCCACACTGAAATATTTTATTTAAATGTCATGCGTCAACTCGACATTTCTCTATATATAAAGTTGATATAAAATTATTTAATTTAAGGTGGACTTTGAAATATTTTATTTATGGTTGGCATTGAAATAATTTTTTGTTAGATTTTTTTTTTAAATACCACATGTCAACTCCATGTTTAACATGGAAGGAATTACACATCTCTCTCATAATGGATTGTAGTTATTTTACTTAAGGTGGACATTGGCATATTTTATTTTTGGCCGACATTGAAATATTTTTTTGTTATAAATTTTTATTTTTTTTTTAAATACGACATGTCAACTCCATATTTACCATGGAAGGAAGTACACATCTCCTCATACTAAGCTATAATAAAAAGCCGCACAATAATGACTAGTATGTGAAAAATGGGGCAAATTGAAAACAATTAATATGATAAATATTTAATAGTTGAAAATGATTGTGTTGTGGTTTATTTTTTTAAAAGAAGAAGATTAAACATTTTATGAATTTGACTTTTTTCCATTAACTATCATAAAATTTGTTAAATAATTTATTGTTAGAATTGTACTTTTTTTTGTTTGCTAATGGATCTGTGACTTGCAGAATTAGCCTGTGGTCTAAGAAACTGCGACTCATGGGCATCTAAGCTGTCAAAATCACCCGGGGATTGCATTCAACCTGAGCCACACCAACCCTTAACATGGTTGGATTTTAGGTGTCTTTAAAGAAGAGTAGTATGTGGCTTGAAAGCCATGGAAAAACAATTAAAGGCCACATCAATTTTAGAGACTACCATTCAACTATGAACCACCTTGTTATGCTTAGGATCACTCCAAAGGAGCATTGCAATGATAACACTGATCTCCTTTGTTGTTTCGTAGATTTAGAAAAGTTTTTGACACAGTGCCCAGGACTAACCTTTGGAACAAGTTAGAAGAGTTGAAAGTCCCTTTCGAGTTAAGAGTTGTTGTAGTAAGGATGTACGAGAAATTTATTGCCAAGTTTAGGGACTTTGAGGGTTGGTCAGAAGAAATTAATTGTAATATAGGAATCAAGCAAGGTTGTCCCCTATCCCCTACCCTTTTTGACATCTATATTGATAAGTTAGAAGATTGTTTGGACGATGCAGGTTGTGTCAACCCAACTCTCGCTGGTATAATCATCATCCTTCTTCTTATGTTGATCATATTGTCCTTATGACCTAGGTAAGAAATTAATAATCCTCAAGGACTTATGTTGTAGTATGAGTATGACTGTAAAAAATGTCAAAACAAAAGTTATGATAATTAAATCCAAAAGGATCACCTACGATACTTTTGTATATGAGAACAATAGCTTGAAGGAAGTGTCTTCATACAATTTTCTTGGACTCGATATTCATCACAAGCTCAATTGGAACCAGAGCATTGAGAAAATGATAAATGGAGGGCGAAAAACTTATTATGGGCTTGAAAACAATTGTAAATTAGCCTTTGGCTTTGGGATAAAAAAAACGCCTCTTTCATACTCTCACCACTTTGGTTATCTTATATGGATGTGAAGTTTGGGGTTGCAGTATCTTTAGAGAATCCCAGAGAAAGATAGAAGAGATCCAAAAGAATTTTATAACTTATAATCTCGAAATTAAGGGCAATACACCCTATTCTATCCTTCTCATAGAAGCAAGCCTTTCCCTAATTGAGAGCATTGCTATGATTAGATACCTAATGTACAAGAACAAGATAAACAACATGGATGACAAGATGCTCTCCAAAATTGTTTCAAACTATAGCGAAAATCACCAACGGCTCAAGCAGGGATGACATAAAGATGTCAAATCTTGACTAAATTGTTGGGAAATACAAGAAGAAGCCATCATGCAAAATACCGATAATATTACAAATATTATCACATCTAAATTTAAGGAGAATATGTGGTATGATAAAGAATTAGAGGACAAAAGGAAATTAAGATGCTACAAGGAAGTGGACAACCCTAATTTAGAAGATCAAAAGTAGCTCTCCGTTTTGACAAGTGCAAAGAAGAAAATCAACATTGCTAAAATAAGAACAAACTCTCACTAGCTACATAGTGAAACCTGACCTTGGACAATTCCCAAAACACCTTGGGATGAAAGAATATGCCATCTTTGTGACACTGAGAGGGTTGAAGATGCGAAACAAGTCCTCTTAGATTCCCATGCCTATTCCCAAATTAGATCCCAATTTAAAAATATTTGTCCCAATACATACCTTCTTAACCTCCCCAAGTCATCAAAACTATAGTGATGGAGGATTTTTGAGCACAAAAATACAATTTTTAAACAATATAAGTAATCCCCTATCTCAATGAACATTAATCATCATCAAAATTGTTAAAATAATTATCTTTAATTTAAAAAAATTCAACATCTCTAATAACTTTAACTTTATTGTAATGTGGGGTAAGTAGCCGAATTGGTAAGTCGCTCTTGTAATGACGGTGTGATCCATGTTCGAGTCTCTCGAATGGGAGTGTTGATTCGGTGATTGGGCATGCTAAAGTTGCATTGCATTGTAGGAGCATTTAACCGGGATACGAACCCCCATCTTTTTCCTCGGATGGGGTGCCATGTAGAACAGGGAGGACACGCGGGGACGAGCTGGGCAGGGCCATAAATACTGGCCATCGGCTCCCATCTCCTCATCATTAAGATGGGAGTGAGCCTGAGCAGCCAAAACCAGAGGACGAGGCCTCTCACGCGAGTGAAGAGGACGGAGGACCAGCGCACTAAGGGCATAGCCTTAATGGCCAAGGTTGTCACAGTCACCTTCATCCTTATCAGCCGCTCTGATGGTTATGCAATGCATTTGGGAGTTGAGCAGCCGAAGGCTGAACCTTCGGAGTGCTGGTGCAGAGACACTTACCCATTTGGCATTTTGGTTATAGCTCTGCTCCTCTACATGCCGAGAGCAAGAGGACGACCTCGCAGAGGTGCTGCGTGGTATGCATTTGACTCCTGCAGAAAGAGGCAAAAGAAGTTTGAAAGAGTGTTGGCCATGGCGCGCACTCGGAGAGCTAGGAAGCCTTAGACGCCTCCCATGGCTTATGTGGAGGAGATTGTTCCGGATGAACCCATCCAGGTTCCTCCAGCACATCTCCTCTTCACTGTTCCAGATAATTGGGATCCCCCCACCTATTTCATGGACGAAACCAAGCCTCAGGGTCCAGGAACGACGCACAGTCACAAGGAAGGTGACCCAACATGGGAACACACAACTTGCTACGTCGAGGAAGAATTCTCGGGCAACACAGAAGAAAAGGCAAATTCAGCAAGCGATGAATTTTTAGAGGACGCATCTCAGCAGGATGAGCAGCAAGGATAGCACGGCGACAGAGCAAATGAAGAAACAAAGGGTAGCGGCATACATAAGCCAATTCCCCTCTCCTTCGCTCAGGGAGAATGGCATGACCAACCTCCACTCCTCCACCCGGAGCACCTTAAACTGATCTTTGAAATGTGCAGCATGGTGGACGACCAAATCTACAGGGCCCTCCAAGTCAGCCAATGCCTCGACATGATGTACGCTGCATACTCCAACACATCTCCAAGCCGATAATGCCCTAAGCGCGCACAACCCTTCACGCTTCTAGCTAGATGGGGAAAGAATGACGAAGTCGATGAGGACACCGGGTAACTAGTTCTGTGAATGTTCATAGTTAGACATTTTCTTTTGTTTCGAACTAGAGCTCTAGCTCAGTTAGACTATCATTTTGTTGTTAGTAGTAAGCTATGGAACAATATGAAACTAATGGCGGTCATACGTCCTGGTTTCCTTTGGGCAGGATAGAGGGCGACCTGATTCTTTTTGTGTGAAAACAAGTGGCATGGGACAACTAGTTGTCCCGGTCTCCTTTTTAGGCGGGACAATTGGCACTCCAAAAGACTCTGTAAGCCTGCACTTTTAATATAACAGGATCCTCCCCCGTTTTACTTAAAAAAAAAAACTTTAACTTTATTGTAATTTAATTTTATAACATTAATCATTAATATTTTTAATTCCATTTAATTCAAAATAATTTTTTTAATGATTAATAAAAATACCATTTTCTATTAAAAATCAAATTTTCACTTCTATAATATAATTAATATATATATATATATATATATATATGAATTAAAATAGTTTTTAATGGTTAATAAAATACCAATTTCTATTAAAAATCAAATTCTTAAAACATTTAAATTACAACTAAAATTCTATAAAAACTTCCACTTCTAATACAATTATATATAAATAGTTCACTTCTAATACAATTATATAATAATAATAATAATCCATTTTTTAAGGTTACTATTAAGCTAGACACTTAATTGGTATATGAGATCCCTTTGTCTATGGGACAAGGGGAAACAAGGGATCCCCTTCGTCCAAAGTTTACGGAGGTATATATACCCTACCTCTCTCTCGATTTGAACTTGTAATCTTTTAAGAAAAAAATCTTTTTTTTCCTTTACAATATGTCCTCTTATCACTCAAATCACAGAAAAAACGAAATTGAACGAGTAAGAAACCTGCCTCACGATCAGCGTGTTCACCCAACAGGCGTGCAGTGAGGGAGGGAAGGGCGACGGCCGATATCCACCCTGCTACGCTGCTTTGAATGCTGCGGCGGGTGGAATGTTGGAGTAGACTAGCTTGTGCGTGCAGATCTCTCAACTAAAAGTCCACGTATAACTAGCGCGCTGCAATTGAAGTTGCAGGTAGTGGTTTTGAAATTAAAAGCATATAAATAATTTTGTTTTTGTTTTTAAATAGTATTGGCTCGAGAGATGCACGGAACAATGACATTTTGTAGCTTTCTCTTCGCTTAGTCATGCTTACGTCAATAAAGGAACATGAATTTTTTTTTAATAAATTAAAATAATAATAATAAAATTAATTTATCTTTTTCATCATTAAAAAAAAATTAATATAATATATTTGATTTATGAAATTAGTATGTTTCATAGATGTAGCAAAAAAAAATTAGGTTTTTTTTTTTTTTTTTTGGATATTTGTCTCAAATCTTGTTAGAAATTGTTGTATGTATATATTTGAATGGTTAATTATGTGTAATCCTAGTGTTTTGGAGGTTTTTCAACACATTGAATTCATTTATGCATTCAAACATGCAATTTAAACAACAAAAAAATGTGATTTCATGTAGATTTACGTCACTTCATTCCGACGAATAGGGAAAAAACTTAAAACAGTCAGACAATGCCTCTCGAATATGGATTTAAGTTGATTTAATATAAAATGAAAGGTATGTGGGTTAAGAATATTATATTTGAGCACACTTAATATGTATGGGTAAATGACTTAGTCATGTAAAACTAATAAAATGTAGCTAATAACCTTTTGCAACAGCAAAGAAGGGACATCATGGATGAAGAGATAGTAGATTGCTAAGAGGAAGGGCATGAGATACTTCTAAACTATATCTTTAGTGCAAGAGATGAGCGACTCAACATTTGGAAAGGGTCTAGAGCCTACAACAAATAGATTAACAAAGGTTAGACAAATTTTTTTCAGACATAGCTAGAACTTTAGGAGAATAAAAACTTTCAGTGGATGACCCAAAAGGGAAGGAGGTATTGAAATTTTACTACGACCAAAGTCAAAAGGACTCTGATGATGTTAGAGAGGTACTATCCATTAAAGTGTCGAAGATTGAAGAATAGGATGTTACAAAGAAAGTTAATTTCGACTATCTTGAGGTGGGAATTCCATTACTATTGTTGATAGAAGGGGAGGCTCAAACATTCTAGACCCATGAGGAGCTCAAGGATGATCATAGTTTATGGAGAAGCTAACCATCATGCAGTGAACATGTCTTGTGTAGGGGTTTGGAGTTTTATCCCAAAAAGAATTGTCAAGTTGGGGCGAGGAATATATTAGGAGGAAGGAGAAATTCTCAAACCTAGGTGTTTTGAGGAGTAAACATTGTGAAAGTGTATCAGAGCATGAAAAGATAAGGATAAGGTAAGGTTGTTCTTGGACTAGGATGTGGGCATGGAAGAAATTACTACCCTAATGGAAAAATCCCTAATCTAGGAGTTCATGGTGAGCAAATTTCGAAAGGGCCCTCGCATTTGTGGATGGCGAAGCCTTGGTATAGGCTATTAAGGTATTTATCATAGTTTCACATTCTTATCCATAGTTGGCTTCCCTTTGAGTTTCATTATGGAGTTGATGTGGAGGGAATTCTAGCACAAAGGTAGTTATGGGGTCCTTCCTTTCTAGACTTAAAGAGATGGAGGCTAAGGTTTGAACCTCAAAAGGAAACTATGTTTGTGCAACCCATGTTGGTGAAGTTTCCTAGATTACCCATTGACTCATGGAATAAAGTTACATTAAAAGTTCTAAGAATGGGCTAGGTAAGTTCCTTGATCTAGAAGTCGATTTTCCATCCAAAGTGGACAGGCAAGTTATAAAATTTTTGGTGGAACTTGACCTTTGGTAGGGTTTGCTGAAGGAATTGAAGATTATATGGGGTAAGGTGAAATTCACCCAACCTTTGGATTACTAGAAAATCCCTTCATATGTACTAACTGTCATGTAACTGGACACATGTGGAAAGAGTGACCTAGACTAGATAGAAGGTGGATCTAGAGGGGAAAAGAGAAGACTCAAGTAGAGCCCTTGAAAATTTTAGAGAATGTAGTAAAAAAAGGTGAAGACAAGGGCAATTTGGATACTAATTTGGTGGAAGGTAATGTTGAAATGGGCAAAGTACAATAGAAGAAGGAGAAAAAGAGGAACAAAGGAAGGATCTTAGTGAGAATACTTCAACAAGCAAGAGTGTAACGCCGAAGTTGGGGACCAAAGTAGTAGGTTCAAGGAATGAAATTCCAAGGGAGACCCCGAAAAAGGTAAGACCAATAATTTTCATTATGCTCGCTCTATGTCCTTTTCAAATATATATGCATAAGAAGAATGTCTTTTGAAGTAATCTTTAATTCTGAACCTTCGTTTGGCCAAAGATTCGAGTGCTACTGATCAAAAGGAAGTGCCTAGAACCTTTTTTGTACTCGAAGAATTTCCCTTGGGTCCATCTCAAGTAGATAAGGGGATTCAAAGCTCAAAGAAATTTTCCTTAGTGATTAGTTCGATACATGAGATGGAGGCAACTAATCTCAAGGTAGGAAGAAGAAAACCGTCCCATTACAAGCTAAGACTTAGGAAGGAAACTACTCAGAAAGAAGATATGGGGATAGAGGAAGGTCTAGCCTTAGATGGACAACCCTCTATGGTTGGTCAAAAATTTAATTGTCATTAGCAAAAAAGAAAGCCAAAAAAGAAGTCAAAGAAGGAAAACAAAGGACTATCAAGGGGGGCTCTTAGAGTAGGGAGTGCCTTTGATAGTGTGAACCCATGATTACCATTCCTTGAAGGTAAGAGTGGTAGGGGGTGCCCTTAGAAGTTATCCCTCAAAAGACCATTTACCAATTAAAAGTTGGATGTGATGATTGTTAGAAAAGTAATGGATGTGCTCGTTTAACCATAAACAATATAACAATATTTTCACCCAACCATAGGCCGAAGCCACCCCCGAGCACCTTAACCTTGGTAGAGAATGATTCTGGAAGCAAACCAATAGCCAACCAAGGCTAATGCACCAAACAAAGATAACCAAGACTGATCAGAAAGTCCAACCATAACGAATAGAAAGTCCGAGCCTAAACTAGGAATACAGATTGTAGTAGCTGCCGACTGCAGCTACTCCCCAGACTTGTGCACTTGCCCAGTTTTTGCAGTGCACACTTCTTCACTGCTGAAATTTTGAGCTGTATGTAAAAATGAGGTCTGGCTACTTGCATTTATACTGTTTTCCCGAGCTGTCTGGGCTGACTTCTCATTTTGGAGGCTAAATACTTAATATTAAATATTTCATTGAGCCGACTTGTCTTCTAGGGTTAAGTTTAATGCTTTAGGGTTTCTTCTTGCTTCCAAGAATATTTTATTCTCGTCAGGGTTACACGTGGAGGTAAATACCTCCCGCAACTAGCATAATATCAACACTCCCTCCTGGCTAGGGAGGTATTGAAGGCAATGGTATTGAGCACAAACATACCATCTAACCGATAGCATCATCATAGTCGTACATGCTATCTCATGATTAGATCACGAGCACCATTATCACTATCATCTGATAGCATCAACTACATCATCTATAGAAGCCATACTCCATCTGAGTAATCAGGCATGATGTTGAATAAGTCACTTACTCCACAGAGTGATACAAGGACTATTCTTCTAATCCGGACATATGTCCTAGAAGAATGACTATCCCAATAGAGCTAAAGCTACGCCATGGACTACAGAGACCCTTCCTATAGGAATGCCAATCTAGGATTATTTTTTAATCAAGTCATAGAGATCCGTCTCAACCTATATGCCTTAGAAAATATCAACACAATTGACAGTCTACAAGGTAATCAAAACAATGTCATTCAATAGAACACAATTGTGTCTATCCATAGTAGTACACAACTACAATCCAGTGGTACACTACCACACCAAGTAGCACACAACTACTTAATCAATGACACATAGTCACAACCAGTGGAACACATCCACCACAGTAGCATACATCTACTGTCCAGAGACATACAATCTCCATAGAAATCATATCATTTGATATCAACCTGCACAGAAAAACAATATCATGATATAAACTGAGTCATATGGGCCATTCTTCCACTCACATCTGTGAGATTTGCAAGAGATTCTGCCCTCGGAAGGTAAAACATTAGCCATGAGCTATCTGGACTATTCTTCTCAAGCATAGAAGAATAACTGTCCTGAAGCCTGGACCATTCACCTAACTGGGCCATTCCTCTGGCACTAAACAAAGTGCAACCTGGAGAGAATGAGTCTACCCTAGGGAATGCATGTCCCTGATTATCGAACCTGGACCATTCACCTAGCTGGGTCATTCCTCCGACACTAAACAAAGTGCAACCTGGAGAGAATGAGTCTGCCTTAGGGAATGACTGTCTGAACCGTTTCCTAAGGAAATTATTGTCCTGCACCAACCTCCAAAACAAACCATTCTTCAAAACTACTCACAACTGTGAACTTCAAAAGAATGACTGCTAGGCGAGGTGGACCATTCTACTTGACCACTATTGAGAGTGATTGTTAAGAAGAAATATTGTCCTAGACCATTCCCCCACACTATCCACAAGGGGAATCGTTGTCTATGGTACATCAACAATCTATCAAACCATTTTCATTACGAAAATGATTGTCCGATCTGGACAATTTTCCAAACTGGAAAATGCGTGTCCGTTAGAAATCTCAAACCACTTTCCGAACTGGAAAGGAACTACTCATCCTAGACCATTTTTCGAACTGAAAGATGACTGTTCATAAATCAATAAAACATCAGTGCTCCCTCCCAACCTGGGAGTCTTCTCTTCCCTTTTCAATAAGAAAGTTGTCTTCATGAGCTCTAGCTTGTTTCTTGAGTACGCAAACTTTTTCCATCTTGGACATAGGCTTTACCAAAATATCTGCTATCTGCTCATCTGTGGAGATATATTGGAGAACCACTTCTCTTTTCTGGACCTCATCACGGAGAATGTAATGCTTGATCTCAATGTACTTTGGTCTTTATGGAACACTAGTTTTCTCTGAAGGCTTCATATAAATCTTGATCATTACAATTTATCATGGTTGGATTCAACTCTTTTGTTTCCTGCTAGCTCATGATATCGTGGCAAGGCTCAAACTAGAACATATCCAAGTGGCACTTCTTCTATCATCATGAGGGTTTATCATGGATTGGCAATCCATCATCCTGGACTTCCGAGTAACCATTCTGATACAATATCTCTATTATAGAAAGTTTTCACCATGCTTTTGTTGTTCATTAGAGGCTCTGCACCAAGTTGTCTTCTTCCATCTGCATATAAGAGTCTCTTTTTGGTATACCTCAAAACCTTGAGGTTGCTCTACATATGCTTCTTTGTTCAATTACTTTGTTGAGGATAACATTCCTTACATTCATCTGATGTAAACTCCAACCCATGGATATTGCAGGAGATATAATGGCTCAGGTAGAGGTATGTCTGGTTACCGGAACAAGTTATCATCATAGTCCTCTCCCTCCATCTGGGAGAACCTTTAGTTCTAGATCTTGCAATGCTTTCATTCATAAGTCTTCCATACATTATTCTTCATTACAACTTCCATTTCCTCTGCTTGATTGCTTCTAGTGGGTTCATACCAAGATGGTAGTCTTGTGATTTCCGATACAATGATTGGTTGTTCTGGCTTTTCTTTCTCTCTTGGAATTTTCATGTTCTTCTTCATGTTTCTCTTTAGATCTTGGGTCCATGGAGTTTTCTATAGATTCCATGCCCTGAAGATACTGACTTCTTCCTTTCATCATAGGATCATGGATGTGGATGGACAACCAGGGATACTTTAAGGCTTCTTTTTGAAGAAAACCTCTTCTAAAGTCAAACTAAACACGTGCTGCTACCATTGATGGGAACATGGATAGATACTTCATAATCCTTAATGGATCATATGATTTAGGATTATCTCCCTTCTAATCCTTTCTTTATGCATGAATGCATGCTCTTCTTTTGGAATTATATAATCATCTCCCTCCAACTAAGAGAGTCCATGCTTCTGTCATCCTTATTGCCTTCTGCAAAGTGTCACAAGTCTTTTTCTAATTTTCTCTTGATTGTTGACTTCTTTCTGTTTTTACTTCTTCTAGGTTTTTTCAAGTTTGATTTTGATTTCGGCTTATCTTGTAGCTGTTAGTTGTTTTAATAGCTTCCACATGAATTGTTACCAAGGGTTGTCAATGTACTTCATCTTTTCATGTGTATTGCTTGACTTGTAGTTGTCGTGATAACAATCCTTATCTTGTTATTCTTCCATAGGTATTGTTTCTCTTTGAACATATTATCTTCTAAGAAATAGATATGCAAGATATGTACATAAATTATGTAAACATGGTATGTACAAGAATTATGAAGAATATTGTTACCATGTCTTAGAAGAAGAAGTTTGTTTTATCTTGCTTGGCCTTCTTTGAGGGTTCCCTTTCTTCAGCAACTGATGCTTCGTGTGTTTCCTTCCTTTTCTTTAACTCGTGACAATGATTCTTGTAGTGACCATATTTTCGACAGTTGAAGCATTGTATTTTTGACATATCTTTCTCTTGATTTGATTTCTTCCTTGAGACAAACTTCTTTTTATTCCTAAAATTCTTGAATCTTGTTGTGAAAGCTTGATCATCGTATTTATTTTGGAGTTTCTCTTTTGCACTAATCCTTGATTCTTCTTGTGCACAACAAGTCCAAAGTTCTTCAAATGTGGGATACTCCTTTCTTGTGTTCATGCTTGCGGCAAATGCATCCCATGTCTTGGGAAGGCCATTGAGTACTATATTTACCAGTTCCTTCTTTGAAATGATTTCTTCAATAGCTTGTAGTTGATCTCTTAACTAAGAGATTCTCACAAGGTATGATGTTATGCTATCATCATCATTCATTTTCATGTCACGAAGCTCATTCTTCAGACTCATTACTTATCCAATGTTTCTGACTGAGAAGAGGTTTGTTAGGGCATCGTACATCTTCTTAGATGAGTCAAGATGAGAGATGTAGGGTATCAAGTGGTCTTTTATAGAGTCCACTATGATACTCATGGAATTGATGTCACTGTCTTTGAACTTCTCCATAACTGCAACATTTCGAGGTTCCTTCTCTTTTCCTTCTTCGAACCGTGGTTCCATGATCTTTCCTTTCATAATGTCCAACACTTTATTATTGGCAAGGATGAGGTCAATCCTTGTCTTCCACGCTCTGAAGTTAGAAGCCCCTTCTAACTTGTTTTCTGACTTCATAGAGTAAGTCATAACTACTTTTACTTGGTCAACCTTTGACTTTGACCAAAAACTCAAACTTGACGTCTTGGCTTGCTGAGAATACTGGGAGGTGTGCTAGGATAGGGTGCACTGGGCTATCCAAAAATTAGGTCAATCTCTTCACTCAAGTTTCCTCAACAAGAGGGTTAGGGTTTCGTTCCTGCAACAAAAATTGGTTGCAACTGCAACTGCAACTGAGAAAATCCTCCCAATCTATCTTCCAACTGTTAGACTGTCTGAAGATAGTGTGGGCCCATAACCTGTTATAAAAGTAATGGATGTGCTTGTTTAACCATAGACAATATAATAATATTGTCACCCAACCATAGGCTGAAGCCACCCCCAAGCACCTTAACCTTGACAGAGAATGATTCTGGAAGAAAACCAATAGCCAACCAAGGCTAATGCACCAAACAAAGATAACCAAGACTGATCATAAAGTCCAATAATAACCAATAGAAAGTTCGAGCCTAAACCAAGAATACAGATTGCAGTAGCTGTTGGCTGCAACTACTCCCCAGACTTGTGCACTTGCCCAGTTTCTGCAGTGCGCACTTCTTCACTGCTGAAATTTCGAGCTATGTGTACAAAATGAGGTCTAGCTACTTGTATTTATACTGTTTTCCTGAGCTGTCTAGGCCGACTTCTCATTCTGGAGGCTAAATACTTAATATTAAATATTTCCTTGAGTCGACTTGTCTTCTAGGGTTAAGTTTAATGCTTTAGGGTTTCTTCTTGCTTTCCAAAATATTATATTCTTGTTAGGGTTACACGTGGAGGTAAATACCTTCCGCAGCTACCATAATATCAACAATGATGATTTAGGAGAGTATGTGTTTAGGGGACAAAAGTAGTGGAAATAATGTCCTCTTATTTAAAAGATTGGTCCTTTTGTTCATTATAGTTAGATCGAAATTCAAGAGGTATAATAATAGGTGGAAAGCATAAATGGAACATATTAACTCGTTGCTTGTAGTTATAAGTAACTAGACCAAATTATGGTTAAAGGCATCGTGGAATTTATTTTCCATCATCAATATTTATGGTCCTTATTAAGAAATAAAGGCTTTCTATGACAATTTTAGAATGCAATGCATGGCAAAAAATGATAATTCTATTTTGGGGGGTGATTTAAACTCGACAATTAAGGCATGATAAGTATGGATGAAACATACTAGATAGGATCCTCTGGCTGATTACTTCTTTCAAATGTTTGTAGAATTAGGACTTTGTGATGTGGAACCTACTAAGTTAGTACCAACATGGAGAAATTTTAGAAGCGATAGGGATGGGGTTTCAAAATGGTTGGACACATTTTTTGGCAATAGAAAAGATTTTGGAGGAAGCAAGTAGGCTAAAATCATGGGTAGGAGATGGAGAGTCTTTGGATCACCTCCCTACATCGTTCCAAATAAAAAAAGAAGATAATAAACCTTTGGGGCCTTTCAAATTTAACCATGCCTAGCTAGAAGAAGAAGAAGGATGGAACTCCAAGGAGGGGCAACAAAAGAATGGTAGTAGTTCATTTACAAACATAACGATACCAGACTTTAGGAAGAGGAAACAAGAATTATATGGTAAAAGAACAAAGTTTCTAGAGTTTACATAGTGAATCTATGCCATGAGTACAAGATGGGCGAGAATGAAGAGGGAGAAAACAAGTGGTGGTGGAAGTCTTTAGGGAAGATGAACAACCCTTTAAAGACCCAAATATTTATATGGTTGGCATTATCCGACAAAGTACTTACTTGGTTCGATTGTAAAAAAAGGAATGGGAGGGTCTTGGTAGGTGTACTCTTTGCAAAAGTAATGATGAATCTATTTATCATCTTTCAGTGCATTTTCCTTGCACAAAATAAGTTTGGTGTGATGCTTGAAAATTGACAGAAGGGAAAGAAAAACATAAAAGAGACACTTTTCTTTTCTTTTCTTTTTCTGATTGTTTTGAAGGATGGTATAAGGACAAAGTGGTTCCATAGCACAGGGATTTGCTTCACATTGTTGCTTGGGTACCATGGGTAGAAATAAATGAAAGGATATTCCAAAGCAAAGAGATTCCATCAATACAAGTTAGTCATCAAGGAAACCTAAAAAAGAAAAGAATCCCAGATTATTGAATTTCCCAGGTATAAACAAATCTAAGGTTTGAGGATATTTTGATGGAGCTTGCCAAGGGACTCCAAGTGTCTGTGTAGAAGGATGCATACAGTTCTTGAAAGAAAATATTTGTATTTCTTTTAAATCAACTATTCAATAAGGACCAAATATTATGGATGGATTGTATGATTTATGGTTATTGCTAAAAATTGCATCAGATAGAGGTATTGTTAGTCTTTAGATCATGGGGAACTCCAAGGTCATTTAATTGGGCAAATGAGGAAAACAAAATGGAAAATTTACTACTTCTTCCAATCATGGACATAATTAAAGAGGTAAGGAACAACTTTGTAGATGTTTATTTTCAGCATGTATTTAGCGAACTTGATGAGAAGGCATATAAGCTCTCCAAAGAAGCACTATTGTTTTAGGAGGGCTTGTTGAATGTTGTTGAACAAGCGAGGGAGGTTCACTCCCATAAAAGGTTTTGTACCTTTATTTATTATCTATGGGAATGAAGATGAAAATTTTAAGTGAATGAAGAAGTTAAGAACTATTCCGAAACTGGCGTCGAGGCTTAATATTTATTTTTTATTTTTTAGGCCCGACATTTTAAGCTAAGAGCCAATGGACGGTTGTATTAACAAACATATATCGACAAAAACAAAATTGCTAGTTTTTCATTTGGGAAGAAGAGATACGTGTCCTCTAGGAGTGTCAAACAATGACCTTGACATGTATATTTTGATTTTTCCTTGAAATAATGAATATATGCTTTTTTTCTTGGAAAAAACCTCTCATGATAACTCACTCTCCTATAACTTCCATACAATGTGATTGATGCATTGAACTTTCCCTCCTTCAAACTTGTATGCCATCGAATAGTCTTCTAGATGACCATTTTCACCTTGAACTTGCACACAAAGGCATTATATGAAGCTTGGCCCAAGTTACATGCGAGATTCCTTTGTGCCATCTTAAACTTGGCACCTCCATCTAGTGAGCTTGTGTCAAGCACCAAGAACCCCATAGCAATCAATGCAATGTAATCCATCCAATGGGAATTCTCATCCTTTGGAACTTTACTCCTCCATCACATCAATGTAGCCTCTGTGAACATTATGATAGTCGGAAGAAGTTGCCTTAAAATATTGATGGTTAGGTTCGGCTTCCAAAACTTCAACAATGAATAAATAATTAAACAAGCCGAGAAAAGAAAATGTGAACACACCTAAGAGTAAAATCAACATTGATAAAACCTAAATTTAATCATACTAACAACTATTTTACACAATCAACCAAAAAAATATACTCATTTCTCGTTTATACCAGAGGCATCAAGCTCATTTCAAAACAACATCACAAACATAGTACTCTTCCTCAATGACAATGGAAATCGATCTGTGAATCTCAATCCCTTGCTTGGTTATTGATGAGTCTAAAAATCCCTGAATGTGTGAACAATATTAGGTTTTGTGGACTACCATAGTTACAAAATATTCATGACAACAACAACACCAGGAGGTCATTGAATTATGTGTTAAATTGGATACTAATGGTGACAACATGAAGGGAGGAACATGCAAAAAAATCTAGTCTATTCTAACTAACACCAAAGGGGGTGCACATGGTATTTTAGTAGGTGAAATGGTTCCGATATCTAATCACTTGTAAGTTAGGCACCCAATTATTATTTTCTTATGAAAATAGGAGTTTGTGAGCCCTATCCCAAGTTCAAGTTCAAAAATATGCTCCAAATGATGAACAAAACCACGAACAAAATGTCATGAAAAAATTTGGGATGATAATGGAGAATGTTTTGCTAGTTATATATTAATGAGAAGAAAGAAAATTATCATTATAGTTGATAATAATAAACAAGGTTGCATTGAAGTTGGCATAACTATTGCAACATACTTCCACATTTTATAGATGGAAATGAATAAGGAGGGAAGGTGATTAACACCAAAGATGTTTATGAATAATTCAATCTTGGATTATTATTATTATTATTTTGAATGGTTGGGAGCATACGTCCTTGCAACCATTCAACACCATAAATCCCATATAAAACAAGAAGGAAAGGTATAGAAATGAATTGAAAATTGTACTTTTTTAGATTGAAGCCATTGGGACTAATTAGTTCACTTTTGCAAAAAGCAATGCAAGTTCCTAGCCCATTGGGATAGCTTGAGTGGTTGAGTGCTTTGAACTTCATGCAAGAGGTCTCACAGTTAATCCCTTGAGCTATCTACCATTGTTGTGTGCCTCACTCAATCTCCCTACCGGTTCATGGGTTGTAATAAGTGCCAATGAGTTTACATTCGGTACCATCGGCAAAATGTAGGTAACTGCTCATGGGTATCCCTGCTAGTTTTTTGTTGGAAAAAAAGTAATGCAATTTCCTAAGACAATGATACAGGGACAAAATGTATCAACATACAACCTGATTTGTTTTGCCTTTGATGAGTCAATTGAAATATGGGTGCCGTAATTTCAAGAGGGGGATTCCTAGGTATTTAATAAACTATTTTGGCCAAGCAATTTCAATTCGAGGGAATCCTTTACATAAAGTAAAAACCACATTTGATCAAAGAGAAAAATAAAATTACTATATATCAATTTTTTTTTTTAGAAATATATGGACAATGCAAGCTATGCCACTTAAAAAGAGGCATGTGATGATATATATATATATATATATATATTATGAGTCGATTTGGTAAATTATTTGGCTTTTCCATATCAGATGATGATGATTATGATCTCGTTATTTCTCCATATATATTTCCATATCTATGAGTTCATGTTTCCCTTCTTCGACAACCCAACCAACTCTCTCTTTTTAATGCCTCTTCAAACATCATCAATGCAATCGCCAAATGAGAATATTGAATAGTAAATAACCCCATGAAATAACCCTAGATGGTAATAAATGAATTGATGTTGTACTTGCTATTGTAAAATACATGAAACCAACATTTGGTTTCTTGGAATTATTCTCTACTTCCTCCTCAAAATTAAGAGGTCTAGTTGCCAACAAGTTATTATTACCAATACACAATAGATAATTGATCAAGGGCACTAGAACATGAGTATACATCTTGCACATCATATTGATGAATACAGATAAAATTTACATTAACATCTGAAGGTCTCTTGGAACTTAGAAAAACAACTTTCAATACATGTTGCATTATAGGAATCACTAATCTTTTGAGAAGACAAGTGTTGAATGACTATTTTTATATTAAAGAATTAGTAATGAATCCCGATCGAAATTTTACCAAAGACAATCAAATGACTATCGTGTCATTGTAATTTCTTGCCAAAGTAAGACTTGTTGGCCTCAAGAATGGTGAATAAGAAAAACAAATAGAAATTTATATGTTTATGAGTTCACCAAGATCGCATGCAATTTCTTTACTCGATATATTAGCCAAGATGTACAATACAAGCCTTATTGTTATTTTTCTCTTGAACATGTTTATTGATGAATTTCATTACCATTCTCAATTGCTACTAATGTGGATCCTATACAACCAAGAAATTTTCAACTCATTTTAGCTTGATTTGTGTTATATGATTGCAAAGGTGAACTCACATAAAGATAATTGAGGAAACAATGGAAATAAAGGAAATATGGAGGGCCCTAACAATTATATACATGTGGTTTGAGCTTGAATCAAGGTTGAAGATGCATAAAATTGTAGGTGAAATACTTGAGTTGCGACGAACTATCCTATTTGAGATTTTACAGAGTTGGATAACATTGCATCATTAAGAAGGGGAGGTGACACAACAAGACAAGGGAGGGGGGAATAACCATTAGATGATTGGGATGATGACATCATCCAACATTCAATGGCTTGGCATGACCAAAGGGTTGACATATACTTCATATATGTCTGCCTTATGATGTAATTGTAATCTAAAAAAACTAATAAACATCACTACATAATCTATATAAAACAAGAGCAATTGAGTGACAAAGTGTTTTCCTTTTTTCAATTTTGGAATGCTACACACATAAGGTAGATAAAGTAGCAAGAATAAGCAAACAAGTCCAGTAGGTGAGGGTAAGAAAATATCTACTTTGAATGACAAGGTGAAACAAACAAGAATTAAGTTGCTACATTGGCATAAAGGTACAACACACATGAAAATCAAAGATATGGGAATGTAGAAGACTGAAGTAACACTATTAATTTATCAATTGGGAAAAAACATACTTTGAATAGTAGTGGAGAGCCATGCATATAAGATGTTATTGTACAAATTTGCATTGATATGAATAAAGGCATGATGTAATTTGAGTGAATAGAAGCATATTTGAACTCAATTACATAGGTAGATAAGAACATATATGGTTCAAAGAACAAGGTAGATTTGAATTAAAATCATTCTTGCATGAAATAATATCTCAGATTTGATTTATTTTATTATGTACCAATGAGCCAAATAATTGTAAAAAAGATCCAATTCAGTAATTCCTTGCCTAAATAAAGTGAAAGGATGAATGAATAACAACCCTCTTCGAGTCCACTTGGCCCATTGATCTTTCATATATTTTTCCAGTAGTAACTTTATGTATTATTTCATGTACAATAGGTTTATTGGTTTTAGAACCATCAATGCTTGGTGAACCAACAAATCCATTTACAACTCCTTTGGAGACGTTTCTTGAATGGTATCTTTTCCTTGTATTCCAAATACTTTGTACAATACCTACAAAATTATCAGGTGTCCTTTTAATGGCCTCAGTACTTGCGGGATCATTGATGGTGGATTTTCTAGAGAATGTGGATTGGTGGCCTCAGTACTTGCAGGATCATTAATGGTGGATTTTAGAATCCATTTATTCATCTAATAGCTACAACAATATTCTTGATAGGTACCACAATAACCTTTAGGTTAAGTATTGGGGTATGGTTACCTATTGATGGATCTTTAAATTTAGGTCCCTTCCCCTTATTCCTATAAAATCCATGAAATGAACATTTGGATTCTTGAAATCACTCTATGCTTCCTCCTAAAAAACTAGAGAGCTAGTTGCCATCAAGTTATTATTACAAGTTCATAACAAATAATTGATAAGAGGCAATAAAATTTGAGTATCCATACTACACATCTGGTTGAGGACCAAGGCAAAAATTTCATATTAATATGCAAACATCTCTTAAAACATGGAAACAACTAGCAATAAATGCATTGCATCATAGGAACTAGTGGTCTTTTGAGTACATGAGTGTCGATTGACTATCTTCATACAAAATAACTAGTAATGAAGCCTCGTTGATATTTTACCATAGATGATCAAATAATTGTTATGTCATTGTAATTTTTGTGAAAGTAGGTGTTGTAATCTAAGGGATTATTGATTAAGTCTAGTTACTAGTAGTGTAGTTTCTAACCCATAATATACAAACATGCACACATAGAAGGAGGAGAAAAAGATAAACAAAAGTAATTATAGAACCAACAACAAGTAGTCCTTATTATCATATCTCTCTTACCAAATGTTACAATATTAGGTTTATGTTTGTTTATACACTTCATGATGGAGGTTGTTACAATGTCCACAATTACCTTGGTCAGTTGACCAACTCAACTTCCTAATCAACTCTACATCTAAGGTGACTCTTTCTATTACACCACTTAGTTGATAACTCAACTTAGTCAACTAGTTGATTATGCTCCTCCAACATCTACCCCAACCTCAAAAACTTCTTCATCCTTAAGAAGGGAGGAGATGGAGATACAAAATTATACAAAAAATAATATAACTCGATCAAAGTTTATCAATTTGAATATTGCTAGTCTCAATAGTGTCAGCTATTGTATTTTCTACAATTGAGGGATTGTTTACTGATGGTCTAGGATAAAAGGAGGAAAATCCCAGTCTAAGAGGCAGTGGAGGTGACTCTTCTGTAATTTGTTGAGGTGATTCTACTACCATATCAATGCAAATTTTGTAAATATTGTGAGCAATTTGCTTCAATCGATCCTCAAAGTCACACCATTTTTCTAGTGCTTGGTCTAATACTATGTTGACATACTTCATTTCCACTAGGTAACTCATATTTTCTTAAAGGGAAGCATTATGTACTTTTGACAACCTAGGGTTAAGTTCTTCCTACATGTGTTGAACTTATCAACAAACATCCCATATGTGGGATATTACCTTGGTAGTTTCCATTTGTGACATTTTCGCCTCATATAACCATTTTCTTTCATGTGCTTGTAACTTTGCTTCAACTTTTCTTTCTCAGTTAAATCGAGTACCTAAAGTATCCCAACTTCGTGATTCAACTGCTACTTTCCTTTGACTATCAAGTTCCAAAATGAAAGCCTGAGTAACTTTCGATCTTCTACCAACATCGGCATAGTATGTTGGCTAGTTATAAAAAACTATGTTAATGGATGTGGTTATGGCTCATGTTGCTTCATATCCTCAAACTTTTCATACTCATGATTAAATATTTCTCTAGTCTCTCAATTGGGTTTAGCTTTGGTGGTTAGGAGGAGTGATTTTTATCCTCCCCGCCTAATTTCAATTACCACAAGTGACATGTTGGGATCTTAATGAGTATATTATTGTAATGGCTTCCTTGTTGTTGACTGGCCTTGTGCCCTGAAGATTCTAGGGTTTACCCTGGGTACCATCCTCAAAATAAGTGAAATTACTAAGGTTCTCCTGGGCTTTGTAACCTAGAAAAAAAATATTGCTCTAGTCTGATCAACCTGTAATTGTCAATTCTTTGCCAATAAGTCTTGTTGTCAACTAATCAAATTGGTTACCAAATGCTAGAGGAAATTGATTGGATCATAAGGTGTGTCAACCAAGGATACCATGAAGGCTTGCTCTACTTTTTCTCTATATGCTTTCCATGCTACTTCATCTTTTGATCTTCTTTGTTTCAACTTCCTAGTTGAACCAATCTATCTCTTGTTCCTTTCCTTGCTAATTGTTTTTTACATCTCCTAAATCTCTGATTCTTAAGCATCTATAGGGTCAAAAGTTATTGCAACCTTTCTTGCCTCCTCTTCTTGAAGTTAAAAGTTGTAAAAATATCATCCTTAGTTGATTTTTGTTTTTTCTCCTTCTTGTCTTTTCAAATTTTATTTGTTTTTCTTTTTGGTTTGCAGTTGATTGTGCTCGTGTTGTCTCTGATTGAGTAGGTTCTATATGTTGTTCGGTTGATGCTTGTTGTCTTGTGTTTCCTATTGTGGGGATCCTTGCATCTCTTTGTTTGGATTATATGGGGATCCTTGCTTCTCTTTGATTGATTTCTATGGGATCCTTGTTTCTTCTCTATTATTAAGTTGTTTTGGTTGGCCCACTCATTATCTTGTTCATTCCCTTCAATTTGATTTGGCTAATTTTTTTCATCAACTTTATCTTCATTATTTTGATTACCTGGATCTATATTCTCTTATATTATTGATGTGGTATTATTTAGACTTAGGTCCCTAGTGAGGTCTATCTAGTCCTCAGTTGGTTGTGTATCATGGTTACTCCTTGTTGATGCTCCCTACTTTGTTGGTTTCTTTAATGTGATTTTTGGTCCTTTAATTTTCTTCTTCTTACTTTCGCATTTCATACAAAGAACTAATTCTTTATGTAATTAACTTGAGTCTTTCACTGTTGATGCCATGTAATTTCTACATGTAATTGTTTCTCCAACATGATTTTACTTTTTATTGCTTCAATGATAATTTATTTTGCTTGTGCCATTACCTCGTTGAAGTCTTTGCCAACACTTGATTCAAGGATTCATTTTATTTTCCTAATCTACTCCCTATTCAGTTTCCCTTTTCCATCATCCCACGAAGTTAAAATGATCTTCTTATTTAGTCTAGATTTTTCAAAGTTGAGCTCCTCCAACTCTTTGATGAGGACATCAAGGCCACCCTTTGTTGACTTGCTATTAGATTAAATAGTTGACTGCTCAATATTTTTCTTATTTTGCTTATTTCTATTTGATTTTTGCATGGTGACATTCTTTGCTAGGGATTTTGACAAAGCTGCTTTAATTGAGACAAAAGGTATGGTAAATGTTGAAACTTCATTTTCTTCTTCTACTTCTTTGTTAGTTAGAGGTGTAATCACTTACTAGATTGTATACTACACTACTTCTGGCATAAGAAATGTTGTATTCAACTATCTTGACAACCCACTCAAAATCTCATCGATAGTTAGATAGTAGTTGATCTCTTTTGGGTCTCCTCTGACTCCATGTAAGTACCAAAATTTGGTGAATTTGAGCCCTAATAGACGTGTGCAATAGAATGTGACGCTCTTCGAACAGTTTGGGGAACTCTCCACCAATCAAAAATAGCCTTCAAACTCTTCAACCATTTTGTAAACATAAATTAAGGTGTGTACTCATATATTGTTCTCTTCCATGTAGATGTAAAGCACTAAAATTTCCACATGGTTGATGTGTTGGGTATAATTAATACTGCCTCTCCGATTAGGCATACTTTAGACATAGTGATATATATCAATAAGGAGTAGTATCTATTTTATTTACTTGATTCTTGACACTCTTCACAGTTGGTCTTCAAAATATTAACCACATGGTCTGCCCAATTGTAAATTGTTCCATATTTGACCATGCTTCAAATAAATTCCATCATGTTTAGAACCATGTCTGATGTCACACACCCACTACCATAATCAAATTTTCGTTGATTTCTGCAGAATTAGAGCCCCCGAAATATCTGTGGAGGCCTAGCGTAAGCTAGCTCTTTCTCTCTCTCTGCTCCCATGTGATCGCGGGTCATAATCACATGTCAAATAATCATGGCGCCTCTTTGTATTTCACGCCTCGGCGCTACAGGGATGTCGAATCATTCGACTTTGCAACCGTCGAACCCCGATAGGGCTAGCGACTGGTCAATAGGGACGAATCCCAATAGGGTTAGCGAATGGCCAATAGGAACAGGCCCTGTCGCACGGTTGAGTGGAGTATAGGTGGCAAGAGGGAAGCACGACACAGAGGGCGACGTGACAGGAGACAGGTCCCACTTCACATGCCACACCATTCCGGACCCCCCCCCCATTAAAGGCAGAATGGCAAGGGGGGTCCAGAATTTGCCTGAATGGCACTGATCAAGGCGAATAAATCCTAACCGTTCAAGAGTTGCGCGTTCGATTCCAGACCCCCCCCACCGCTAAAGGCAGAACAACAAGGGGGCTCTGTAATGAAGCCTCAGTCGTAGATCTGGGCAGGTGGACTCTGCTCGTTCATATCTGCTCGCCACTTACCCTAAGGTGCATTCGTGCCCCAGATTAAATTCGACATCTCTTCCTCACATCTGACGGTCGTTATAGACCCTAAGATCCTCCGAAAGAATCTTGTCCATTCATCGGGACTTAACATCACGAGAGTCCGAACTCTCGACCATGGGACTCCTGAATCCTCGATCCCCGGTTTCCCGATGTGGTTAATCTCTCGACACGTAGCCTCCTTAAATCGGATGGTCCAGATATGTCTCAGGGTTTCCACCATGGAAAGTCTCGATCTCTCATCACCAGAACTCCCAAGTTCGTGATTCCCGATTTCCCGAAATGGGAAATCTCCTGACACGTGGCCTCCTTAAATCGGATGGTCCATATTTGTCTCAGGGTTTCCACCATGGAAAGTCCCGATCTCTCATCACCAGAACTCTCGAGTTCGCGATTCTTGATTTCCCGAAATGGGAAATCTCACGACACGTGGCCTCTTTAATTCGGACGGTCCAGATCTGTCTCGAGGTTTCCACCATGGAAAGTCCCAATCTCTCATCACCAGAACTCCCGAGTTCACGATTCCCAATTTCTCAAAATGGGAAATCTCGCGACACATGGCCTCCTTAAATCGGACGGTCCAGATCTGTCTCGGGGTTTCCACCATGGAAAGTCCCAACCTCTCATCACCAGAACTCCCGAGTTCGCGATTCCCGATTTCTTGAAATGGGAAATCTCACGACACGTGGCCTCCTTAAATCGGACGGTCCAGATCTATTTTGGGGCTTTCACCCCTATTCATTGGGGGTTTAACCCTCAGGTATCTTCTGACAGATCCAACAACTGTCGGGTTTTCCAGCCGAGATCTGACGGCTCAAACATGTTCCTAACTAATGCATTCTCCCACGACTTCCTGGACGTGGAAAAATCAATAGTCCAGATGTTCTCATGGACCTTGGGGATCTAAGATCCTGATCTCTTCGCTACCCATGAAGACACAAAGAGACCAAGTGGTAAGGCGTTTAACACCCTACTTTCTCCTACCAATCTAACGGTCATGTGTGACCGCAGATTTCCCGACGGGATCTCGTCCGTCGATCAACACCTATTCTGGGTTAAGGTACTTAACTTTCCATCTTCTTCTTCCAATTTGACGGTCATGAGTGACCATAGATCTCCCGATGGGATCTCGTCCATCGATTCGATACTTATCAAGGATTTATTAAGGCCTTGCGCCTTCACGTCCTCCTTCTAGGCTCTTGATGGGATTTTGAAGAAGGGTATCTCTATGGGGAGGTTTACCCAGGGTACTATGTGAGGCAGATAAGGGTATCTCTCTCTTGAGAATCATGCATGAAGTTTGAATTAGATCAATATACATATAAATAACGATTTATGAGAACATAAGCCATACGTAGTCTTTCCATTATAAACATACAACTACCAGTACTGATCAAGACACCATACAAACATTCTTATAATGATATCATTCACAATTTCACAACTTATGATCATAAATGTCAGAATACATGTACTTCAAGATGCCAAAGGCAAAACACTTATCAGAAAGTGACACTAGGGGTTATGCAACTGCTGAGAGGGGTGCTCGTTTCCACCCAACCATAGGCTCAACGACTCCCAATAGATTTACCACTAGCCACCCCCGAGCTGAGACCACGATGCTGTGAGATTGCGTCTCTGTTTGCCAGTGACCAGGAGTGAAGGTTACTCTCCTTCCTCTCTTCTATCACTCACTTTGCATATCGCTAGAGTTCTCTTTCTCCCCTCGTGTTTTCCCCCAATCGCTTCTCCCCCATGCCTTATCCTCTTGCGAGGTTGTGTGTGGCGCGATTTCCCTCGTGTTGGTCAGCCCTGACGGCTCTACGGATGGGCGGTTCACCTCCCCATTCCTCATTAGTTCCTGAGGAGCCATCTACCTACTAGCCCGCGGGGCATTTAATTCGGGGCCAACGAGCCTCTTTTGGTTCTTCGGGCCAGTGGAGTCCAAATACAGTATTGATTTTCTGTGGAAGTTAACGCCACCTTTCCAGGTGCCTTCCACCGCCTTTCTGTAGCCATCGTGGTCTCTCTTTCAGCATATCCCCTCTCAGCAGTCCTGCAATATAAATTCATAATATTATTCACATTCATCGTCTATTTCCACAAGGTCCATTCACATTTCTAAGTTTGCCACAGTTCTTGGCCAGTCCAGTTATTTTTACAAACTGGGGGAAACATGGTGTTACATCTGATGCTCGACAATAGTTGGTTAAGAAAAGGGCCACAATGATGCAAGTGCACTTAACATGTTCTTCTTTCACTTGGTTGATGACTAAGTCCTTTGAGTTTTTAACACTTGTAACACATGTGAACTTCTCAATCCAATCGACACGCTTAGTTGTTTTGGGAATAATTTCACCCATGTGTGAACATCTTGTGATTTATTTGAAAATATGTGCATTGATCTCGACTGACTCATCCGACCATATTTTACCCTTGTGGTATCATTTAATGATAAATTTGGTAGCTTCTTCCTTCTCTCCTTCAAATCCTCTTATTTGAGGACTGCCTAGGCACAACTAGATTTTTTTTATCCAACATAAGGGTTTTAATTCCCAATTTTACTCCTATGAATTCCCATCTCTTATAATTATACCGATATTGGTTCTAGTCAATCTCCTCCATCTTAGCATTCTTGATTCTCTGCATTCTAGCTTCTAATATCATCCATGGTTGCTTGTCGAATCTTTTCTTGGTTTGTGGCTATATTGTCCCTACTCTAGTGCTTGCGATCATAGGTGGAATTTCACCCCTCATATTTGGTGCCATATCTTCCAAATTCTTAGCTAGGTCAACTTATCTTGTGCGACTGTGTTCAACTTGATTGACTTATACTCTTAATTTTCCAGTTCCTCCTCTTTGCAATTTTCTTCTTTGATGATTTATTTCAACCTAAACTTTGTATTTATAGCCAAATTCTCCTTTCTACTTCATTGGTTGGTTATGTGAGTGTCCATCTGATGGCATGGTTAATTAATACAACACATTAAATCCACTTTGTGTGGTTGACTTCTAGTTCTCATATAGTTGGTCGAGCCACCTTTGAATTTTCTATTAAATTTTTGTTTCTTTTGTTCATCTAACTGCTTCTTCATGTCAATTTGTCTATCGATTCTTCTCCATCTTTGCTTGCTACCTTGTTCTATGATTATAATCCATCCTTCTTATTGTTGATCTCGATTTATTTCTTTACACATAATGATTTTCTTGTATGCAAAACTTCCTTTCCTCTATTTGTTTTTCTCCGTCTCTATTTGGTTGATTCCCCACTTGTCAACTTACTTCTACATTGCAATATTCATCTTTATATGTCTAATCCTAATCGACAATCATGATATTTCATTGTCTTCCTTTTTTTGGCCACAATGATCAAGGTTCAAAGATTTAAATAACAACTTGTCAACAATTATTCAACTGACTTGCCCTAACTTGTCGATTGCTTTATTTGTTTTTTTTTTTTAAATATTTTCCTGCTAGAAACTTTGTTTTTTTAGAAAAGTTCCTGCCCAATGGCACCATGAGGGTTTTCAGTATTGAGATTCTTCTTCTTCTTCTTTATATATATTTTTATTTCTAAGGATCAAGGATGGCACTTCTTCAATCTATCACAATTGACTACTTTTTTCAAAAGATTCCCTTGGAGTGTTTTAAGTTGTACAACTCCATTAGTCCTGATATCCTTAATCATGTCAGGTCCAAACTAAACTATTTCCAATTTTCTGATCTTGTCCTTGATTCTACCATCATATAGAAGTACCAGGGCTTCTACTCCAAATTATTTCCTCTTCAATTGTCCATAATGACAAGCCTCTTGCTATTGTTTCTAGACTTCTTGATGATGCATTGCTACCATTCTTTCTTATTCTAGCTTATTGAGCCAATATAGTCAATCCTCCTTGTTATAACCCTAAATTGCTCTATATATGCATACATGGCCTTGGCCCTCTTACTTACATTTTTTGCCAAAGCACTGTTGACTAACTCTTCTTAAAAAACCAGTTTTTAGAAGATGTACGCGCCCCTGCACCATTACTGCTCGCATACATACTCTTGCTGCACCACTACAACACGCATGCTGCACCATTACAACCCGTGTATACTTGCAAAAGTTGCAAGGAATTCTTTTAAATTGACAGGCTATTGGTAGTTTCTCAACTAATGCACCTGCTATAGCTCGTCACCCAACCAAATAACCATCCTTTTGGCATATAAAAGGAGGTGTTGGGGTCTCATTTCACATTTAAGCATAAGAACAATGAAATTCTGCCCGATTTCACTTCCCCTCCTTGCCCAATATATTGCTGCCTTTTGTGAGAAATTTCCTTAGGATTCCCTCATTATCCCCTTCTTCCTCCATTTAACCCATTCACTTCCCTAGAAGAGATCAGAAGGTTGAGAGGAGAAGTTCATACAAGGTGCACTTGGAGCTTGGTGAAGAGGAGCCCAGACCAGGTTCACGGAACGATGGCCGACTTAGATTGTAAAGGTATAATCTTTATGTTATTAATAAAAGAATTACATTTTCCTGTCCCAAATGATGGTGTCTTGAATACTTTTATTGGTTTATGCTTGACATCGTAACATCTAACCCTAACTTATATATGGAACAACATCCTTGTAGTTTTTTGTTTGTCAATCTTTAGATGCAAGTCAACCCTAGGAGGAGGTGTGCAGTCAGTGGAACTTCCAAGCATGAGGAGGTCATCACTAGATGTGGGATTAGAGGTATAGTTACTCGATCTCCTTTTTCCTTGCTTTCTTCATATTTGTTTTGGTATGTTTGGGGTAGTATAGAGAATTAATTAGCTTTTAGATGGTTAATCGATCTGCCTACATTCTGAACCCTGGTGTAGTTAAAGGGGCATTTTACCACTAGCAGAACTAGCGACCATACTGGGGATGCCTCTAGGGTTTTTTTAGGGGATTTTGGGTTGTGTGATTGGTTTGTTTGCCTTTCAAGTTTCTGTCGAGTTTTCTGAGTTTGTCAAGGGATTCTAGATTCTAGTCACCTTCAGGTGCAATACCAGTTTTCCCTTCCTTGTAAGTCTATTTGATCTTTTCTTTTTTGGAAAGATACAGAGGTTTATGCGCCCTATCTTGCGTTTGAGTTAGCCCGCGTACATACGCGCTCTGCTCAGTAAACAACCTGTGTACATACACGCTCTGCTCAGTAAACAACCTGCGTACATACACATGCTACTGATGCAACAACCCATGTTTCTATTTCAAGAAAAATTGTGAAAAAGAGGGAGTTGGCTTCTTTCCTGATTGAAGTTAACACTTCTTAGGGTTTTCTTGGATCAGTCCAGAGTCTCTTTTTATAGCCATAGCTTGGGTTTAGAGTTCAATTTACTTGTCTTTTTGAGTTTCTTGTGTTTACTTTTAAAAGGGTTTTAAGCAAGCTTGTGAATTATAGATCTGCCTTCTTGGTTTCTTGAGTGATTCCCTGTGATCCGCAGTGGGATAAAGATCTATTTCAGTCTTGTTTTAGTCTTCTTTCTACCCCTTTTACTTTCTTTGAAAAGAAAGTGTTAGCACCTTGTAATTTTCCCAAGGCTGAAAGGCAATCACAGAGGCAACATCAAAAACCGCTTCAAGTCTTGGATCTATCCCTCCAAGACTCAGAGAGGGATCTCTCTGTCTGATATAGCTTTGTTTGTAGAACTATTAGGCTAGCTATGAAGAACATGGGTTTTGTTGTCAAAGGGTTTATAAATTGGTTGAGACAGTTTACGCATCCATTGGGCTATGGGGTCTGCAATTAATAAAATCTGAGATACAACCAGAAACGCTGAAGAAATCCTTCACAAGGCGAGATAACACACTCACTGGATATTTAATAATTTAAAAGATGATCAGAAGAAAAGATAAGGAAATAACTCCAACCAACAGGCACTTAAGAATCTCTTAATTGAAGATATCTAGAAGATGAACATTCAAATCTTTAGAATCGGAAACAGGGTATCGGAGATAAATCCTGAGACATACGCTACTCTTAAAGATAAGTTTCAGAAAATGGGATGATTACAGAGCAAGAAAACATTTAACTGAGAAAATCACATCACCAATGAACATGCGCAGGAATCCTGTAAGGTGCCTTCCTTTCATTAATGACAGATGTATTAAAAAAATTTACAGCTTGATAGCCACAGGGCGTGAAGATCCAACCCTTTTACATTAAAATCATCTCTATAAATAAGAAATATCATCCCTATCAAGTTTTTCCAGTCGGTTTAACTGCCTCGACCAAAAATAGCCACCACTCCCACGAAATTCGGAGTTTTCTGCCATGAAAAATGGATCATTTTTCTGCGAAACAGAGGTCCGTTCAGACGTGATTATTTTTTCAATGATGACACTTAGGAGAAAAATGAAAGAGGTTATTGTATATGGGCACGTGCTGGACAAAAACCTCTTTCGGTTTCGCAAAATTCGTCCCCAGCTGGCCGTGACAGCTCCTGCAAAATCGGGACTGAAACGGAAAATTTAAAATGTGGAAAAATAGGCCTCGAAGAT
>JZKD02S0265965.1:281726-296573 GCA_000966675.3 Picea glauca | reverse complement strand
ACGTTTCTTTATTTTCTTTTTGTTTTATTTATTTTGTATTATATTTTTTATAATTGTTTTTTACATATATTTTTTATTCTTTATATGTTTTATTGCTTTTTGTATTTTTTAATGTGTTTAAATGTTTTTTAATATTTTGTGATTATTTATATTTTTTATTTCTTTTTGCCATTTTTAATTGATTTATTTGTTTTATTTTAATTTAAAACTAACTTAGTTGCTAACCTAGTTACTAACCTAGTTAATAACTAATTAATTAACTAATTAATTAATAATTAATTAATGATTAATTAATTATCAAATAGTCATTTATTAATCAATTTTAACCTAGATTAATCTTATTGCTATTTTTTGTTCATCCTAAGTCCATTTATGCAGGGACGGAGAGGCGGGAAAAGTAGTCGATGGGGCAACAGGACAAGGGAGTGTGGGCACAGTGTGTATGAAGGATGCAGCGGGGTGATGGATGATTGAGCGACAAGGATGGAGAGAGGAAACAGAATCACCTAAGCTAGGACTTCGTCATCACGAGAGAAACGCCAGATCAACAGTCGAAGAATCGACTCACCTATAATTATAGGACCCTAACAGAAAGAAAAAAGATTTATTTCAATCTTTCTCTTTAAGAAAATTTAAATTTTTATTTATTTATTTTTCAGTTTCGTAAAGTAGTTAGAGTTGGTTATTTGTTAAAAAGGAAAAAGAGTCTATTTTTTTTAAGTTCTTTATTGATTTCTTGAAACATAAGTAGCTTGTAGTCAAGCGAAAATACGTTTTAGGTTTTCTTTTCAAGATCTTGAAAAAGTTAGATAAAGAAAAGTTGGTTATAAAGAGTTAATTGTAAAACTTTGCTTTTGGATTAGAAGTAATTTTGCTTTCAAGTTTCGTATTTTCTCCTCTTCTTCGTCTCTTATAACATCACTAGTTTCACCACCATATCCCATGAGTAAATCAAGCCACTAAAAAGAACACATAATCTAAAATTAACTAGAATTTTTATGTTTGTAAGATGAACCAACTAGTTTAGGGTTATGGCCTTGAATTAGGTTCGAGAGGAAACTCTTCAAGGCCGTTAAACAAACATTGGAGTGAGAGTTAGGGAGTGTTAATGTCCAATGTCATAAAAGTTATCCGGGACCCCCCTCTAACACAGGGTCTAAACACGAGGTTGCGTGAGGAAAGACAACAAAGGTAACCCCTCCAAATCCAGACTAAACGTAGTGGGGAACACATATTGAGGATCTGTTGTGGAAGTACTAACGACTGCATTTGCCTATGGAGCTTCATGGACCTCGAATCCGTTTGAGATCCTCTATTGTCCTCCAAACCACTTACTTTCGATATTATCGATAGGTTTTAGACTTGTTATCCTTCTCATTGCGATCTGCCCGATTGTCGACTGTACCCGCCTGGTGACTGACTGCGAGCTGGAAACTTAGTTGCCCATATTCTAGGGACTTACACGGGTGAATACAAGGGTATACCATGGTACCTAGGGCAGACGTTGGGTCATGCTTCACAGAGTTTACCCGAAGGGTGCTTCCGTGTTTGAGTTGCACTTGCACCGGTTAGTTTCTCTAGTGTTGGCTGGCGTAACTATTCTTCCTACTATATAGTTGATTGCTTGATTTTTCTTATAGGAATTTTTCTAGTTTGTGCTTGGTGTTTAAATGCTAGTTAAGCCTTACTGTGTTGATTGATCTTTTCACAAGGTGGAAGATTAAGAGCTCTGCCGGTCGCGAAAGCTTTAGGGCTTGTTGTCGGTTGCATTGGAGCTACCTCCGCCACCGTTACGACGAAGACTTGAACGACAAGGGTTATTCGAAGCAACTGGGCCACAGGAAACTGTGCCCGAGCTTGCTCCGCGAGGAGACTATTCGATTCCGAAGGAACCTACTATTTCTAACCTTGGGGCAGAAGCTCTTGGGTCATCCAACCCTCCGATTACTGACTTGTCGACGCCAATATTAGTACAAGTTGTCCCTCCTGAGGTGACACCTTCCGAGCGCTAGTTAGTCTTACAAGAAGCCATGGAAGCAAATGCTGCTACTTCGTCCGGGAGTCCTCATACTCTCGTTTCGGCTACTACCATAGGGGGTATTTTGCCTCCTAACCTGCCTTCGCCAGTCCGGACCACAGTGGTCTCAACTCCCTCTACCTCGGGCAGTGGTCTGATACCGTCATCAATGAAAACCACTGCTCTGTTTACGCAGAATGCGACAGGCCCTCCATTCTCATATGGGATGTTCGTATTTGATTTGAACTCAGTCCTTACCTACTCCACCTTATAGACCATGGGTCTGGGGGAAGGGAGCTCAAACATTCCCGTGTAAGGGTCTACCGTGGGCACTTCAGTCCCCTTTAATGCTATTTCTTACGGTGGGGGCCATATACCTCCTCCGCCCCCCTTGCTTGGTGCTGCTTTCCAGTAACCCATCGAGCCAAATGCTAATTACAACTTGTTTGGAGGGGACAATTTAGGACCTTCGTCTTACACTACACCGCTGGGATCTACGTCGTTTTCTTTGTTCGACGCATTTGGGAACAATGCTTTTTCTTTGGTTGTTGTCTTGGTTGGGGGAAACCTTGGTTTTGGGCAAAACAACCCCGTGCAGTGCATTATTCCTACACAGGGAGAAAGTACAAGAGTTTTCTCCTCTCAGGGGATTTGGAATCCTTGGCAGGGATCAGTTCCCTCGCAAGGGATGTCGGTCGGGGGAAACCCCTTCCATGGTCAATGGAACCGGCAAGGTTCAGTACCTGTGCTCATCGGATTGGTTGGGGGCAATCCCTTCCAAAATCCTTGGAACACAACACATGGAGCAATCCCCACCCAAGCCATGTCGTCCAATTATGGGAGTCAGCTAATGATATCCCAACAAACGTAGTTTCTGTATGTTGTTCAAGGCCACGGTTTCTACCAGAACCCTGGCCAACAGTCCAACTTTTCCTGGTAACCTGGTGCCATTCAAACTTCAGGACCCCTTTTTCCTGTACATAATACTCAACCTAAACTACTATTTCTGGCGACGTTGCATCTACCAGACTTGTCAAGGTTACTCAATGACCCAATTTGTCATGATCCGCGTTGGCCCCCTATGCTGACTAAGTTGCCCTCAAATATTCGAAAATTTGAAGGCAAGCCTGGTGAAGACCTAAGTGATCACGTGACAACCTTTCACTTGTGGTGCTCGTCAAACTCACTGCGAGACGACTCCGTCCAGTTGTGCCTTTTTCAATGCACTCTTATCAGGGGTTTCGCGAAATGGTACATTGAGCTCGACCGCTCGAGTTATTATTACTTTAACGACTTGGTGATGGTCTTCTTGAACCATTTCCAGTCACTCGTGAGATATGATGTCGGCACTGAATTGCTGGCCAACTTTGAGCAGACTAAGGCCAATCATATATCTGATCACATAACAGAATGGTGGTGTCCGAAGAGCTTGATTAAGGTCCAGGTCCCACCAGCTTTCTTGTTGGAGTGGTTCCTAAAGTCTTTGGTACCTTGCGTCTCCAAGGACATAACAACTTCTGGAGTGTTTTTAGAGGAGGAGGCGATAATGAGAGCACAATAGCTTGAAATGATCTACTCTCAGTCCGACATGCTCTATGATATTTTTCCAGATGCGCCACGGTCCATCCTCAACAAGGCCAAGCAGAAGTTTGGACCCCATGCTGATGACATTGCGGGCTCAGCACAAGGAAATTACGCTGATATGTTGTCAAATCAATTACAACAATTGGCAATACAACAGACCGCAACCAACCATACCTTAGGTTCGATTGTTCCCCCTAACCAAACATCAGACGTACATAGTTTGCAGTCGACGAACCTAAAGGCCAACCAATAGTCTGAAGGAAAGAAGAAATAATGGAATAAGAAGGGAAAAGAGGACAAAAAGGCTAATAAAAATGTTGTCCGGGGCAAAACGGAGAAGAGGAAGTCGAAGTATCTGTGTAACCTTTGCACGGAGGACCACCCGACTCATCTGTGCCCTCGAATTGCAGAAGCTCATAAGCTATTGGTGCAGAAACAACCTGCTGTGTGCACAAACCCATTTCCACATGGGAAAAACACGGCTCAAGCTTCAGCATCCTCGAGCGCAGAAGGGGGCAGTCCTAGACCCCCCACGTCTACCAATAATAACCTGATCACGAATGTTTACATGATGAAAGCTGAGGCTCATATAACGACCAGGGCCCGATATTACAGAATGTCAGAATTTGCCAAAAAGGGCAAAGAAGCCACAAACCCGCCGGTTCCTCTTCAGATTGAGAAGACGACGGGCGAAACAATGACACACATCCCCAAAGGTGCGTTCAAGAAAGATTCTCATGTTCTGAACGCAAGGGCTTCCCAAAAATACTCCATTGTGGAAGATTTGGATAAAACCCCTTGCACAATGTCTGCTTTGGAAGTCCTCCAAAGTTTCACTTCACAAAGAAAGGCTTTGTTATCCACCTTGGGATTTGTAGAGACTTGTAACCCGGGAGTGATCGTTCTCAATCCAACCAACTTGAAACCTCGTCTTCCTTACCACGTTTCATTTCAGATGGTAGTGGCTTACACCACAAAATATTTTACTCAAAATATCTTTCGTACGGTGGTTGACGAGGGTGCCTCGACTTGTGTGATGTCATTGGTGTGTTGGAAGGCCACTGGCTAGCTTGGTTTGTCTTCGTCACCTATGTTTATTATGGTGTTCGACGGTCGGTCGTTCAAACCATATGGAATCATTCCTTCTTTCCCCGTGTAGTTAGGAGTAAAGACCGTGTGCGTCAAATTTGAAGTGGTTGATGCGCCTCTCGACTACAACCTTTTGTTAGGGAGGAGTTGGACTTATGGAATGCATGTAGTGGTTGCTACAATTTTTTGGATCTTGTTGTTTCCACACGAGGGTCGGATTGTGACCATTGACGAGATATCTTTCTCCCGTCCTGACCCTTCATCGGGGGCATCCATGATCCCGATGATTGATAATCCTCAGCCTGACATCGTCAATTTAGGGGTTGGTTTGTGTCCATCGTTGATGGGTACTTGTGATTACCCGCCACCTTCTGGTGATGTCAAGCTTATATCGGCTGTCCCCGACAAGCCTAGGGATGAAATTTTTCAAATGTCATCGTTTTGAACGAATCAATTTTGTTACACATTATTTTCGTCACCCCTATGACCGTTAATGATGTAAACCTATCCTTTGTCTTGAGAAGGATCAATGACCTGAATCCCTGAAGAAGAATGAAGATACTTTTTCCCAAAGAGATGAAATTATACTTTTCCTTTGTCAAAAACCTTAGAAAAAGGGATTGTCACACCTTTCTTAGTGTTAAGGGTGCAACGATCTAGGATCGTCGCAGGTTGCACCAAAATGGACTGCGACGTTGTCGCAGTTTTCTCAGTGTTAAGGGTGCGACGATTTTCGTACAAAGGAAAAATAAGATTTTCTCGAAAGTTCTAGAATAGAAGCTTCGAGGGTGAGGTGGCCTTTGATCGGTTTGGATCTGAGTCTTTTCCTTGATCTCATGGGATCATCCTATCCTCCTCACCCTATCCTTTTCAGCTTATAAAAGGAAAAGAGTTCTCATGAGAAAAGCTAGATTGGAAAATTTGGAAAGTTCTTTAGTTTTGTAGCTTGGATTTTTTCGTGCTTGTATGTTGGCTTTGAACTTTGCTTTGTCAAGATAGATTGTTGATCTCATAATCTGTGGAGAAAAAGTGTGTAGGAAGCAAGGAACTATTGGAAGGGATCTTACAACATCAACGCATTTGGTTGTATCTTTCTTCCACATTCTTTAATACAGTGATATATTTCTTTCCCATAAAATTGGTCTTATTTTATTGTATGACTCCTTGATCACATACATAAGTTTTGTTGAGTATACGTTGTTGCTTTCACTTCATTGGCTTGTGTCTTTTTACAGGTTCAACATCCCATAAGCCTTGAAATGGAGCGAGGATGACACTAGCGAGGACAAATGACATTTAAAAGGTATGTCATTTATCTATTGTTAGTTAGTATGCTTGATAATTAAAACTTAGGGAAAGTTTTATATTATGTCTTGTTTTGTTCTAGTTTAAGGGTGAAACTAAGGAGATCTGTTTGTGTTCGCACTTACCGATTTGTCCGATAACAACTTTCATGATCTGTGGATTCTTCCTTCCCCATCGAATTCGATGGAAGTAATAGGGAATCCTGGCATGGCCATGCCCTTGTCCGCGACTGAAGTTGCGTATAACATTGTCCAACAAGCTTCGACCGACCCAAATCTGACTCTTGCACAGGAGTTAGATCCAATTCTCGAGCCTATTTGGGCTCAAGGTTCTCTTACCACTATAGATCCTTTAGAGCTGGTCTTGCCCTCTGACAAGGCAATTCTAGAGGCATTGACTGGTCCAGACAGACCCTAGGATGATCTCCATCATAGATCTTACTTCTTCCTGGAGTTAAGGATAATAGAGGCAGGAAAATTTGTTTTGACCATGAATGGAGATAGGTCTTGTCCTATTAATCCTCTGGCTACGCACAGTTTATGTTGAGGGTAATATGGTGATTATTGCTGAAATGATTCCCATAGATATCTCCAGGACCCCTGGCGTTGTGGAGAATTTTTTCATCGGAGTAGACTGCTCTCTCGAAGAGATTCAAATTTGTATAGAGTTATTTAAGGAATTTCGCGACATTTTTTCCCGGTCTTACGAGGAAATGCCAGGCATAGACCCAAGAATCGTCGAACATGAAGTAACGACTTATCCTGATGCCAAGTCGGTCCGACAGAAGCTTCGTCCGGTAAATCCTTGGAAAGTAGAAGCAATCAAGGCTGAAGTAGAGAAATTGCTTAAGGTAGGTTTATCTACCTCGTTCAGTTGACAGAATGGGTGTCAAACTCCGTTCTGGTCAACAAGAAACATGGTACGATTCACATGTGCATGGAATTCCATGACTTGAACAAGGCTTATCTGAAAGATAATTTTTCCACCCCATTCATCGATCAGATTGTCGATGAATGCGCAGGCTGCGAGGTCTTTTCATTCATGGATGGTTTTTCGGGATATAACCAGATTTAGATCAAACCCGAAGACCAACATAAAACAACTTTTATTTGTCCTTGGGGCATGTTTGTGTATTGTAAGATGCCTTTTGGCCTGAAGAATGTTGGAGCCAATTTTCAATGGGCCATGTCGTTTGCTTTCCACGACCTTAGACATATAGTCGAGGCATGTATTAGTGATCTAGCATCACGCTCTTGCAAGAGATCTGATCATCCCACACACCTTCGACTAATCTTCGAAGGATGTCTCTACTATCAGATTCACTTGAATACTAACAAGTGCAGTTTATGCGTGACGTCGAGTCGTATCTTAGGTTTCATTGTTTCGAAAACAGGGATCATGGTCGATCCTCTCAAGGTTTAGGTAATAGTTCAATTGACTCCCCCGTGCACAATACCCCAGGTTCAGAGCCCACAGGGGAAAGTGAACTTTTTTCGGCATTTTGTCGCAAATTACACGAGATCACTAAAGGGTTTGTTTGTTTGTTGAAAAGGGGAGTTCCATTCTATTGGGACGAAGCCGCTCAATGCTCTTTTGAAGCATTGAAACGCGCCCTTACGTCTGCCCCTCTGCTCCGACCTTTCGATTATAGCAGATATTTCTTGTTGTACTTGGTTGCTGCAGAGTCGACCATCGACATGGTCTTGGTTCAAGAGGATGATCTGCTCGAAGAACATGCTATTTATTACTTCAGCCGAGGCTTGGTTGGGCCAGAACTCAACTATTCACACGTTGAGAAGCTTGCTTTGGCATCAGTGCATGCTATCCAACGGTTCTGTCATTACATTTTGCTTTGCAAGACCACTATCATTGTTGTTGTGAACCCTTTCCAATAGATCATTGACGGAAAGATTAGTAGATGGATTGTAATCCTCCATGAATTTGAATTACATTTTGTTTCCATAAAATCCAAAAAGTCGTTGGTCTTTGCCGAACTTATCTCAGAACTCTTGGTCGAGTCTAGTGATATCACGCCTGAAGAATCACCTATCAAAGGAGATCTTTTTCTAATCGCATCTTCGGACCCTTAGTATGGAGATATACTAGTCTATCTCTAGACTTTGAAGTGCCTCGTTTCTGCTTCCCGTGATGAGCGTCGACGAATTCGCCATCAAGCACGAAACTATCTCATACTTGATGACACTTTGTATCGTCGAGGTGTAGATTGCAATCTTCGTCGATGCCTTATCCATGAAGAAGAAGAGCTCATTCTGAACGACTACCACACTAGAGAATGTGGTGGTCATTTGTCCAGGTTGGAAAAAACCCAAAAGATTCTATGTGTCGGTTACTTTTGGCCTATGTTAATACAGGATTGCATTGAGGCAGTCAAGAAGTGCCACCCGTGTCAGATCTTCTCTCGGAAGATGCAGGCACATCCTGCTCCCATATTTCCTATCATTGTTGTTGGTCCTTTCACCAAGCGGGGAATCGACTTTACTACATGTCACCCGGCTTCATCCAGAGGGCATCGTTACATCATCGTAGTGGTAGACTACTTCACAAAGTGGGTCGAGGCTATGCCAATGTTTAACAATGATGGAGAAACAACGACTTTATTCATTTTTAACCAGATAATAGCAAGGTTCGGCATCCCGAAGGAGATTGTCATTGACCATGGAAATCACTTCCAAAATAAAATGATGACTGAGTTAACATCAAATCTTGGGTTGAGGTAAGAACATTCATCACCTTACTACCCACAAGCGAATGATCAAGTTGAATCTGTGAATAAGTCTCTCAAGACTATTCTTCAGTGGACGATCAATTCTGCCAAGTCATATTGGCATTTGATGTTGTACTCGACATTGTGGGCCTACCGAACGTCTCTTAAGACTGCCACCAATTTCTCACCTTTCAACTCGTATACGGGCTAGAAGCAGTCTTTCCTATTGAGTGCCAGATCCCGTCTTTAAAGTTGGCAATGGAATTACTGTCGGACACTTCACTGCTTGAGGAACACCTATTATATCTCGAGCAACTGGATGAGCAACGTCGTGATGCAGCCTCGGCCAATGAGGCTCATAAGCAACAATTCAAGTGTCAATATGATCGGTCCGTTCGTCCTCGTATTTTCTCCAAAGGCGATATTTTCCTGGTCTAGACAAAGATCCCCTAGGTGCAAGGAAGTTGAAACCCATATGGTTCACACCGTTCATTGTGAAAGAGGTCTTAAAGAAGGGCGCTTACCGTCTGGTTGACTTTGAAGGAAATGCCTTGGCAAAGATTAGAAATGGGCTCTACCTCAAGAAGTATTACTCTTAGGTTGGTTTCTTGCATGATTTCTTATAGATATGTATAGTTCCTATACAGTTTTTTGTCTTTTTGTTTTATGGACGTGTAGTTATTTATGTCTTATTTTTCATTGTGGCAGATTTCAAGTGAATCGGAGGTGTTCTTTGGGTTGGTGGACGACGCTAGCCGACACACTCAGAGGCTTGCTTCCGCAACTTGGGTGATTTTCACACCTGGAGGCCAATTGTTATCTTCCAGAGGTATTTGTCTAGGTGATGCCACAAACAATGTCATCGAGTACATTGTGATAGAATTGCTTTGTGATGCCTGGTCGCATGTCATTTCACACCTTCGGGTCTACTTAGATGCTCAACTAGTTGTGTCCCAATTAAATGGAGTTTACCACGTTTATGATCCTATTTTGCATCGACATTTCCTTAGGGTAAGTCTCTTAGAACGTTACTTTGATTACATTACGTATATCCATGTTCCTAGGAGATTTAATCACATGACATATACTCTAGCTAATCAAGTATTAGATTGGCATGTTGCACACACATAGAAAGAGAAGCACACACATACACATGTACATACATTTGTAAAAAAATGTGATCCATAAGACAAATAAGATGTAAATACATATATATCAAAAGTGTCAAGAGTACATAGGTGGGCGCGAACACCTAAAAAATAAGGTTCGATATACATCGTTGGGCTTATTCCCTCAAAACATATACAATGGTTCCCATTACACATAAAGTCTAGTCTATCTAAGCCAGGGGCCTATTGGCCCTGCCATAGTGAATGATGACGTTGGCTAAACGCCAGAAGAAATGGACCCAAGTCCATGGCATCCCCACTACATGAGGCTGCATATAAGGCGGGAGCTCCTCGATCTCGGCCATGGGTACTGTATGAGTGAGCGCAATGAGGTTGTGCTCCACCCGTCTCAAAACTCTCTCAACCTCTCTGGATGGAGGTCCCCTTGCGGCTACTGATCCGCTGGATGCTGCTGGTCCCGCCTCTGGTCGAGCATGTCGCAGAGTCCTCGCGAAGTCTGTCAGGCGCACTGGTCCCACATATGTACATAACATATACATGAAAGTCAGTATTGTAATACACATATAAAAATGATATATATTAAAAAACATTTAAAAATTAAATAACTTTAAAAAACATGTTACCTATCTCTCCTCGCTCCTCTTCGAGAGGCATGGGCATGTCCGTATCCCTGGAAAAGTTGAATCCAACACAGGGGTAGTCCTCTATCGCTGGAATTTGTTGTGCCACTAGTCAAAAAATGTGTCATCGAAGGCCTCTATGGTCCTCCCTCCGCCTTGTCGTGGCATTAATGCTACCCATATGCATACTGCTGGGAAGGAGGCCACATTCCCCCACACAGTCTCTCTAGGACTAAGGTTGGGCACTCTCTCGAAGAAGAATGAGCATATAATAGTGCTAGACCCGAAGTTTTTGTTGCTGCATAGCCGACACTCTGTCATATGTCTCTTCATGCATGTAAGCATGGTTGTACTCCAATAACAAATCTGGGCCTACTGACACTGAATAACACAATGCAAGTGTGCCCGAGAAGCCTGGTGAAGGGCTGCAGATCCAATAATATTCCCAATCAATAGTAATATCACTCGTAGAGTCAAGCCCGTGATCTTGTGAATCGACACCTGAGAACCTACCTTCTCAGTGCCGGCCTCACAATACATCCGAATGTAGTCCTCAATGTTAGAAGGCCCAGGGGGAAACATCCACAGATTGACTGGTTCCCCTCTCCTCGAGAGTCCAGTCATGAAGTAGATATCTTCAGTTGTTGGAGTCAACGACTTTCCCTTTATCATAAAGGCCTCTGCATCCAGATGCAAGTAGTCAACTAGGGCGTTCAATATTCTGGGTTGTGCCCTCATAAATGGACACTGAGAGAACTTCCACAGCCCACGTTGTTTAATGCTACAATGGAAACAAGGTCCTCTTCGACCAGTACATCAATGTCCTCGCGTTCCCTCTCCCTCCAATGGACATACATCCTGTTCCATGGAAAATAAAAGGGAGTTAGCTCTTGCCTTTTAATGTTTTTCCAAGCTTTTGAAGGTGTACGCGGGTTGTTTTGTCCTCAGTCGCGTATGTATGCAGGCAAAGTGTTTTATGCCTGAATACATACGCGGATTGTCCTTGGACAGCCCGCGTACACGCAGGGCTGCCCTTTTTAAGAGGGTGCGTTCCCCCCAAAACAAAATGAAATGCATAAAAGAGGAATTGAATTACAAGAGGGATGCATTTGTACTTATTTGGTTCGAGCGGAAGTTCGTTTCGTCCACTGAAGCTCCTAGAATCAACTTCTTTAGCAAAGGGGATTTTTTCTCCTTTTGGTCAATTTTCAAAATGCAATGGTGAAAATGAGTTGTCAGCTTCTATTTATAGACTTTTTTGACCCTTTTTGCCACTTTTTTGGCCCCCTTTATCGTTTTTCCTAGCTTGGAAATCATTTGGTTCCGATTCTAAGTTTCTTATTGGATGATATGATACAATTTTTCTTTTGGCTTGGTAATCTTTTGGGGATGGGTCATTTTTGGTATCCTTTGGTAAAAGTCATTTTTTCCAACTTTTGCATATAAGTTAGGATTTCACCTCCACTTTCTGCATCTCGTTGTCTTTTCCACTTTGACATAGGATCGATCCCACCGAAGTGTGACAGAGAACCTTCATTGTTGCTCCAGAAGTGTCGTAATTAGGTGGTAGATCCTACCTTTACATGTATGCCCTAGGTAGATCCTTGTTGCATTTTGGCGTCCATGCTGCCTGTAATGACTATAGGCTCGAGAGTCCTTGTTAGTCCTGTCATTATTACAAGATTGAGCCTCATTCATCTAATGCACCATCATTCTTAGCGTCACCCTCGAGACTCCCAAATGAGCACACTTTGTTTTCTTTCAAGCTCGCTTTAAAATCCGAAAGCAACATCTGACGAGACTGTATTTATGATTTTCGATCTTGTCTGGATGAACTGAGAAAAGTAGCCCTCTGGAGTTTTCTTTAAGCCCTTTTTAGACTCTCTAAATATGAAAATATTGCCGAGCGATCTTGTTGCCCTTCATGCTCACCAAACTCAAATTTGAAGGCACGTCTGTCCGGCGGTAGTTTACCCCTTTTTCGTTCTGAATAGTCAATTTTACGAATAAAGGTATGCTCTAGGAACTTCGATTCAATAGAAGAGTATTCTCAGATGTAAGTTTAACCCTTTTTCAGGCCCGAGGGACTAAATCTTCGAAAAAGGAACATTCTCCTTGGTTTTGGTTTATCACCTTTTTCGAGCCTTGGAGATTCCTTACGAAAAAGGAACCGCCACAGAGTCCATAGTTAAGCTCTTTTTAGACTTCCTAAAATTGAAAGGATCGTCGAGTGACCTTGTTCCTTCACACTCGTTAAATTGTTCCAAAAGAAAGTCTAGTAGCATGATTTTACCCCTTTTTCCAACCTGTAGATTATAGTGGAAAAAGGTACGCCTCGAGAGATTCCTCTCACGGGATAGTTCTTCTCAGTAACTTTTATAATTTTTCGGGCTAAGGGGACTAAATTCAGAAAAAAGCTGTGAGTCCATAGTTAAGCTCTTTTCAGACTCCTTAAAATTGAAAATATTGCTGAGTGATCTTGTCTTTGTCACACTCATTAAAATGGTTTTGAATAGACGTCTTTTTGGTGCAAGTTTACCCCTTTTTTGAACCGACTAGACTATCTCTGAAAAATGTTCTGCCTGGAGTCTTCTTTTACATTTTTTCAGACTCTCTAAACGTGAAAAAACTACTGAGATTACCTTCTCCAGGCTCGTTAAAATTACATTGAAGGGGGTTTCATTGTGTCTTTCTTAATCACATTTTCATCTCTGCGTCTTTGGCCTAATGCCGACTCCATGTTGCTCTCAATTGACCTTTGAAGCATTCCTTATACGCAAGCCTTGTAGCACTTTGCCTCTACGACCTGACACCTTTACCCATGGAGGAATTTTCCCCGAGTATCCTTTTCCTGCACATGTCTCCTTGCTCTGAGCATTAGTGTGTTCCTTGCGCTTGGAACTAGTATGCTTGCTTGTGACACTCATTCCTCCTTTGTAATGTAGAATTCTTTTATTCCTTTTCAAGCTCTTTAAAAAATTGAAAAAGACGAAAAAATTAAATATCCCAAAAAGAGGGGACGACATATATGTATTCTATTTTTGGCAGCACAAAGAGTCACCCTTGGACAAAGCACATCCTTCCGTTTGTTCATCAAGCATTGGGATCTAGTATGACCTTAGGAAGTTGTTCTCGCTACATAGAGTTGTATCCTCCTCCGTTTGGTTACTCTTCCAAACACACGGAGAGTTTGTGTTGCCTCTTGGATCGTGAACTTATGTCAATGTCATGCTGCCTGAGTCTGATCATATTTTGTGTTTTTGTCCAAGGGAAGTTTCACCCAACCTGAGTCGGCCTATCTGCAGTTTATCTCTTGACCTCATGAGTCGACCATCCCAAGAGTCTAGTCAAGTCCTGATTCAAAATCGACGAAGTTCTTTGCCTGATCATCGAGATCCTCTTGTCTTTTCTCGACGAGCTGTCGAAGACCTTAGGGGAGTGATTTATGCACTCCCATTATAATCCTACCCGGTTTTTGAAGATCTTGAAGTTGTTTCTCGAACTATGAAGTCTTCATCTCTAGCCATTGGGCGTCACTGGCTTCTTGAAGATGGATACTATATTTGTATATCTTTGATTTTGAGATGTAGATCTATTGTGTATTGCTCACAGCTACACTTTATATAGTTATATGACATGGATCTATAGTGTATTTGATTGGAATCCATGATTTATTTCATCCCGAGCATGGGAATGGCCGCCTCAGAGAGACAATTTGTTATTTTGCAGATGGCACCTCCCGAACTCTGGTCCTAGGCTCACTCGATTTCGTACATTGGTGAAGATATTGTAATGTATTTTGGCCATCAGTTTCTTTCCCGAAATCACACATTAGGGGGCATTTGTTATAACCCTAAATTGCTCTATACATGCATACATGGCCTTGACCCTCATACTTGCATTTTTTGCCAAAGCACCGCTGACTAGCTCTTCTTAAAAAACCAATTTTTAGATGATGTACGCGCCCTGCACCATTACTGTCTGCATACATATGCTTGCTACACCACTACAACTCGTGTACATATGCATGCTGCACCATTACAACTCGCGTATACTTGCAAAAGTTGCAAAAAATAAAAAGTTGCAAGGAATTCGTTGAAATTGATGGGCTATTGGTAGTTTCCCAACTAATCCACCTGCTATAGCCATGCATCGTAGAGAGTGAGAGGGTCTTTAAATTAACAAATTTTAATATATATAAAATAATAAATAAAGAAAAACTCCACGTACTCCACCTAGTAATATTTAGTGTCTTGATATGCAAACAGTTCTTCAAACCATATGACATTTTATAAAATTATAGTTTTTGAAGTACAAGTTGTGAAATGATAATAAATTATTCTTTAACAATCCATATAGGTTAAAAATGAATTTATA
>JZKD02S0265965.1:266684-278506 GCA_000966675.3 Picea glauca | reverse complement strand
AAAATATCTAGATAAGGGAGGTTGATGGATAATGATGAGGGGGTTGAGGAGACTTGGGGAAGTGTGTATGGAAACTTGATAAATAGGGAGAAGAAGTAGAGAGGAGGAGATGGAGGGGTTTGAGTATGATGAGAGGTTGTGAAATTCTTGGAAGATATAATTCTTGTGATAGTTTTCTTTGAGCATTTGTGTTTTGCTGTTCTTGGAGTCATGAGCACGGAGGGCCAAGAAACCGAAAGGTTTCTTGGAGCTAGGAAGCCGGCTAGGCTCCTAGTTGGCAGGGAGGATGCCGTTGTTTCACTCTGGGAAAGCGGGAAAATAATACTTGGAAGCACCTAGGACTACATTACAACTGATGAGCTTCTACAAACTAAGGAGGAGGTATTTTTCAGTGATATTTTGTTATTGATATTTTGGGTATACTTATGTTTTAAGTTCTTAAATCTTAAAGTTAACCTACTTCTTATTTCATCATGTTATTAGATTTATCATTGAGAAGATGAAGAAGAAATGTGTAAATAAAAATCAATGAAATAATGCTAAAACAAAGTTGTTAATGTGTAAGTATTTAAATAAATAGTTAATTACTTAGCATCCTGTGGATGGGTGCTACAATATTGTAATGTATTTCGACCATCAGTTTCTTTCTCGAAATCACACATTAGGGGGCATTTTTTATAACCCTAAATTGCTCTATACATGCATACATGGCCTTGACCCTCATACTTGCATTTTTTGCCAAAGCACTGCTGACTAGCTCTTCTTAAAAAACCAATTTTTAGATGATGTACGCGCCCTGAACCATTACTGTCTGCGTACATATGCTTGCTACACCACTACAACTCATGTACATATGCATGCTGCACCATTACAACTCACATATACTTGCAAAAGTTGCAAAAAATAAAAAGTTGCAAGGAATTCGTTGAAATTGATGGGCTATTAGTAGTTTCCTAACTAATCCACCTGCTATAGCCCGTCACCCAACCAAATAACCATCATTTTGGAATATAAAAGGAGGTGTTGGGGTCTCATTTCACATCTAAGCATAAGAACAATGAAACTCTGCCCAATTTCACTTCCCCTCCTTGCCCAAGATATTGCTACCTTTTGTGAGAAATTGCCTCAACATTCCCTCATTAGCCCCTTATTCCTCCATTTAACCCATTCACTTCCCTAGAAGATATCAGAAGGTTGAGAGGAGAAGTTCATACAAGGTGAACTTGGAGCTTGGTGAAGAGGAGCCCGGACCAGGTTCAGGGAATAGTGGCCGACTTAGATTGTAAAGGTATAATCTTTGTTTTATTAATAAAAGAATTACATTTTTCTGTCCCAAATGATGGTGTCTTGAATACTTTTATTGGTTTATGCTTGACATTGTAACATCTAACCCTAACTTATATATGGAATAGCATGCTTGTAGTTTTCTGTTTGTCAATCTTTGGATGTAGGTCATCCTTGGGAGGAGCCGTGCAGTCAATGGAATTTCCAAGCGCGAGGAGTTCATCACCAGACGTAGGATTAGAGGTATAGTTACCTGATCTCCTTTTTCCTTGCTTTCTTCATATGCATTTTGGTATGTTTGGGGCAGTATAGATAATTAATTATCTTTTAGATGGTTAATCGATCTTGCTACATTATGAACCCTGGTGTAGTTAAAGGGGGGTTTTCTCGCTAGCACTCCTTTGCTTGATCTGAGTCAAATTTCAAAAACTTTGACCACTCTATCTGCATCTATGCTAAAATGAAGTGGAACTACTGCTTCTTATCCATATACTAATTTAAAAGAGTTTTTTCTAGTCAAATTCTTATAGGTAGTTCTATATGCCCAAAGAATAGCATGTGCTTTTTCATCCCAATATGATCTGTTCACATTGCACATCATTGTGCACCCCTTCGTTAAATTTTTATTAAACAACTTGATTGCTCCATTTGCTTGTTGGTGATTAGGGGAACTTTTCTTAAGATCAATTAAAAATTATTTCAAAAGTATATCTATAGTACTATTCATAAATTTTATCCCCTAATCACTTATTAAGGTAAGTAGACAACCAAATTTGGTGATGATATTTTCATATAAGAATTTTGCTACCACTTCTTTGGTGCAACAATCAATTGGTTTTTCTTCTGCCCACTTTGTGAGATATTTGACTATTGTAATAATATACTTAGTTCCCATTTTGCTTCCTCTTTTAGGAAATATTGCTATGAAATAAATGGCCCAATTTTCAAAGGGGAGACTTGGGTTGATCTATTGTGGAGGAATTTCATCCCTTCCTAATGTGATGCCTATCCTTTGACACTTATCACATGTATTTATCTTCATTTTTCAATCTTTGTTTAAAGTAGGCTAACAAAGTCCAGCTTGCAATATCTTTCTAGTTGTGACATCTGCATGGTAGTGGCCTCTTGTAGGAACAAAGTGTGACTTCATCAATTATACTATCCCTTTCATGTTCCAAAACACATATTCTAAGTACATCATCTAACCCAATCTTATATAAACATCTATCAATCAATGTATATGGTGCAACTTTCATTGATAAGACTTTTCTTCTTCTTTTCTAATAGCTCCCAAGGGGCTTTAACTTCTTCGAGGAACTGCATAATCTTTATAAGTTCTCTAGGGGCAACATCCACTTTGAAAAATCATGCATAAGGAAGATTATCATTTATCCCTATAGGTTCTTCCCCTGTTTCAACTCTTGATAGATGACCGAGATCTACTTGAGCCCTTCTTGGTCTTACTATAAATTTGAATTCAAATTCTTGGAATAAAGGTAGCCATCTGCAAATCCTCCCTTGATGTACTCACTTATTAACCAAATATTTCAATGCTTGGTGATTTGTATAAAAGACAAAGGGATTAACCAATATATAGTGTCTAAATTTTTGCAAAGAAAATATTATTCCGAAGTCATCTCTCTATGTGATTTAACCATTCAACATACATGGCATAAGAGTTAGTGTGGTTGATGCCTTCTTCCTCATGCTATGCTAGAACAACCCCAATTGCTACATTAGATGCATCAAGATGCACAAAATCTTCTTCCTTCCATCAAGAAATCTCAATATTAGGGATTCAACTAGCTTCTTCTCCCATATTTCAAAGGATTCATTATAGTCCATGCTCCATATACCTTCTATGTCATTCTTTAAGAGTTAATCCAAAGGAAATGTTATGTTTGAGTAATGTTTGATGAATTTACTATAATATCTAGTATGGCCCAAAAAAATTCTTATATGCTTGGGATTTGTGGGAGGCTTCAAGTCTAATATAAATTTGATTTTTGCAATGTCAACTTTAATACCATCTTTATGTACTACACGCCCTAGTAGTATGTTAATTGGAGTAGCAAATATTCATTTTCTAATGTTGAAAGATAGTCTAATATGTCTGCACCTTTCTAACATCATTCTAAGCCAACGTATATGATTCTTGAGCAAGATGTAAATGGTAAAATAAACAACCATCATTTTATCAATGAACTCTTGGAATGGTTTTACTATTGTCCTTGAGAAGACAACATGAGCATTATTTAGCACAAAAAGGCATTACTCTATATGTAAAGGATAAAAAATTCCATGACACAATTGTTTTTTTCCTAGGCTTCTTTAACAATGGGCAATTGATGATATCTAAAAAATCCATCAGTTAAAGAGTAGCATTCATGGCTTACTACCTCATTGATTATATTATTAGCAAAAGGAATTGAAAAATGATATGTAATTGTTACCTTATTCAATCCTCTAAAGTCAACACAACTCCTTAGCCTTTTAGGATCTTGGTTCTTCGATTGCACAACCATAGGAATAGCCCATTTCAATTTATCTACAGGGTAAATGATGCATGTTGCAAGCATGTTTTCAATATCTTTTTGTATGATTTCTTTATACTTATGTGCAAGCTTTTAAGGTCTCTTTTGACAGGTTTTGCATTAACTATTATGTTAATTTTCATTTCTCCCATATCTTTGGCCAAACCTTTCAAGTCTTTGTAGTCTCATGCAAATACATATTGGTAGTGTTTCAAAGGGTTGACCATCTCTATTGTTTGCTTTTCCTCCAATTTTTTTCATCTTTGGTTGACCATCATTTGATATGTCAACTTCTTTGAATTTGATTTTTGCATCCATGAATGCTATATGTGCGTGTGTGTGTGTGTGTGTATATATTTTGTAACTAGGGGAATCGGTAACAACGACAGTATCGTACTTGAGTGACACGGGGTCGAATCTTGCCAATTGCCTTATAACCCCTAGGGAGAAATTGCACCGCCCGCAAGCATGTCCTCCGGATAAATCGGGGTGAGAATCGACCTTGAGACCTCTTTTTACATATTTCCTTCCATTTACACGACACTTGACAATTTGTCTACACCCCTGCGGGCATCCATGAATGCTATATTGAGTGGTCTATCAGAATCATAATTTGTCAAGGTGATGCACTGTAAATTGACAAAAGATATTTGGGACAAAATTCAAAACATATATGAAGGTGGTGACAAGGTGAAGAAGACAAAGCTCTGAACTCATAGAAGACAGTTCAAGAGTTTGAAAATGAAAGACAAAGAAAATGTTGCAACCTATTTTCTTGGAGTGGATGAAATTGTCAACACCATTAGAGGACTTGGTGAGGAGGTTGAATAATCAATGATTGTGCAAAAAGTGCTTATGTCTCTTCACTTAATATTTGATTCAAAAGTCGGTGCCATTGAAGAAATGAAGGATCCGAAGAAACTAACAATGGATGAGTTGCATGGGATTCTCACTGCATATGAGACGAGGATAGAAAAAGAAAATCCAACATGGAAGAAATCAACTTTCAAAGCATCAAAGAAGGCAAAAGGACACAAATTCTATGGTTGTTCCAACCATGAATCAGATATAGAAGAAGCACAATTTGTGAGAAAGCTAAAAAGAGGATCTGGAAAACACAAAGGTAAGCTATCCTTCATGTGTTTTAATTGTGGTAGAGTAGGGCATTTTGCTTCTAAATGTCCATTTGCAAAAAGGGAAGACATTGATGATGAGGAAAATAATGTCAAAGAAGAACATAACAATAGAAGCAAATCTTATAGACACAAAAGAGGAAAATACACTAAGAAGAAGAGTTTTTACTCTAGAGAGGATAATAGCTCGTCTGAAGAAAGCGATGGATATGTTTATAATATTAACAAAGAAGAATTCCTCTTCATGGCCATGGATACAAAGTCTATTGATAAATAAAGTGAAGACGATAACTAAGGAAAATCAGAAGGAGAAGAAGAAGATATTGACGGGGAAGTGAATCTTGAAGTAGAACTCATTAGTGCCCTAGAAGAAATAAATAGACTTATAGAAAAGAATAGAAAGCAAAAAGTGCAATTGCAGAAATATGAAGAGGAGGATGATGATCTTGAAGAAACAAAGAAGATATTTTTCATCCTGAAGATTCAACTAGAAGAGGCAAAAAAAACAGAAGAAGCGGTGAGAAGCCAACTACAAGAAAATGAAGAAAATTGCAAGAAGCTAGAAGCTGAAATAGTTTCCTTAAGAAAGGAACTTGAGAAAAGAACTTCTCAATTAAATAGAAGATTGAAGTTTGGAAAGTGTACTGAAATCTTAGATAATATTCTCAGTTTCTAAAGATCACCATTCATTAAGGCATGTCTTGGATATGATGAAAAACAAAAGACCCCCAATGGAAAATGAAGAAAAACCTAAAATCTATTCCAATGTTCTCAAAGGCTCCATAAAAAATGAAAGTAATAGCAGGAAAGGAAATGATGACCAACATAAATATGATTCTACCCACAATAATGAGTTCAGAAGAGTTGTTCCACCAAGAAGACCTTTCACAAACTAATACCAAAATATCTTTCTTGGCTATTGTTTTTCTTGCAATAACTGTGATCACAAAGAAATAGATTGTAAAGCTTATGTAGGAAGTGATCATGTGAGAGATATAAATAGAGGTTCTTATAAAATCACAAAGACTGATTATGTGAGCAACAAAACTAGAAGTTCTCATGGGTTTATTGATATAAACTACAATTCATTTGCTCCCCTACTTGACTACAACATTGAATGTTATAAGTGCAATAACTATGGGCACATAGCACATGATTATAGAAGCAACATAACAAAGAAGGAAGAAAATGTTCTTGCCAAACATAAAGAAGAATACACAAAGGTGTGGAAAAGGAAGCAAGAAGAACAAAAGAAGGAAGAATACGGACTTAGAATTTATGCTCAAAATGAAGGGAACCAATGGTACATTGACAATGGATGTTCAAAACACATGATAGGGGATCATACCATGTTTCTCACCATGAAGGAAGAAAAAGGAGGCAATGCTATTTTTAGAGATATTGGCTCTGCAAGGACAGTTGGAAAATGTATTGTTAGTCATGATAATGGAAAGATTAAGACATATAATGCCCTGTATGTTGAAGGGTTAAAGCACGATCTTTTAAGTGTTAATCAAATGTGTGATCAAGGCTACAACCTCACAGATCATTCTAAAGGGTGTGAGACAAGGAAAGCAACTTCATGAAGATTAGTGGAAAATGCAAATAAAACCTCAAGTGATGTATACATACTCAATGAATTTAAAGAAGAAAAATGTTGTACGGAACAAAAGATGGGAGTGATATCCCTCTCATCTCATTAGTAAATGGAAGCAAAAGCTCAGGGGGAGTATCCCTTTTCCATTGATTTCAAAGGGGGATAAGTTGTAGATAAAGGAAAAATTGCAAACACAAGGAAAGTTGTAGACATGGGGAGTATTACAAAATTTACTAAGGGTTTCCATCAATGACAAAGGGGGCGATTGTTGGAAATATTTTTGTCATTGATGTCAAAGATAGGGGGAGCCTCAAATGTCCAAGATAAATATTGCAAGATGGAGATTGTTGAAAGTATTATTTTTAGATTTTTGATGGTCAGTTTGGATACCCTATCTTTGAAGGAATTTTTACCCCACATACCTAGCTCAAATGGGAGCACAAGTTATATGTTTGGAAATATTATTTAGAGACCTTTCCAATGGTATATATAATTCCCTCTAACTCCCTAGGAACGAGGAGATATGAATTTTTTTCTTTCAATAAGCCAACCATAAAATTGAGGTCGGCTCAACCAGTCTTTACAAGTCGGCCCTGAAAGCAGGGACAAAATTACTATAAATACAGGATAGATGTGCACATTTGTGTAGAAAACAAGCAAGAGATTAAGTTTGAGGTGCGTATAAGTGATATGAGGCGTGCTAAAGGCGCTGGGGTGTAGCATACCTAGGGAGGTAATATGGGGTACCTAGGGAGGTACTGAAGGGGAATGTGGTTATGTATATTCAATGTAACATTGACTAGGTCCACTATATTATTAAATAAGACTCATTATGGTAGTTAGATATAATAAATGTGAGAAGGCTCTTTAGAAGGTTCCTAGGAGATAGAGAGAGCTATATAAAGAAGTGTAAGTAATGTATTGAAGCATAGTGAAGAATATCGTTATTGTACAAGCAAGGATTGCTTGAGGAGTTTTGTCCTTCATTGTTACGTACATGAATAGATCTAAAGATAAATCTCAAAATAAATTCACAATATCAACAAGAATAAACCAAACCATTCACCAAATACTGAACACAAGAAATAGAGAAAACCCTTGAGGTAGGGTAACACCATATATTAATCCTTAAGGAAGGATAACACTCCTTGAGCAATGCTTGATACATTCAAAATATTCTTCACTTTGCTTCAATACATTTCTTACAATTCTTTGTATAGCTCTCTCTATCTCCTAGGAACCTTCTAGAGAGCCTTCTCACATTTATTATATCTAGCTACCATAACGGGTCTTATTTAATAATACAGTGGACCTAGTCCACCTTACATTGAATCTACATAACCACATTCCCATTCGGTACCTCCCTAGGTACCCCATATTACCTCCCTAGGTATACTACATGGGGTGTCTTCATGGGATCTAAAGGTGTGCAAGAGAAGTTTAAGGGATTTTATTGGGGTATTTTTAGTTCTCAAGGTGCACTATTATGATGTTGTGATGTTTCTGTCACTATGATGTTGTCATGTGTGATATTCTGAGGTTGTGATGTTGTCATCACTGCGATGCTGTCGTATGTGTTATTATGATTTTGTGATGTTGTTGTCATTGTGATGCTGTCATGTGCGCTATTACGAGGTTGTGATGTTGTTGTGAAGGATTATATTCTAGAATGATGCCATGAGGCTGGCTAGGGAATGAAGGATACATGTGACTAGGGTTTGAAGGATTGTCTATTGAATGAAGCATACAGGTGAAGTTAGAAGTACTATGTGTATGAAGATCTTGGATTGGTGTCAACACATATCTTGTTGAGTTGGTGCTCAGGTGAGGGGATTGGTGTCTCCAATAGGTTGGTGCCTGTAAATATTGTAATAGTAGGTTGGTGCCTACATGTGTTGTTAGGTTGGTGTTCAATTAAGGAGTTTGGTGTCTGTAGTAGGTTGGTGCCTACATATTGTCTGGTTGGTGCTCAGTTGAGGGGATTGGTGTCTCCAGTAGATGGATGCCTATAATATTTGTAACAGTAGGTTGGTGTGTACATGAATTTATAAAGATAAATTTTATGGTTTTCCCCCGATTAGGTTTCCATGTTAAACTTTGTGCATTGTGATTTGAGTTTATAAGTGATTATTGTTTCCTAGTTAATGAATGATTGATGAATGGTTAAATAAAGTACAAAGTATTCTATACTGATTCACCCCCCCCTCTCAGTATAAGAATAAGTTCAACATTACCTTGTTATACATATGTGGATAGTCGATCTTGTCTCCCTCTTCTTTTTCTAGGCATTTTTCGCTTGCTTAATTTGAGTACATAGTTTACTTCCTTTTAGACCTTTGGGTGTTCTTTCTTCCCTTTGAAACTTTTTCCAGGGAAATTTTCATTTTCCATCTCAATTCTTCATGTTGTGAAGTCTTTCTACTCTTGTTCTTCTTATGTTATTCTATTGCAATTCGATGTCAACATTCAACTTGCCCTTGTATTGTATGTTCTTATTGAATATCACTCTTTGAATTATGACATTATCTTGGATTACTTCTTCTAATTCTTATACTACTATGACAAAGGACAAATCTTTAATAAAATTGTCTTTCAAAGTTTGTCAGTTCTAAGTGTCTCCTCTTTCTTCCTTGATCTTGTAACATTTGTATGGTAAGTCTTCCAACATGTTCGAGAACATGTGTGACCACATCCATCCATTGTGATACTATATCCTTTTCCATTCTTTTCACAATCACGAGTATGTCTTTTAGGGTCAAAACTAGGCTTAAACTTCATTATCTGAGTGGTTGATGATAGTTTTATTCCTCTAAATATTTCAATAAAATATGTGGTGGCCATCACCTATGACTGCAATTGCTGGGCATAAGTACCCAACTAATGAGCATCATATCCTATAAAATATTGTACTATATTTTATGGTCGACCTTGTTGTTCAACATTTTTCCACACTTCATCAACATGTATGGTAGGCGATTCTCATTCTTTGTATCTTAATGGTGGGAAAGCAACCGACTCCAAGTTTGTGGGAATTAAATTGGGATATTGCTTAATCTTTGTTTCTCTCTTACCAATAAGCATGTTTTTTGGCTATCCCTAGTTATAGATTCAATAGTCCAACAACATCTTTCTCTCGACTCATAATTCTCAATTTGCCACTCTTAAAGTTTAGTGAACAATTATTAAAATTTTTTAAATGAACTTTATCCTTTAGTGGGTAGTGAGGACCAAGATGGTCATATTTGTAACAAGTAAAACAAAATCTTATAAATAACCACCTCAACCTCCTTTTCTTCCACCATAACCACTTATTCTTAGATAGTCAACACCTCCTCTTCCACCATGTGTCCTCTATTTCTGATCTATTGTTTGTGTATGGTATATTGTGTTGTAACTTAAAATGTGCCTCTAAAATTTTTTGAGCAAAAATAAGGGTTCTCCATTAAATTTTTGACTTTATTATCTAGCCTAATGTTCCGAGATCTTTAATGTATATGTGGATTTTCATTATACTTTATTGATTTCAAATTGTACATAAAATTAGTTTTGATTTCATACTTCTAAATTTTTGATTTTATTATCTAGCCTAATGTTCCGAGGTCCTTAATGTTCCGAGGTCCTTAATGTATATGTGCATTTTCATTATACTTTATTGATTTCAATTTGTACATACTTAAAATTAGTTTTGATCTTATACTTCTAATTTTTATTTTGTTTTGGAGGAAAATGGGCAAGCTTTTCTAATATCCTATGTAGAATCTGGATATCCGGATCCTCGTCAACCATCTCATCCGGATATCCATATATCTGGAATCCAGATTTTCTTTGGCCATGCATTTCTTTTATCTTGTATCCCAGATGTCCACGTCATGCACCAGATCACCTCCAAGTCATGTGCCAAGCCACCTCCCCATCATGCAACAAGTCACCTCTATGTTAGATATAGATGCTCGCATGGTCTAGGGGTTGTTCTATGTGGAATCTATATTTGTGTGACGTGTCTATCCTACTTGGAATCTAGATCCAAGTTTCCAATTTAAGTCTGTTTTATCAATTTTCCGGATATTCAGATTCTTGGATTCATGGTAACCGTGAGAAAAATCTAACTTCACTCTCCAACCGTGTGGAGTTCCATTTCCCTGACCACACACAAGTTACGTTGGAAGGCATAAATCTTATAAAGCGTACTCAAGCTTAAAAGTCAACGATCGAGATTTCCTCTACGACGTGATTAATGTCTGCTGAGTCACAAGATTAAAACGAGAAGTTTACAGAAGAAAACTTCAAATTTAATCACGAAAATTTCATAGGGTTTGCATTACGTAGTATATGGGGCGTATAAATGACGATTTGCAAATTTTGTTGGCTTGCGAATACAATGATTAATTTCATAAATTTTATTCAGTTTTACAATATTATTAATTATTAATTTTGTATAATTTTGTACAACTAATCATTCGAGGAATATAGCTCAATATTCTAAGATTGATTCAACAGAACTAGTTGTCTAGTTGTCAGACAATTAGGACAAAATAGCGCAAGGTGAATAGCAGGATGTGCATCTGGCAACAATTTTGATCACGATTCATAAATTTTTAAAGAATATAGGAACCAAAATTGATTTTTGGGAATTTATGCCTAAAGAATTGCAAGAACAACTAATACAATTAACAAAATAATAATAATAATAATAATCTATTTTTAAGGTCACAACCAAGCCAACTCACCAAATTGGTGTATGAGACCCCCTTGTTTATGGGACAATGGATCCCCCTCCGCCCAACGATTTCACTGGTAAAGTCTACGAAGATATACATACCCTACCCCCCTTTGGATTTGAATCTGTGACCTCTTAAGAGGAAACACATGTTCTTAACCATTAGGCCCACTGAGGCTGTATATGGTATAAAAGAAAACAAGGGCTTGAGAACAAGGGATAAATAATTTTTAAAGTAAGGCGTAATTGTGCTTCAGAGAAAGAAAGATCAAGGCTAATGATTCTTAGGATTTGTAAAGAACAATCATGAAGACTATTTATCAGCCTTAGAGATTCATTTTTTCAACATGTATCAATCTGTAAACTCTTTATGTTATCGTGTCTTCTTATGTATACACATAACTCTTTTAGTCTATGTATATGATGTTTGAGCTATATGAATAAAGTTCTGAAGTTAACAATTTGGTACCATTTCCCTTGCTATATATGTCTTCATTAATTTGATGGATATATCATATTTCATGAATGATATTGTTAGTGTTAGGAACCAAATATCA
>JZKD02S0265965.1:219828-246920 GCA_000966675.3 Picea glauca | reverse complement strand
AATACAAAATAAATTAATTCAATAATAAATTTAATGGAGAAATTAGAAGTGGGTTAACCTTAAAATAAGGAAAGTGGGCAAAGTGACCTAGAAGATGTTTTTAAGGAAGCTACTTAGAGAGTATAATTAAGAGGAAATGCTCTCTCATTTAAGACACACTTGAGAATATTGAATACCTATAGGTGTCTGAGGTAGCCAAAGGATATCTAAGCCAAATTTATGAGGAAAGTGAAGAAAAGAAGGCCGGAATTCAAGGAAGGATAAATTCTTTTGATGATGCTTTCTAAGGTATGTTTTTTTTCTTCAGGTCATCTCACCATTTTCACAATAATTTTTTTCTAGAATGATTCAGACCGTGAAATTGATATGCCATTGAGGAAACATAACCAAGTATATGTGGTAAAAAATTCATCTTTTGGGTCGTTGTATTTTTGGAGTTACACTCCGTGGAAAATAGGGTTTGTGGCTAGTCCTGAAACTAGTAAAAAACAGGTGTTTCGGGTAAAAACGTCATAACTTATTCGTAACAGATCCAAATTCAGTAAGACCAAATGTGTTGGTTAGATTACAGTATTTAGTATGCTGTGTAACATTTTTCAGATAATTTGAACAAATATTCCATGCGGGGCACGCTCTACAAGGTCTCTCTCTAGAATAAGCCAGAATTCAACAAGGTGTGCCATTTTTGCCATAACTCATTTTCTGAGAGGTTCCAAGTAGTGACACATGGAGGAATTGCATTAAACAAACTGAAGAACATTGTATATCAGTTTCATATTTTTATTCATTACATGTACAAAGTTACGATTATTTCAAGTTAGGGTTGTTGACTAATCCAAAACTAGTCTCGTGAGACTAAATAAACGTTTGATGAAAATGCTAGTCTCTTGTTGTTAAAGTTAAGGAAGGTTTGCAGGTATGTGATAATATACATCAGGTCTATTACAGAGTTACAAATCATATTTGGATGATGAAATTGATGAGGGATTTTGGTTGAGGTACAAGTTGGGTACTTGGTTTAGACAAGTAGTTGATGAGTTGGTACATACATAAGGTGTATAGTTGATGATGTTGGTACATATTGATGATTCATAGTTGATGAGTACTTGAAACATTATTGGTACATACTTGGTACATGGTTGGTTGCACTTGTTTATGGTACAGATTGATTACAGATTGTTTGGTATAGGTTGGTGCATGGTTAATGCACTTGTTTATGGTACAGGTTGATTACAGGTTGAGGTACATGTTGATGCATGGTTTAGGTTTATTGGTACATGTTTACAATGGTATATATCATAGTGATAGTGTGACAGTGGTTCCATCATTCTACTTCTACTTCAAGGCGGTTGGACGAGGCAAGGACAGGTGGTTGTAGCCACCTTCCGGTTGTAGCAAGAGAACATATGGGGTTGTAGCCAAAGAATTAGGGAGTGGAGCTTCCCTCAGGTTGTATCTTGAGAAAATAGGGGGTTGGAGCCTCCTACCAGTTGCAACTGGAAAACAAAGGAAGTTGGTGCTTTCAATGAATGTAATTATTCAAGACATATAAGATAAAGCATTCCGTGGTTTTCTCCCGATTTGGGTTTCCACGTAAAACACTGGTGTACTGTGTATGTGTGTGATTGTTCATTTCTTATTGCTCATTATTGGATAATAATTATACATTGATATAATACTTGGATTATTTGGAGAAAAAGGATTATAATTACGCTATTACTGATTCACCCCCCCCTCTTAGTAATCCAACACAATGCACTCATTCAACAATGATATATTTGCCCAATTTCAAGCACCAATAGAGTCAATCATTCAAATATTATATATCACATAGAAAAGATATATACATTGATCTCTGCCTTCTTTTCATATGGTGAAAACTTTCATTCGAAGGATGAAAGGTTGCCTTCCTAGGAACTCAAAGTCTATTTGGTCATGCCTAGAATTCTATAAGAACAAATGCTAAAACAATGATGAAAAGCCTAATTATTTTCCATGCATTACTAAATTTGGTGAAGAAGGCAATGAACACACAACAGAGTTGGTCAAAACCAACTTCATCCTATGTTAAAGTGTCCAAACAAATATTTGCCTATCGATTGGAAACCAATCTCTGCAATATTAAATATTAAAAGTTGAGCACCTTTTCATTTCTCTATACATTTGAATACTTTGGAGTCTACTGGTATAATCATGAATAATGTTGGTACATTGAACCTCATTTCTATTAATGATGTGATCTTATCCTAGTTTCTTCCATTGATGCGATCAAAGCCAAAGAAAAAGAACATAATTCTTTTGAAATGTTACGTCCACAAGCTTGTTAAAGTGGATGATAGTCTTTTGTGGATGATGATGGTGATACAACACTCTGATACTGACAAAGGAGAAAGCAAGATGTAAATGAAGTAATGGAAGAAGAAAGAAACACACAAACACACCAAGGATTGGATAGAAAATTAAATAATTTGGCCCCACAAAAAAGATTTTGAAGGACTCAGTTCTGTACGAAAATTCTAATATTTAAAACTACATCTAAGTGAATCGATGGGGCTATTGGGAGGTTCCACACTTTTCCAAGCTGTATGGGCTCTCATATATAGTGTGTATGACTCTACCAATTTCCCCATACAATCTATAAATCTCCTAATGAGTTGAAGTGGGTTGTTTGCTAGATACAAGGAGCAAAAAATGGCAATTGGGTTGTAGAAAGGAATCATGGAAATTCCTCTAGAACTATAGCCATTTATTTCAATGAAGACATTATATGGACATACTAGAATCCTAGATGTTGCAATTATCCACATAAGAAATGAATTCATTCTACTATGTATAATCTATCATATTTCACAACATGAATAGTGAATGGAGTTTATCTTTGATATATGCACTCATACAAATGCAATCCACAACAATAGACACAATAAACAATCACAATGAACACATAGATTTTACCTTGGAAACCCAACTAGGAAAAGTAGCTTTGAATGTTTGCTCAGTTCTCATTTCAATGATCTCTAGTTACAATGCGACTCCCGAGTCTCTATGCATCCTCTCCCCTCTTGGCCAACAAAAATCCTTTTGAGAGTAAAAGTACAAAATTAAATAGAGAGAGATGGGGTAATGGAAAGACCAATAGACACGACCTTTCATTTTCCATTCCTCACTCTTTTCTCTCGTATTTGATTTTTCTTTTTCATTTAATTCTCCTTTTTTTCCCCTCTTTTTTCTTATTCACTTTTACATTTGCATTTTCTTTACTAGTTTATATAACCTTCATAAATCGCCTAATTTCACTTGTAGGTACTGGGTCTTACAACCATTTGAGAGTTTGGATCCATTTTGAATCATGAGCATTTGTAGACCAACACAAGTGAAGTGGTCCACTCCAAAGTACACATGTCAAGATTCAAGGTGATGTTGTACACAAGAGGGGATCTAATATGATGGAGATACACAAGGTATGTCATCACACATCCATAACAAGGCTCCATGGACTCCATTGATCATCCTAAATCATGTACTCCACTAAGTTATTAACCCCTGCAAGAACACTATTGCATCGCAGGTGTCATTGAGCCAACTCCAAGCCTCCAAATAAGAATCCAAGAACCCCATGTTATCTAGGGTATAATGACCTCCTCTATGATGCACAATGCTCCTCCTCCTAAGTAGGGAATTCTTGAAGCAAGTGAAGCTCCCCATGTGGTCATCATGAAGGGTTCCCATCAAGTTGTTAAGAGAAATCCAATGCCCCAGGGGAGAATACCAAGCCAACACCAAACTAACATCAATCAATCTTTGAAACATTTGTATCCACCCCGCAAATACATCATTGACCATCTCCCATGCACCAATCCATCTCGGACCATCTAGGTGATAAACACACACCATGTATCGTAAATCATAAAGCACCTTAAACATGGTGTAAACACTTTTAGGGTAACCCTAAAAGGTAACATGCTATAGTTGACTCATTCTATTACATCACCCAATTGACAACTTAGCTTAGTTGACTAGTCAATTAGGCTCCTCTAACATCATAGGCATTAGTGGTCATTCAAGTACATGATTTTTGAATGGATATCTTCATACAAAATAACTAGTAATGAAGCCCTGTCAAAATTTTACCATAGATGATCAAATAACTGTTGCATCATAGTAATTTTTATGAAAGTAAGCATTGTTGGATTTGAGAATAGTGAATAAGAAGAAAAAACATAAATTCTATGTTTATCAATTCATCGGGATCAAATAAAATTTCTTGATTCAATATATTAGCCAAAATATACAATAGAAGCTTTCTTGTTGCTTTTGTCTTGAACACGTTCATTGATGAATTTCATTGCCATTCTTCGCTACTACCATTATGATCCTACATTATTAGGACATTTTCAACTCATTTTAGGTTGATCAATGTTATTTCATTACAAAGGTGAAATCACATGAAGATATTCAAGGAAACATTGAAAAGAAAGGAAAAATGGAGAGCTCCGATGATTATTTGCCTATGGTTTGGGCACAAATCAAGGTTCAAGATTCATAAAATTCTAAGTGAAATATTTGAGTTGTAGTGGAATTTCCTAATTGAGATTTTATAAACTTGGAGGCCATGGTGTCATCAAGATGGGGAGGTGGCATGATGAGACATGAGAGCGGAGGAAAATTGTAGATTGTTGGGATGATGATGAAATCCAACATCAAATGTTGTGGCACAACCAAAGAGCTAATTTGGGACATATATTTCATATGTGAATGCCTGACAATGTAATCATATTCCTCAAATCCAATAAAAGATCATTCCATAATCTATATAAAACAAGAGTCATTGAGTGATAGAGTGCCTTCATTTTTCACAATTTCAAAACACTACAAACATAAGGTAGATAAAGTAGTGAGAACAAGGAAACAAGTTCGATGAGAAAAGTAAAAAAAATAACTACTTTGAATGAGCAAGGTGAAACAAATAACTATTACACTGCTATATTGACAATAAGGTACAATGTACATGAAAATTGAAGGCATGTCGACACAAAAGACTAAAGTGACATTATTCATTTATCAATTTGACAACAACGTTCTATGAATAACAATTAAGAGCCTTGTAGAGAAGATGCTATTGTACAAATTTGCATTGATATGAACAGAGACATGGTGAAATTTAAGCAAACACAAGTATATTTGAATTCAATCACATAAGCAGAGACGAGCATACATGGTTCAAAGAACACGATAGATTTGAGTTAAACAATTCACACATGTAGTAATATCTCAAATTTGATTTATTTTGGTATGTACAAAATATCCAAATAAACATAAAAAGAGCCAATTCAATGATGCCACACTTAAATCAAGTGAAAGAGTGAATGAATAAGAAGCCTCTTCGAGGCTGTTTGGCCGAATTATATTTCATTAAAAATTCCCTTTCTTTTCCCTATCTAGGGTTTTGGAGAGCTAGTGGTTTATACTAGCCTTGAGAGAAGACTATGGTATGAACACGAACTTCGTCTTGAGCATATTGATGAAGTTTCCCACTGTCTAAAAATTGTGCAATTTTCATATGTTCTTTGTGTATTGTTATTGATAGATATATGTCTTGATGATTCGACATAAGTAAACAAACAATTTATTGAATGATATGACATCATTATTGAAGCATTAAAGGGATGTTTTTCTACTGCTATATATGTTGTTTTACTACTTTTATAACTGTTGTAAAAGTGAATCTTCAGATCTGGTTTATGTGGGATAAGTTGCCTTAGAGAGTTGAATCTTATATAGACAATTTCATATATTTTATCCTTGGATTGCTTAGGAGATTGGGATGTAAGGAAGTGAAATGTTGTTGTATTTCCATTACTATTTTATACTCTATTTCATAAAAACCCTTAGGTTGAAAATTCAGAGGGTTAAGATCTGGGAAGCCTCTAGTCTTAATCAGGCTCAAAGAAAAATTAAGCAGGCTCATAAGGTTAATTTTTCTTTGAGCCTGCTTAATCCAATGATCTTTCATACATTTTTCTAGTATTAATTTTACATACTATTGTATATACAACAGGTTTAGAAGTTCTAGAACCATTAATAATTTATGAACCAACAAATCCATTTGTGACTCCTTTAGAGATGTTTTCCAAATGGTATTTCCAGGCCAGGTATGGAAGAAAAGTAACTCCACACTTGATGCATTATCATAAATGTCTATTAATACATTTTCGAGTGGCGGTTAGTATTCACATTCAATGTGACTCTACCTATCACCTACGACTCTTCATATTTACAATCATATTTACATAGACAATGCAGTACCAAGGATTATGTGTCCAACATTCCCCCCCTTAATCCGAAGGGGTGTGTGTGAGTCCAAGCATCATTCTAAACTTTTCAATTTTTTCTCTTCCAAGTGCTTTGGTGAAGATGTCCGCAATTTTCTCATTTGTGGAACAATGTCTGATGTCTCAATTGAATATTCTTGGCCTCTAAATGATATTGAATCAGGTGATACTTTGTGTTGATGTTCTTAGTTTGATCATGGAATATGGGATTCTTGGGACAAATTGATTGCATAAGTATTGTCAACTAGAAGAGGAGTATAATTCACTTGTTTCTCCTGCAAATCTTCATGTATTTTCCCAAGCCACACAATCTCCTTCATTACTTCTGCAACTATCACATATTCTGCCTCTGTTGTGTCTGTTAGAACTGATTTATTGCATTATATCCATGAGACAAATTTTGATCCAAGACTCATGAGATAGCTTGAAGTTGACACTCCATTTTCCTTATCCCCAATAAAGTCTAAATTAGAATATCTGATCAGGTTGAATTCATCCACCTTAGATTACCTATGTCCAAAATATTGAGTTCCTTTCAAGTATTTCATAACTCTTTTTGCAATATATTAATGTCCTTCACAAGGATTTTGCATGAACTTGGAAAGAATCCCAACAAAAAATGAAGTGTCTGGTCTGGTGGTAGTAAGATATATAAGAATTCCCACAAGTTGTATATACTTGGTTGCATCCTCAAATTCATTCCCTTATTTTGATGTCAGTTTCAAATTCCATTCCATTGGAGTGTAAGTAAGATTGCACTCAACCATGCCAAACTTGTTCAATAATTGTCCAATGTACTTCTTTTGGGAGATGAATATGTACCTTGAATTTTGAATCACCTTAATGACCAATTAGTAGTGAAGATGTCTGAAATCTGTCATCTCAAAGCCTTTCTTCAACTCTTTCTTTATGGATGTAATGTAGCTTTCATTGTTCCATATTATCAACATATCATCTACATATATTGCAAGATCTACAACAATTTTTCCAACTTTCTTGACAAACAAAGTTACATCGTCAAGATTGAAATGCTTGAAATTCAATTTTAGAAGATGCTCAATTAACTTTTCATACCATGCACGTGGTGCTTATTTCAAGACATATAAGGATTTGATGAGTTTGCATACCTTATATTGTTGTCCCTTCACAACAAAGCCTTCTGGTTGAGACATGTAAACATTATCTTTCAACTCTCCATTCAATAAAGTAGTCTTCACATCTATTTGATGAATTTTCCATCTATTTCGTGCTTCCATGGAAAATAGAGTAGGGATGGTAGCCCATTTTTCTATGGGGGAAAAAGTATCTTATAATCAACACCTTATTTATGCACAAATCCTTTTTCCAGGAGCCTTTCTTTGTGCTTGTCAAGTGAGCCATATGATCTATACTTTTTTACAACTGATTGGTTTGGTTCCAAATGGAGGATCCACCAACTTCCATGTCCCATTCTTGATGAATCTGATCTGGAACAGAATGTGTTGGATCATGTTGTCATTGATGCCAAATATTGATTTCAAGTGATTAATTGATATCAAGTGATTAATTGATGTCAAGTGATTGATTTATGTCAAAGGTTTGACGTATACTAATGAAGATGGATCAATGAGTTGTCATTGATACATGATGCATAGATAGAGATGGATCGATGTGGTTCCATTGGTATATCATGGTTGATAAGGTGCACAAATGGATGACCTCTAAAGTGGTCCCATTATGGTGAAATCCCTCACGAGAAGACGCTTTATGGATGAGTTATCCTTGAAGTATTTTCATCCTTATATGTGGAATAATGAGATGAAGATCCATGAAATTGTTGGTGAAACTATTCTAGATGGATAGTGCTTGTCATGCCATTTCTGGTGGTATGTGGAATGTCACATAACTCCTCATAGTTTGAGAGTTATGGCCCTACGAAGATGGACCCTCATAGGTTGTCTTGAAGCCCCAAAAGGTCAAAGAAGTCAAAGAGCTTGCGAAGAAGAAATTATTATTTAAATGATAAAGTGAAGTGACAAAGTCAATGAGGATTATTTAAATAATAAAATCAAAGAAGATTATTTAAATTATAAAGTAAGTTGAAAAAGTCAAGGAGGAATATTTAAATGATAAATAAATGGAGAACTTTCTATTTATGGAAAGTGGTTAACCCTAAAATGTGGAAAATAGGTTAAGTGGCCTAGAAATAGGTTAAGTGACCTAGAAGTGGGTTAAGTGACCTAGAATATATCTACTTGGAGAGTATAAATAAAAGGCAAGGGTCTCTTGTGAAATGTACCTCTTGTGTATATTTTGTGATATCTCTTATGCATCTCTTGAGCATATCTTGAAGATCTATTCTAAGAGAGATATTGAGTGGAGGATCTCATGGACGCACCAAAGTTTCCATAAGTCTTAGATCTTGATGGTGAAAGTTTCGGAAGTTCAAAAACCCTAGTTTTTGAGGCGTACGCGGGTTGATAGTGTATTAGGGTGCGTACATACTGAGTTATACATAGGATGTTAGTGTATTAGGGTGCGTACATACGCGAGTTGGCAGTATATTAAGGTGTGTACATGTTGGTAAAGCCATGAAAAAATGAGAAGATGAAGAGGCAGAGGTTCTAGATTATGAGATCAAGCTCCCAGGAAGGTCTACAGTGCTCATATACATCAGATCTATCCATTGGTTCAAAAGGTATGGTTACATGGTTGTCTTGATGGATACTCTTGCTTATTGTTTGGTGAATGCTTGAGGCATTCTTGGTATGGCTGTTGTGATATGGTTGTGTTGGTTGATTGATAGAGTGAGAAGCACTCTTATGATTCAATATTGATATGATTGCTATAGTATGTTGATTTCTTATACATGATTGAGTAGCATTCATATTGTATGGTTGGGGAGCATGAGTAAGTTGTTGGAGAGCTTGGATGTGTTGTGATTGGTTATGGGTTAGATTGGACAGTGAGAGACATAAGAGAGTTTGATTGAAGGTTGCAGAGGATCTGAGTTCATCTTGAAGAGAAAACCCTAAGTAACTCAGAAGTGATACACAGGTTGTAGTACAGACTGGCAGCGTACATACGCGAGCTGTACTACTGGTAAGGCATGTACATACACATGTTGCACTACCGATAGGTCGCGTACCTATTGACATATTGATATATGTTGAGGATTTTTGCCTCATCTAAGTTAGTGCCGAGGGTGTAAGCCGAGTCTTTCATTATAGAGTTGGTGCTCTTTCTAGAGTTGTACTCTATTCAGTTGTTGCTGAAAAACCCAAGGATTGTAGTCCGTAATAAAAAGAAAATTGTACATACATCTTGTGTTCCTTGTGTTCCTTGCGATGATGACTTGTTGATGATATGTGTTGTTGTTATATGTTGCTGATGTATATTTAAATTTGACTGGTTATGAATGACAACAATAAGTAATGAGTAAATGGTGATTGCTAACTAAGAAGTTTGTGAAGGGAAGTTTTTGGGAAAAAGAGCCCTACACTGTTCACCCCCCCCTCTCGGTGTAGTCAGTGTGTCCAATAGAATGGGGGTCAACTAATATAATGTATTGAAGGTGGGATGCAATTTGATAGAGGAATATCAGAATAAGGAACCCTAGATATTATTTCTTCTCTGTTCGATGGGAAATCAACGAAACAACGCAAAATTTTCTGGTATGAATGACTGGATCCCTTTGTTGAACGATGACCTAAATGGAAACCCTAACAACTGGGCATCATGACTACAAGATGGTGATGAGATTAGGGTTTACAAGGGATTCATGTGAATATATTTACGATCGAAGCAGGCGAATGGACTGAGGAATAATTAGTTAGATTTGAACGCAGAGTGGCTATGCACAAAGGGCCTATGCACAAAGGGCCTGTGCACATGGAGGCATACAGATAGGGAATAAACTAAAGAATGCAGAGGACAGGTATGAGGTGTTTCTACACGCTGGGGGAAATAAAATGCGAAGAGGGATAATGGAGTTAACCTGTATTATGATACCACTATCAGGCCAGGTATGGAAAAAAGTAACTCCACACTTGATGTCTATTGCATTATCATAAATATCCATAAATACATTTCTGAGTGACTGTTGGTATTCACCTTCCATGTGACTCTTCATATTTACAATTATATTTATATAGGTAATGCAATCCCAAGGATTACATTTCCATATTCCAAATACTTCTTACAGTACCTAATGAATTATTAGATTCCCTTTTAATGACCTCAATACTCTGGGGATCATTGATGGCGCCTTTCTAGAGAATGTGAATCAATTTTAGTATCCATTTCATCATTTAGTAGCTACAAAAATATCCTTGATTGATATCATAGTATCCCTTTCACTACTAAAATATGGGGTTGTAGCATCACTATAACCCTCAAACCTCTTATTGAGTTTTTTTTTGGCATGCATTGGCCTCTTGCATCGTGTTTTTTGCATCAAATTTGTGTCATATTTAAGTCACATTTGCATCATCTTTAAGTCACATTTGCATCATAGTTACGATGCTCAAAATGCCGAAAAAATATGCTATTTGTTGTGATTGCATTATATTGTGTTGTGGTTGCTTACATTTCTCACGCATCACTTAAATAATCACACATCTCTTGCATTGTTTATGCATCATTGAGCATTGAAATAACATATTGTTCATAAACATATAGCGTTGTATTAGCATCATGGTGTGGCTTGTGATAAATTTTTTACTTATGAAATTGTTGTCATATTTGCACTCAATTTTTATGCCATTCTTTCAAGGAGTTCCAATTGATATTTGAAAACAATGTAGTTTATAAAACCTGATGTTTGAGAATCACAAGGTAACTATGAACATAGTGATAGAACCTAATGTGAAGTGCCATAAGGTAATTGTGAACGAGGGTGGTGAGGAGAGAAAACATAGAAACCAGAGAGGGGAATATTTAGAGGTAATTGCAAAGGGACAATTCAAAATCCAAAGTTTGATTAAAAATAGAGACCTCATAAGAAACACATCTATATGGTAGGACTAAGATAACACCTTTAGTTTATTTAGATATAAGGTCAAGAAGGTAGCTAATTCTAAAAGTCGGGAAGCAAAAGAGAAGATGATAAATAATGTAGTAATAGAAGAAGAAAAAACAAAGGTGAAAATTTAAGGATTATAACAAGTTTTTGGTTGACTAAGAGGGGAACTATGGTATTATTGAGACCTCAACACACCATAAAATTTTTAATGAAATTTTGGGTACCACTTTTCTTCTTCTTCTTTGAGTTTTGGTTTCTTCCTTTACAAAATCACATTTCTTTTAAGTTTGGTGAAGTTCCATGCAAAACAAATTTTCATTTTACTAAATTTGTTTTCCACAAAATACCCCCAAAAGTTTCTAAGCCAAAGTTCAGAATTGCTCCAATTGAAAGTTGGAGGTTTCTATGATCTTAGATCAAGATCAAAATTTGAAAGTTGCTTCAATCAAAAGTTGAAATATTCTCCGATCTTTAATTAAGATTGAAAGTTGAAAGTTTCTTTGATCTTCGATCAAGGTTGAAATTTGAAAGTTGCTCCGATCGAAAGTTGAAAGTTTCTTCGATCTATGATCAATATCGAAAGTTGAAAGTTTCTCTGATCTTTGATCAATATGAAAGTTAAAAGTTTCTTTGATCTCAGATCAAGATGAAATTTGAAAGTTTCTCCAATCTCCAATCAAAGGTTAAGAGACAAAAAAATATTTCGGTATTTTTGCAATAAATTTTGATCTCGATCTCCATTTTGAGTGTGCCTGATATAGTTGGAAAATCCTTACCGAGGTCTACAACTTTGGTGTTAGACATTTTTTATGATTCAACATAATTTGTTTCATATTTTTAGAATAAAATTTTGGTAATCTTTCCTTAAATAGGATAGATGGTGGAAGATGGTAATGACAAATATTTTCATCAAAAAGTCCATTTTTACACTAAATGGAGACCATGCAATCATACCATTTTGATTCATTATGTAACAGCCTAGTTTTGATCCCCAATGTAGCATTGTATATTTGTATGTATTATGAATGGTCATGGGCAAAGTGATGTAATATGTAAACATTGTACATTGAAAATAATAAAATGAAATACATTGCCGACTGTATACGGGTAAGGACTAGAGTAATGGGGGGATATTATTCCACAAGAGAGGGGTCTTAATGGGGGTTTTGAGGAGTTTTCATACACCTTGAGTCTTAATCCATATTCATTAATTAATTTTTCATTTAGCCATTTATCCCTTTGACCTATTCAACATTCAAGTAATAGAATCATGTAAGAGGTTGAGTGAGGAATTCATCCCACTCAGTTATGACAGAAGGGGTTGAGTGTAATCACCTTTGGGGGAAACGTAAAAGTCACATAAGCATGTCAACAGAGGAATTTCAAGTAGGAAAAAGAGAAATTTTTATAGTTAGCAAGAAGTGAGTAAAACCAAAGCGGAGTGTTGGGAAAGAGTGATGAGCCATAGTGGGTATTGAAGATAGCTTGTTGAAGTTGTAAATTATGCCGAGACTGAGGCTGTTATGCTTATGAGGGATTTTCTGTTGAGAAAATTTACCCAAGAGAAAGTGAGCTTGCTATGTGAGCACTTCTATTGGAGTTAGATTTCCTGGATCCCCTAGTGGAGAGATTCATGGCCTGTCTGTGCTGGAGCCCTGGAGGGGATGGATATTGTCTAAGGGATTGTAGTGCAGAGAAGGAAATGTCATCCCTTGGGTTGTACAGACTGATGGGGAAGAGATCTAGGTGGTTGGAATGGTTGTAGGAGTCATGTCACTGTGTTTTTAGTGATTTTGGAGATGTTATAGTGGACTGTAGACACCCATAGGAGCCTATCTGTCCTTGTTGAATCACAACCTTAACTCAGGGGTGGCTTGTCGCTGAGAGAATTAGTGAAATAGAGCCTATGGTTGGGAGGAATGCCCTTTGTCTATATCCAGTTGTGTAAATCATTTTTTAAAGATAAGTGTTTTAATCACTATGTCATTTACAATTTTAATGCTATGTTTGAATGTTACATCTACTATGTATTTTGTATATATAAATGATGTTGTGTGCATTAATTATCGTTGTGCATATTTAAATTATTTGCATTCATGATTTTAATTATTAATGATATTTGCATGAGTGTGTATCTCATGCTATTTATATTTTTGCATTTGCATTGAATAATAGTCAATTTTGTAGTAATGTGGCCCAACCAGGTAGTTGGGTATTTTACATAATGGTATTGGAGCAAAAATTTTGTGGTAGCGTGACTCAATGAGTATCTAGGGACATTACACATTAGATCTAAATAAAGTTTTTTAAATATATTCAAATAACGAATGATTTTTTTTAAAGCTAGTTTTATTTATAGGGCTCGTGACGACAAGGCTCATTAGGTTAATTCGTGTGTAATATTGCATCGAAAAAGTGAATACTTTACTCTTAACTAGATTGCAAATCCTAAGACATGAATCATCAAAGGACCTAATAAATACTTATTTTGCAAGTATTAATGAAAAATAAGCATAGATGTTGAACATCTATAACATAAAAAAGACTTGGGGCATAAGCTAGATGCAAAGTAGATGGTTTGGACTGGAAAAGAGAAAATGAGAAATGTAAGACTGGAGATTTGCCAAAAGTGAAAAGGATTTGAAACCCATAACACCAACCTTTCATCAATGGATCAAAGTTCACCATCAAATTTATGAATGAAGATGACACTCTCCAATAAAGTTCACACCTAGCATCAGAGGATCATATTTGTACTCCCTTTCATTTAAACATCGATAAAAAGAAGAGGGAGTGCCAATGATAAAGAATGGGTATATTTGAAAATGCAAAGAAGATATTTAAATTGAACATAAATACCCTTAAAAAGACCAATGTAAAAGGGAGTGACCTCAAAAAATTAAATACTATGTAACATCAATTAAAAGGAGGTGGCCACATAAAGAAAAAATTGAAACTTCCCATTAGTTAGGGAGATCAAGAAGAAATTATTTTTCTAAGATATATAAATACTAGAAAAAAAATTGTAAGGGGGATTTTTTCCTCTTGGGAAACTAGAGACTTTTACTCTAAGGAGAAACCATCGCTGTCTCTTCTTTTATTTCTTAATGAAAGAACCCATCACTAGCCAAAATTGTTGCTGGAGATTTCTGTTGTACTTTGAATTTGATGTAGACTATTCTTGTTATTCATTGATGTATTGATTTTACATAGACTATTCTTGCTATTCATTGATGTATTGGAAGGATGCAAGAATAAGCAACTCGTTGTTGTAGACTATTATTATTAACTGGTATTTTTTCTCTCTCTTTCTCTCTCTCTCTCTTGTTGACCCATATATGTGTTAAGTCTTTCCTAAATTCTTTCTCTTGTACATTTCAACAATTAGAATTTTTTTACTTGATCACGTGTTCATAAGTTATTTTTTTTCTTGTTACAAACTTAAGCCACCTCCAAGATGCACTGCCATGTTCTGTCGTATCCATTTTACACCAATACTCGTAATATTTTCGTGCTTCTCGCGGGTTTGTCATTTCTTTACATTCAAGTCCGAAGCTCCGTCGTTACCAAAATGCACCACCATGTTCCGTGATCCTCATCTTGTACCATACTTAGAATATTTTTCAAATGTTTGTCGTGGGTATGAGTCACTCACCCGATTCGTTTCGTTTTCACCACGATAGGTCTGACCGACCGATTTATGTTACTTATTCATTTTCTCAAGCCTTTTTCTGTCTATCAATATCTCAATACTTAGTCGATTTTCGATTTTAGCACGGGTTCATGGGTCATATCTCTTCAAAACTCTTTTCCCCTCACATCCGACCAATGCTGTCTCATTCTTAGTCATTTTTTGAGTTTTCATTGCGGGTTTGCGGACCTATGGGTTTTACTTTCATTATAACATCTCTTGAGACACATATGATCCTTAGTTAATCCGTGGTAATGCGTGTCTTATATTATCACTTTCCCCAAAGTACATTTAATTCTAATCTTATGAAAAATAATAAGTGATTAAAATATTAAAAGGTTGTTATTAATGAAAAACTTCTCGAGGCCATTCTCCATCAATTCAAATCCAATTCACATCAATCTTTCCTTTTAAAGAAGACTTCAAGTTATATTATGGTAAAAGGGTTTACTTTGAAATTAACGTTCTAAAGTGGTTGTACATTAGTCCACCAACTTCATCAAGTATAACAACGAGAAGAAGAGAACAATTATGTAGGGATACTCCAAACTCATTTGGGAGGGAGGATCATAGATTCCTGTGGTCAAGATCATACTAGTATTATTTATCACTACCACTGCAGGAAATACATGTGAACAAAGCTTGGACATCAGGGATTACCTTAGCAGGTTGTGTACCCGAAGTTTTCAACTCCAAAGAAATAGTTTCCTGGAGCATGGATAAATACGATAAAGATAGGAGGATAATTCAACTTCAAGGAGAATATCCCATTTCTCTAGCACCATCAAATTTAAGAATATGTTGAAACTCCCAGAGCCAACAATTACATTCAAAGGAGATGAAGCCAAGAATTTCATGAAAGAAAGGAATAATGGACTAGATCTTCTGTAGTAATATCTTGAGGACCCAACAAAGATGCCAGAAGACTTATCTAATATCCAGGTCAGTTTGTTAAAAAACCTTTATCGAGAAATAACATGGATTTTCCCTAGAGTAGAGAGCCAAGAGTCTACAACCACCATTCCTCGACTGGATTTGTACATTTTAAATTTTATAGTTCATGAAAAAGTGATTTTTTACTGGGAAAAAATCATTTATGGAGAAATATATTTTCAATTATCAAATATAAAAAAGAATAAGAAATTTTATATGTCTTCATACTTAATCTTCGCTATCACATACTGTCATGTTTTCAAGGGTTTGAATTTTGGAAGACAAGTTAATTGTAAAATTGACCCAGTACACATGTGGTACCCATCCTTATAAAAATAGAAGGATACATATCATTTTTATGAAGTTCATAACACGTTTGTTTGTTCCTTTAAGAAACTTATCTTTGGCCGGGAAATTTCAAGATTGTCTTTGGAAGGAGCGACTTTCTTGGACAAAAATGAGAGCATTGAAGCCGTGGACCATTATAGTGTTATCAGAGTTTACTGTTCTTGAGAAAAATAATTGTATCTCCCGTATTATGTATCTGGAAATATGTTTTTTGTGGACGTTTATAAAAAATACAGATCTTGGCTTTACTTCTTTCATGAAAAAATAAAATAGCAATTCATTCCTTTGTCTTGGAGAATTGGGGAAATTTTGTTGAGAAGTGTTTCAAATATTGATGAATTTGTTGTGCATTTTGACCAATATAATTTAAAGTTTGTAGATGAAATCAAAGGGTTCAACCCCAATCACTTGTTTATGGATCATATGACATCTATCGGTTTTAGTTTTTCACTTGCTAATTCATTTTTATTTGGAGAGGAGGAAGGTGACAACCATGACCCTCAAGCGGTGTTGTTGAAAAGAAACCAGAGGACATTGAGACTGTCATCAACACTACATACCAACATAGACAAAGGGGAAGAGTTAATAATGAAAGGAGTAATCATTCTCCTAATGTTTCTTAGAGAAGAAACCCACAAAAACAAAATTCTCAGTCAACAACATAAGAACAAAAAAAGTCTCCAGTCAATGATTCTGATGATGGAGGAGATCAAAACCCTCCTAAGGGAAATTTGGAATGACTTCACAAACTTCCTGTAACAAGTAAAATAAAAAGGCAAATCGATCAACAAGAAGTAGAAGAGGTCACACCTAAAGACGAAGTTGTTCTTGAGGACATGGATTTGGATGCCAACATTGAAGATATAGAATTTCTTGATGAAGATAAAAGACTTCAAGAAAGCGGGGAGGTTGTAGCTGAATTGGAAACATAGGAACCAATATTCTTTGAAGAAGAATCTTTGACTGTACAATATGCTCTGTTTGATAGAAGTACCAAGAAATTAATATTTGAAAGAATTCATTAAAAAAATAAAAATATTCAAGGGAAATCTAATTTACCGGGGTTATAGACACTCGCTAGTAGCAAAGAAAGGTATATGTTATTAGGGTGACTCCGTCCGGGCTATGGATGCTCACGAGAAATGGAGCAACACTAGCAGAATGATAAGGTAACTTACAGATCTCCCCAAACAGTGAAATATTAGTCAATATTTATTCTCCCCATTTGAGCTTAATTTGTGTTTTAATCAAAGTCTTTTTATTCTTATTGGTTAAATGACTAAGTAATTTTTAATACGGTAAAGAACCACTCTAAGGTTGATTTGAAAAGAAGTTATGAATAATTTTTGTTTCTAAGTTTGCCTCTAACTCATACTTCACTTGAAATTGAATTTGTTTTTACATGAGGGGATGTATGCAAAGAAAATGGATTTGCCCAGTGAATCTCCATTTGTTGAGACCTCAACACACCCTAACATTTTGCATAAATTTTGGATACCGCTCGATACTTTTCTTGAAGTTTTGTTTTCTTCTTATTCCAATATTCATTTTTTGATGAAGTTTCATGAATCAAAAGTTTTCATTTTGCCTAACTTCTTTTCCATAAAAACCCCCAAAAAATTCTAAGTTAAAAGTTCATCAACTAAGTCTTTGAAGTTCTCATCAGAGTAACAAGTTCACTTTGCGCTCTAATGAAAATCTAAAATTTTCTTTGGTATCGAAGGTCACTTCGAGCTTTCATTCATGAAAAGCTAAATTTAGTCTAATCACATTATGAAGAAAATTTAAAATTTTCACCAACACTCTTTGTTTCAAAAGTTAAAGTTGCCATTGATCATGAGAGTGCAACTTAAACTTCATCATATTAAAAGTTTAAATGTGCTCCGATTGAAAGTGGAAACTTATCTCTCCAATAAAATTTTAAAAGTTCATCGATTCAAAAGTTTGAAATTACTCTGATAAGCATGCTCATTGGAATGAAATCAAACTTTGCTCCTATTCAAAGTAAAATATTTCTCTAATGAGAAGTCAAAAAACTCTCCAATGTGTTTTGCTACAATTTTGAACTTTTCCAAATTGGAATGGAAAAAAACTTTTGAATGACTAATGACGCAAAAGGTGGAGTGTGCTCCAATCATGAGAGATACCATCCAACTTTCTACATTGCATAATTATCGAGAAAAGTTGCAATGCTATGGTTTTCAAATTTTCTAGGAGGTAGTTTTTGATACTCTCTCAGATCTAAGAATTTAACAATGCCGATGCATCACTCATTTTACAAGATTTGATAAGGATTAAATTGTAGATACAAAATCGATGAAAAATAGGAACATCACTTTGATAGACCTCAAACATATTGTGTCACCATAAATGTTTACAAAATTGTAAAGCTTTTATTACTAGTTGATTTTTCAAGTCTAGAATTATTTTACTCAAATCCACGAGGTAATTCTCGAAAAACTCCCCGTTTCAAGATTTGTTTTAGTAAAATCACCGAAATCTCTTTAGACGCGTTTATAAAAACTAAAAGAACATGATTTTTTTGTTTAAAAAGCATAATTTCTCTTTTGTCAAAATTGCAAAATGGATTTAGAAATTGTAGAATATGTACAACATTTTGGATGATTTGTAATCTCATTCTCATTTTTAATTCTTTAGATAACATACATCCCAAAAAACTTTTTATAGAACACCAAAGAGGTCACCAAAAGGGAAAAAACCTCCTATTGAACCCATTGAGCATGTTTAGAGGGACGTGGAAGTTAATCTAGAACAATTCCCTGTTATTCAATTATACAAACTTGATGTTGAACCAATACTACCTATCTATACAGATACAAAAGCACACATCAATCCATAAATTCCTTTCCCCAACTTGGGAGAAATATACAAAAGGATTACAAAGGAGGATTACCTTAATGTTGTTCATGCCAATGACCCAAACATGAGAAATGCAGATGATTTATTTTTTATCAACATCAAGAGATCCCACCTACACTCTATTTCACTCAAGACTCCTATCATTCCATGTTCTGAGGAAGTTGAATGGATCATAACTCACAAAAACATTGGAACAATAACTATTGTTAATGATGAAGGGAAATACATTGGCTCCTATCAAGCCTCAGATATTGAGAAGTAGTATAGACTTAATGAGTCTAAGAAATACATGATTATAGGGTTTGATAAATAATTCCATAGGCCCAAGCATGATATTAAGAGAATCCAAATTAGTTGGTGGGTTGAGGATAAAATGTTATTTGGAAAAACAGATGGAATATAGACCATGATAAAACCAACAGACCCTTAAATATATGCAATGTCTCTCATTTGCAGGATTTATGGAGAGTGAAGCTGCGCACTTTTTAAGGATGCATGGGTTCCCTTCGTTTATACTATCATAACCATAGGTAGCATTTTTAAGCTATAATACTCTCTCATTATTTAAACATAACTGAAAATGTACAAAAGGCCAAAGATAAAATTGGGGTTGTGCTTGCTTTCTAATGGCCTCTTACATTATGGATAGTGTTTGTGCTACCAACCCTTTTCCTATTTTGATCTAGAACTGACATATATCAGAGAGACCTGTGCATGTCTATTGCTAGGCAACGTGGGAAAATAAGTTCAAAAGAAATTATGCCTAGTCACATGAGCACTTTCTTGCACCATTAGACAATCTCATATTCTGTAAAGAATTCACTAGGATTAGTAAGGAGGCAATGAGTTTGATTAAAATAATAGAGAGTTGGTATATACAAGAGAGCTACACTTATTTAAGGATCTATGGTGTAACAACTCTTCCACATTTTCTTCCTAAATTTTTACCTAATAGAATGATATTAGGTGAAATATCCTACCAAGAACTTCTTCAACGATTGAATGCATCATTAGTTTAAGATGAAAGAAAGAAGACATTTATCCCATATAATATGTATCTTGACATTATGGTTTCCTGAATTCAAAGAAAGCAAGGCAAGAATCCAATGCTATGATGAAATCTAGGTTTCCTCAAGGTCAATTTAAAAGGCATGACCCATTGGGCCTTGTATCCAAACATAGTGTAATGGTCTCCATCACTTGGCCGTATGCACATGAATAGTGGGACCATGAGATGCCTTATGAAAATGTTGTTTATTGGGATGAGGTTCAATTAAGGCTTAAATAAAAAGATTTTTCTTCTTTTTGATGCATGTCCTTAGAGGATCATATGAAAAGAATAAAACAATAGTTAGCTGAAGAAAAAAGAATGATCAAAAGGGATGAATATGAAAAGAACAACGCTAAAGAGGATATACTTAAACAACAAGAAGACCATAGAATAAATTTGAAGAAGAAGAAAAGAGAAAAAAGAGGAGGAAGAAAGCCTAACGACTGAAGTTGAAAAGGCTAAGAAAGAATTGTAACATAAATTACAAGATGAAGCAAAGAGGATGAGAAAAGAAGAATAACAAAATAAAAAAGAAGAAACTAAGAGACAAGAAAAAGAGAATTATGAAGCAGAATAAAATCTATGTTGGTAGAAGAAGCCAAGAAAAATGAAAAGCAATACAGGCTTGATTAGGAAAAGGAAGATTTAGGGAAGATCAAAGAGAGCCTATAGGAATAGGAAATATAGATGATACACAAGAGAAATAACCTCTTGATCAATCTAAAGAACAACCATCTTGACAAACATAGTAGCATACTTTACCTCCTCCTAATAGTTTTATTAATTTGACAATGGAAGATTTGGTAATTCTCAAGACATGTATAGACAAGGGAAAGGAGGTTGCAATGGAGTAGGTTGTCACACCCAACACCATGGAAAACATATTATCATGGGGTCATCAACACATACTATACCCATTAGAGGAAGTGGTTGTTATTGATATAATTGCCTATAGTAAAAGGAGACAAGCCATTTGTAATGTACCCAGTGCCAACTGAGTCACATCACTCCTAAAATGACCCAATAAAATTTCTGATACCAATATAAAATGCATAAATTAACTTACATCATGAAATACATGTTCACTTGGCTGTCCATGTTCTATAAAAAAAAATACAATTACTCTTACTATGCAAAACAACAGTTATTTACATAAAACAACATTCAACCATGAAATTGAGACATTAATACATTTTCCTATTTTCAGTAAGCAACAGTAACCAAATATAACTTTGAGTAAATTGCATAGAACTTATATCAACAATTAACATGGACAACCACAACACATAAAAATACTTATCTTATTGAAATGTGCAACCTGTTGCAAAGGACAAACATTCCTCCCAACCATAGCCTTTTTGTTCCAGTTCTCAACAAAAAGACACCCCCAAGATGGGGCTATGAATCCACAAAATATGGAGGTACCTAAGGCTGGCTAATGTCCCCCTTTTAGTAGTCAAACTATTAGTAAATTCCATTCCACCATCAAACTTTCCCTCAACATGCACAACCCAAGGGATGGAATTCCCCTTCATTGCTCACAGTCCCTTAGGCCTTTCCACTCCCCTCTAGGGATTTCAACACAAAATAGACAAGAAATCAATTTGCTGGGACTTCAAGAATTCTATAGCTGCAACAAGAATTCTCCCAGTAGCCAAAACGCTGGCTTGGATGAACTTTGAGTAGCTCAAAAATTCCAGGCACATGAGCTCTTCTCCATGAAATTGTAGTTCCAAAATAGCAGCCGACATATCCACACAACTGCCTTCAAGCTCTCATGCTCTGAATACTCTTGCTTGTCCCCCCCAAAAAATTCCATTTGAAACCGCTCTTTATGCAAACATGTGAATATACCAAAATCGGGTCCCCTACCCATACAAATTTTCTATCTTTCTCTTACTTACTTGACTTACACTCTTCTCCAAGCTGATTGTACTCAACCCCCATGCTCTCAATAACTATGGAAAGTGACTCTCACACCAACCTTCTTACATTAATTCAATGATTGGGATCTAGAACACTCAACAACTAATGGAAGATTCATGGCAAGGATAATTTAGACGAAAATAGAAAATGGGTCTTGGTTTAATAGATATGGGTAACTCTCCCCCTTGGACTCATTCCCTCTCTTGTGGATACTTATCCCCCAAGTTTGTGTCTGTTTCCATTTGTAGTTGTTAAAGAAAGATTTGTCTCACCCTATGTAATCTTGCAGAGAGGGCCTTATTCCATTCCCCCATGCAAACTTACTTTCCCTGATTGATAAATCCAGAGACAAAAATAAATATTTTTCCACTTGTACGCACCTTGCAAGCTATACAACAAGCGTATATACTGGCTGCTCCACTACAACCTGCATACATCAGGATTTGTGCCAGAAAATCAAAATTAAATGTCGAGTTTCCATATCATGACACGAGATCTATGATCCTCGGCCTTCCATATACTAGAAACTTTCCAACTCAACCCTTCAACTGCATTTTGAAGGCTATAAAGAAGCCAATTCTGAGCTATGGAAAATGAGAGAGAATTCAACTTTGAGAGCAAAGTTACTCTAGAGAAATTATTCACTTCATATTGAGTTTGCATCCCTTTGTCCTTTAAGTCTGAACACAATGTTCAGCCCTCAGAACTCTTGACTTTGCATGTCGGCCATACGCTCAGTTTGTCTCATAATCACATGATACTTTAGTCCTATCATGCACCCTGGACTTACTTTCATCATTGGTAGGTAACCTTGAACCCAATAGTCGACATTTCATCATTGGTCGCTAACTGGGTGGTTTCCCTTGTGTTCGACGAAAAGACATCTATTCACTCATTGGGATTCGTGAAATGTCTTAGATGTCATTAGCCTTTTTGGTGGTTTCCTCACCTTTGTCAGCAGTTTTTCATCATTGGATGCTATTCAGAGGTTATTTTTCGTGTACCGCTTGCACTTGGCACACACGAAAGATGCACAGGGTCGTTGTTTCATGAACTTGTTCTTCGTCCGATTTCACCAAATCATGAAGCTCCTGCTTTGTACCTTGTGCTGATTGATGAGAAATGCCTTAATGCTCTCCTTTCAGCGGGTCTCTTTCCATCGACATCAGCCCATTTATTATGGAAATGAGGCCTAGATTCTTATGAGTACCTTGAGGTTTGCAGTCATTAGTGGCAGGCTCTCTCGATATCGACAGTTGGGAATACATCAATGTCTCATGATTGATGGATTCTTCAGGTGTTCGACACCAGCTCCTTTATTCACACTTGTAAGAATGTACTCGGTGCCTTGATACCTACTTTCATTATCGATAGGTTTTCTCGCGTTTGTTAATGGTATACCTCAATGACCGGTAATCAAATGATGTCTCATTGTGTTTGACCTCAACTCTTTTATTCACATGATGTAGACTTGCACCTTTGGCAGATTGTGTAGAAGACTTGAAGACATCACTATGTGGCCGCAACTTTCTTGATCTGTTGCTTCCTTTTCATTTGGAACAATACCTATACGACTTCAGTGATCATGGGAGATCAAATTGTACTCCATGGTATACAAATATCCTCAACTTGATTTTTTTGAGACTGGTTCTACTGGGCCTTGTTCGTGACCATGACAACCTTTGGCATGCAACCACATTTGTATTTGCCTATTCATGGCCATGAACACTTGTTTGGTATATTTTCACATGTATATGCAGTGTATTTTTGGCAGCCATGTATGCAAAGTTAGTACAAAATGTAATGAGCAATTGAGTTCATCTAGGTGGTTCTCTACCACTCCACTTTTGGGTTATTTATAATGTATTTCGACCATCGCAGATTCTCCTCTGACCTCACACATTAGGGGGCATCTGTTAAAGAAAGATTTGCCTCACCCTATGCAATATTGCAGAGAGGGCCTTATTCCATTCCCCCATGCAGACTTACTTTCCCTGATTGATAAATCCAGAGACAAAAATAAATATTTTTCCACTTGTACGCACCTTGCAAGCTATACAACAAGCGTATACGTTGGCTGCTCCACTACAACCCGCGTACATCGGGATTTGTGCCATAAAATCAAAATTAAATGTCGGGTTTCTATGTCACGACAGGAGATCTTTGATCCTTGGCCTTCCATATACTGGAAATGTACTGAATCGGCCCTTCAGTTGCATTTTGAAGGCTATAAAGAAGCCAATTCTGAGCTATGGGAAATGAGAGAGAATTCAACTTTGAGAGAAAAGTTGCTCTGGAGAAATTATTCACTTCATATTGAGTCTCCATCCTTTTGTCCTTTAAGTCTGAACACAGTGTTCAGCCCCCAATCTCTTCCCTTATTGATGGAGAACCTCTTTGTCTCCCTTATATGAGCTTGCCTTTGGTGGAGGCCCAGTTGGAAGGAACTCGGTTTCTTGGTTCCGAACTATGTCGACACGGAAGTCTGTAATATTTTCACTTCTGCTGATCATTTATTAATAGAAATACTCCTTTCCCGTCCAATTGATATCTTGCAAATATATGTATTATGATCCATGGGCATGTTTGTTTTCTTTATTAATGGATTATGCTATCTAATGTGCTAACCTTTTATATTATCACTATATGCTTGCTCTTCTTGTTTGCTAAGAACTTGTTGCAGGTATAAAGATTTGGGTCGAAGTGCTCAATGATGGACATCATCAAATGTTTGGACGAGGTAGGACTCTTTCTTACCTCTCTTGCACATTAGTTTATATAGCATATGCTGGAATTGAGTTGATTTCTACAGTCATACCTATCTGATGTGGTTCACCCTAGCCATAGAGAGATTTTCCTCGTAACAATAGTTGGAAATACATTTTATTCATTATATTTCAATTTACATCATTAACATATTGGCTCTCGCTCATACATCACATTTACATTATACATCACTTTTTTGGGGTTGAAAATGGGGATGTTACATTCCCCTCCCCCTACAAACTGCATTGTCCTCATTGCACAGAACCATACAGTTCACACATTGATATAGATATATACATTACATCAAAATACATGATAATTATGCAACTTAATGACTCACACAACAATTCCCCTTTCCCCTAAACCCAAACATCAGTTGGATACAAAATATTTGAATTGTGGCTCCAGGAATTCCACCTTGCCAAAATTGAGTCTTCTTTCGCTTATGTACAAATGTACATTCAATTTTCTTCAAAATTTGCAAAAATGTGTTGGTATGCGTCCCACATGGCTTCCTCGTGCTCCCATGTAGCATCTTCAGGACTGTAATAGGTCCATTGAACTCTTACTAAGCCTATGGATTTATTCCTAAGCACTTTGATTTTCTGGTCTAGGATGCACATTGGTTCCACCTGGAAATCCCCTTTGTCTTCCACCTGGATCACATTCCAATCAATCACTTGATTAGGATCAAGTACATACTTTTTTAATAAAGACACATGGAACACGTTATGAATTCTCATGGATGAAGGTAATGATAGCGTGTATGGAACTGGTCCTATACTTTCTAAGATCTCAAAAGATCCACAATATCTCGCTACCAATTTTGGGCAATTTCCCAATTCCGACAAGCTTCTCTTGGATTTAACCTTTAAAAACACATGCTCTCCCACTTTGAATTCTATATTTGTTCTCTTTTTATCAGCATAGCTCTTTTGCTGATCTTGTGCAACTTTCAAATTTTGTTAAATCTTTACCATCTGTTCTTCCATTTCCTTTAACAATTCTAGCCCAATCACAACTCTGTTGGCTGGGTTATCCAAACTTATCGGTGTGTTGCATTTTTTTCCAGACAATGCTTCAAATGGGCTCATCTTCAATGATTCCTTATACCCATTGTTGTATGAAAAATCAACTAAATGGATGTAGTATTCCCACTTAAAAGGCTTATCCATTACATAAATTCTCAACATATCTTTAATTATCAGATTAATTCTCTTTGTCTACCCATCTGAATCTGGGTGACATGCCGTATTGAAATTTAAATTTGTTCCAAATCCCCTAAACAACCCCTTCCAAAAATTGGATGTGAACTTGGGGTCTCGATCCGATACTATTGTCTTCAACACACCATGTAGTCTAGCAACTTCTCTCATATAAATTTCTAGAATATTGGCTTCCTTATGAGTTACTTTTACATGAATGAAATGTGCAACCTTTGTAAGCTTGTCCACCACTACCATGATGGAATCATGTTGCCTTGCTATCTTAGAAAATTTGGTAATAAAATATGTAGTAACAACTTCCCATTTCCATTTAGGGGCAATGGTTGCAACAATCATGTTGGATGTCTATGCTCAACCTTTACCTTTTGACATTCCATGCATCTGGCCAAATAATTGGTGGCATATTTCTTCATACTAGGCCAAAAATATTGGCCTCTTATAGCTGTAATAGTTTTTTGATATCCTAGATGTCTAGTGTATTTCACATTATACATCTCCTTTAGAGCCAAATTTCTCAATTCCTGAGAATTGGGGACATAAAATCGTTTCTGAAATAAGAGGATTCCATCCTTTCTAGCTTGTAATCCTTATATTTATGTTGTATATCATATTGTTGTAAGCTTTGTTTAACTTGCACATAGTGTTGATATGTTGTTACAACTTCTAGAATTTTATTTTTTAAATCTGTCCTGTACATACTAATGGTTGTAGCATGCATTTTATGCACCCTTCTATTGAGTGCATCAACCCCCTTATTCTCTTTTCCCTTTATGTGCTTGATATCAAAGTTGTATTCACTAAGAAATTCTATCCATCTAGTTTGTCTAGCATTTAATGTTGGTTGTTCAAAAAAATATTTCAGACCACTATGGTCTGTCCTTAATTCAAATTTTCTGCCCATAAGATAATGCCTCCACATCCTTAAGGCATGTATTAT
>JZKD02S0265965.1:87771-98397 GCA_000966675.3 Picea glauca | reverse complement strand
CGACGGAATTCCGTGAAACTTTCTAAGATGTCTTGCATGGTCATTTACAATGATTCCCTATAATAGTTACCAAAACATAAGCCCACTAGAACGTCGTTCACTACTTTGGAGGAATCATTGCAAGTGTGAGGGAAAAACTCAAGGGAACTCAATAAGGCTGAAAAGCCCAAATGATAACTTGAGGATAAAAAACCCTCGATGAAAGGAATTCTCCCAGTGAACCGATCCCAAGGTAACTGACCTAGATATGATTCATGCAGACCTATTACATTATTAACCCACATAGGGGTGCGGAAATTCCAATTACAAAATAAAGTGTTGGAGCCAAACACTGCCCTGTAGGACCAAAAGTCTTCGACAACATGGCATATGATGATGCATCTCTTCATGGCACATGGAGTTGACCACCTGTGCTAAATGGGCGGTCAACAGGGAGGGAAATCCCTTTCATTCTCTTTCTCATCATTTAAATACAAATTTGAAAAGTAGTTAAGATAACTACATTTCGTGTTTCTAATGCTATGTGGTGATTTATGGTTTTAATCAAGAAGCTTGCACCCTTTTATTTGAATGTTTATTCAATGACCTATGGTTCAGGCTTCTCCCTGTACAATTATGTTCTTTTAATTCTGAAGGGTCCCACATTATTACATGGATTTCATTTAATAAATGGTCCCTTTTAATAATTCGATATTTCCCCTAGGCTCCCTCAAATGGCTTTCAAGGGTCAAAATATTGAGAGCTAATAATAAATTAATGGTCATCCTTTTGATTGGTAGTGGGCCCACATTGTTTTGTCCTTTATTTTTCATTGTGTTTGTAAAAGATTCTTCATTATGATCTTACATTACTTTGATAGTTTTGTGTTCAATTTTTTCTTGAATTTGACCTCTCATTATTTCCACAATGGATTTCCTTGCTTACATAAATCATGTTCTCAATTCTCGTTATTGCCTGCATTCAAGAAATTAATTATTTTTATCATCATTTCATTGGAATAATAATAAATTTTTATAAGAAAGAATCGAAGCATAGTTAAATCGATAATTGAAATAATTATTACATGTTTTGATTCTAACATGGAATCAATATACCTTTGATACAACAACCTTTTTTAAAAGAATAATTTAGTAATGAAAGTGAGTGAGATTAAGTTTTAGGGTACTTACCTTTACCCATCAATGCTCAGAGTGAACTTACAGAAAGAACCAAGCATACATTGTTGTGGAAGAGATTGACCAAATGATTTTAAAAGAAACTACATTCCACCAATTTTAAATAGAGCTTTAATTTAAAAATTCTTAATCATGAGATTTCGAATGAATGAGATTCACTAAGATTTGGTCAATCTAATGCAATTAATGTTGGATGGGACACCATGGAATTTCAAATAGACAAATTTTCCTTTATTGTGGAGCATTTTCTTTACTTTCATTTAAGCAGTTATACGAAGTTGTGTTTAAGCTTTCACCAAGTTCAAAAATGGGTATAAACCTTCTTACACAGACCCGACCGCTCTTCCTGCTCGTCCCCTTAGCAGAGGTATTAGTAATACGCACTCATTCTCATACTACCTTCCAAGTTTATCGAAATCCTTACCGGAGGTGCAACAACATACCATTGGGGGTAGCCTGAGAGCTGAAGTCATAGGAGGTGGCTTCTTTGGTTATTGTAGGAAGGTAGATATCACTGCACTACCACCTCGAAAATACCGCAGACAGTGGAAATCCAATAAGGTGGTGAAACAGATGGTCTTAGGTTCAAACATTGGTCTGGAGGAGATGTGCAGAATTGCATTATGTGGCTTGGTTGGGAGATTTTCTTACGAGAACCTGCACAAGGAAACTCTCCTAGTCTGGATGGAAAAGGTTTGGTTGCCACTGTTAGGATACATCCCAGAAATCCTTTACCTTTCAAAAGGTTGGTTAGGCTTCTTATGTAAATCTTCGAAAGATGTTTCGCTACTACTGGGGAATAGATGGGTTAATGGAGGCAACAACCTCATGTTAGAGATATGGGGGTGGCCTTTGATCCAGTTACTAAGTATTTCTCCCTTAGACACTTTTGGGTACTATTATCAGGATTACCGTTACACCTTTGGAACGAAGGGGCGCTGCAGGCCATTGGAAACTCTCTTGGCATGTTTATTACGGTTGATAAAGCTTATCTTTATGTGGCTTCTAGAAAATTTGGCCGAGTCATGGTTGAAATGGATATCCATCTCGAGATACTGGAATCCATCGAGATTGAGTGGAGGGGCTGACGCACTCTTCAGCGTCTGGACTACTTAGGCATTCCCTTTAGATGTAGCATTTGTCATAGCACAAGCCACCTGCGGCGGGATTGTAAAGGTTTTGATGAGGGGGTTGATGAACTAGAAGTCCCTGATCATTTGAATGGCTCCCCAGACATTGGTTTCTATGGAAAAGGACCCTTATACCTGGCATAGGAAGATTCCAGCCCTTCAGAATCAATGGGTTCGTTGACAGGTAAGTTACAATCTCATTGTCCTACTCTCTTTTCTTCTTTGTCATTATGGGAACGTGACGCTCTAAATTCCTCTAAGTGGCTTAAGCTTACTACATCAAATGTCAAGTTGTCACATTTAGTAGACAGGGGGGGTTATATTCCTACTGGTGATATTATAGAGTGTCAGGTGGTTTTGACTTCCTTACCGGTTGGTCCCCCGAGGGTTGATCCTCTTACTGATCCCAATAACCTGGTTGAGTCTAGTGTTAGGATTATTTTGCAGGTTCACTCTAGTGTTACTCATGATACTACTCTGTCAGATCACTCTCATGGGTCCCAGTTTCCTCAGGTTGGATATTCCTCTTCTCCACATGGATATCGGGAACTGGATGATGATGAAACTTCTCTCACTGTTATCTTTGACTCATTATTACCTTTTATCTGTGACCGAGACTCCATTGTACAGTTACCTGTTTACCTTGGCAAGTTTGTTTTAAACCCTACTACTGGTGTTGGGGAGGCTAGCTCGTCGCGCCCACTTGTTGATGGGGCAGGGAAGGAATTAGCCTAGTCTCGAGGCATGGGTATAGAACACTCACCAATAAAAACTAGGAGCGCCCGCAAAAAGTCTGCAACCTTGTCTTCTTTATAATCAAATACTCTTACAACCACTAATGGTGGGGCACTTAGAGCAGTGAAGGCCCTAGCACAGGCAAAGTAATGATTTTTCTTATCCTCAACCTAAGAGGGACTGGAGGCACCCTAAAATTGGCCTATGTCTGCAGTGTTCTTGATAAATCGCACCTTGACATTGTATTCTTTCAGGAAACTTTGGTTCATTCCGAAAAACCAAGAAATTTTATGCATGCTTTACGATCGACTTGGTTTAGATGTGCAGTCAATTCGGTTGGAACTTTTGGTGGATTGTTGGTTACTTGGGATCCAAACATTTTTTATCTAGTCTCGTTTCTTACCTGTGGTGGGATTTTATTGACAGGGATTTGTTTAGCTAGCAAAAGGGAGATTTCCTTTCTAAACATCCACGATCCCTGTTTGGAGTGGAAAACATTTTGGAACCAAGTGGCAGACTCTGGTTTGCTAGCTCTAAAAAATCTAATTATCACGGGGGATCTCAACTTGACCCTTTCCTCGGGTGAGATTTGGGGAGGCTCATCCTCCTTGGGGCATTTGGGGAGTTTATTTAAAACTTTCTTTCAAACTCATAATCCCGTAGACATTGTTCTGAGGAAGGTTTCCTCACTTGGAAAAATGGTCGTTCTGGAGTTGCCTTGATCGCAAAAAGACTGGACAGATTCTTCATCTCTGAAGAATTTCTTTTACTGGTCGGCATTTATAGGTCATGGGTGGAATAACTGTTCATTTCCGATCACGTTGTGATCCTTCTCTAGCTGGAACTGCCACCAATTTATAAAGCCTATCCTTTCAAGCTAAATCCTCAATGGATATTGGAACATGGTTTCATAGTGATGGTTCAAAATCATTGGAATGATCCAAAATATCTTGGAGAGGATGACAAACAGAAAATATTAGTATGGAAACTAAAATATCTTAAGTCCTACACTAAACAGTGGCAAAATCCTTGTAATCTCACGGCAAACGCTCATCTCAGAAACTTGGAGAATGATACAAAACTCTCTGGATGGATCAAGCTCACCAGAGAAAGAATCATTATTTAAAAATATGGAGCAAGAAAGGAATAGGTTAATAAATGATAGCGAAGAACTTTGGCATCAATGCAGTCGAGCAATCTGGATTCGCAGCGGTGATCAAAACACAAAATTTTTCCACAATTTCGCAAATTTTCAGGAGGAATCGCAATTATGTCTGGGAGATAATGGATGAAGAGGGGAATTTACAGTCTGGTCAGAAAAGCATAAAAGAAGAGGCAGTAAAACATTTTAAAAATTTCTTCAAAGAGCAAGTTGCTCCTTCTACAAACGAACAAGTTAGAGTGGCAGCTAAGCTTTCTAGACTGATAACAGAAGTTGAAGCTGAAGCCTTGTATACATCGATACATTTGGGGGAATTAAGAGAAGTTTTAGAAAAATTCAAAGTTGATAAGAGTCCAGGGCCGGACAACAGGACTGTTGAATTTTTTATCCACTTATTTGATCTAGTAGGGGGGGATCTCCTTGATATGGTTGCATAATCGAGATTAAAAGGCTATATTTCAGGCGGCTTAAACTCGATTTTCGTTGCCTTAATCCCCAAAGTGAAAAAGCCTCTTACCTTTGGGGATTACAAACCCATCTCACTTTGCAACCTCTACTATAAAATCATTTCTAAGATTATAGCAAATTGGATTAAGTTGATCCTGTCCAGATCAATTTCTGAGGAGCAGTTGGGATTTTTACAAGGTAGAAAAATTCAGGATGCCATTGGAATAGTTCATGAGTGCCTCCACAACATTAAAAAAAAAGAAATTAAAATCTTTAGTCTTAAAACTGGATCTTCAAAAGGCCTATGATTGCATAAATTGGGATCTATTGAGGGTGATTCTTCTACAAATTGGTTTGGGTTTAAGGGTGACAAATTGGATCATGATTTGCATTGTTTCCACATCCTTTGCAGTTTTAATAAATGGAGAGGCCACATATTTCTTTAAAAGAGGAAGAGGATTAAGGCAAGGATGCCCTTTATCTCCCTTGCTTTTTATCCTGGTTATGGAAGGATTAAGCTTGTTATTAAAGGAAAGTCAAAGGGAAGGGACGTTGGCTGGTATCAAAGTTTCTAGAACCATAAATATTCTCCATATTTTATTTGTTGATGATGTGATTATTATGACTAATGCTACTATGCAAGAATGGTGGGAGATAGATAAGATTTTAAAATCTTTCTTCTCAGCCTTAGGCTTACAGGTGAATGCAACAAAGACCACCATTCTTCAAGAATTATTAACGGAGCAAGATTTTTTCCTTACAAATCCATGTTTCCTTATATTTTCTCTGATCTTGCATTGGGTTTCAAATATCTTGATTTTTTTCTCAAGATTGGTTTGCGGCGAGCTGAAGACTGGAACTGGTTGATTAAAAAAATGGAAAAAAAAAATTGATAATTGGTGTTACAAATGGTTGTCGCTGGGAGGTCGGTTCACCTTATTAAAATTTGTATTAGAAAGCCATCATGTTTACTGGTTGTCTTTGGCAGGTATTCCATGTTATGTCTTAAATACTTTGAGAAAATTGATGTTTAATTTCCTTTGGAAAGGAAACAATGAATCTAACCACTACCATCTATGCAAATGGGATCAGATATCATTACCAAAGTTATTTGGTGGCTGGGGTATACGAAATATCTTTGACTTTAAACAAGCTTTGGCCGCGAACTCAATTTGGAGAGTTTTATCAAGTACTGGTATATGGCATAGAGTTATAAAGGATAACTATCTCCCTCACACGACAGTTAAAAATTGGTTCAGATCACAAACATTCCAACAAAAGGTGACTTCAAGGATCTAGGGTGGTCTATTGAAATTTGTTCACTTAATCACCCACTGGTTAAGTTGGAATTTGGGATCGGGTTAGCTCATTTCTCTTGGGAAAGACATGATTCTTGGGATGGGGGAAAAATCCTTCCTCTCAAATAATCTTTTGTCCTCTCTACATCTTCAGAACATTTTCACTCTTGCATAGGCTAGGAGACATTTTGACAATCAACTTTCATCCTCCTCTTGGCATAACAATAATGAATTGGGCTTTACAGGTGAATTAGCCACAAAATGGGACCAATTCAGACGGGCCCTATTTGACTCAGGAGCTTACCTACAGGATAGTGAAGATGATTTTTTGTGGATAGGCGGTGACAACTATGGATATCCCACAGTAAAAAATGTCTATTGGGCCATATTGTCAACTAAGAACCTGAGGAAACTTGGTGGTTGGAGGTAGTCTATCTGGAAATGGAACATTTAATTAAAAATCAAACTTTTTATTTGGTTGGCAGCGGAAGGAAAAATTCTTACTTGGGATACCCTTCAATCTAGAGGATAGGAATGCCCTGATCGATGCTACCTTTGTAAACAAGATTCATAAAACATATATCATCTCTTTCAGCAGTGCCCCTTTACCAAGTTAGTTTGGGAAAAAGTGATTATTGATCAAGGTTTTAAAAATAGATGGAAAGGTAATACCTTGTCGGAATGCTTCAAGAATTGGTTTGAGGATAAAACGGCCCCATCTGCGATAGCTGCTCATATCTATTGGTTTTTATGGTTAGAGTGGAACAAAACTATTTTTTAGGGAACTACTCCATCTCTCCTTGCAATGATTTATAAGACTTTGACACTCAAAATTAGAGTCATAGCTCCAATTAAGGATAGACCCCCGAGAGATATACTAATCCTGCAGCTAAGTAATACTACTTTAGCATGTTTCGATGGGGCCGCTCAGCTTGATGGCACATCGTGTGGAGCGGGAGGAATTTTAAAAGCACCAAATTTATCCATCATAAGATGGGTTTATAATTGTGGCAGAGGCACCAACACAAGAGAGGAGCTTATGGGTGCTTGTGATACACTCATGCTGGCATCACATCTGTCCTTACATCGTCTCAAAATCTTGGGTGATTCTAAAGTTGTAATTGATTGGTTGTCCAAAAGAAGCAGGCTCCAGGTTTGTGCAATCGAGGGATGGAAAGCCAGGATAAAGGACTTAATCAAACATTTTCATTTTGTCAGTTTTGAACACATTTTCAGGAATTTCAATATGGAAGCAGATCTTCTTTCAAAACAGGCACTAGGAGAACCAGAAGGCAGAATTACTTTTTATTACTGATCTAATGGCAGTGCGGGACCCAAAAGACATCTTAGTCTTCACTAGTTTACTGATTTTGGGGATTTCTTCGTGTATTTAAGTGCCAATTTTTAGCATTATTGTTTCAGATATGGTGTTTTTGTTTTTTTGTAGAAGATCTGGGTGATCTATTGAACTGATCTCAGTCTCATGTCATAGGGATTTAGTTCTAGTATTATTTTGAACTATTTTGGTCGATGTACTCTCAGTACCGCTCCTAGATATGGATGCAAGATGCAAACAAATTATATATCTAATATAATTGAGCAAATTTTCTATTAGAAAAAAAAAATCAAAAATGGGCCAAATGTAAACTTTTATTTTACCAAACTTTAACTTTACCCCACTAAAAAGTTTTCTACACTAAATATGTTAGGACCCTTTTCAATGGCAATGAATTTTCACTTTTATGCAAAGGAGAAAACAAACCTTAAACTCCAAAGAAAGTTCAAAAGCACCCCCACATAAACCTTTTTCCATGGAAAAATATTTTTTTCTTTTCTCAAAGGTGACTTCTCACTTAGATCAGAGGTTAAAGGTGACTTTTCACTTTGATCAAAGGAGACTTTTCACTTTGATCAAAGATGAATTTTCACTTTGATTGGAGGTCGGAGGTGACTTTTCACTTTGATCGGAGGAGACTTTTCACTTTGATAAGAGATGACTTTTCTCTTTGATAAAATATGACTTTTCACTTTGTGCGATGGGAAAAGTGAATTTTCAACTCCAATCAAAGTGAAAAGTTACCTCCACCAAGCAATTTTTTGAGAGAATTTTGAAAGATTTTAAATTTATAATTTTTTTGAAGTTGAAGATCAAAAAACAAAGAAACTTGTCAAGGGGAAAACTACTTAATCCAATTTCTCAAAATAAGGTTTTTATTAATATTTGAAGAAGGAAAGATTTCAAAATAGACAAAACCAAAAGAAAGTGGAACCCAAAATTTTGAAAATTTTAGGGTGTGTTGAGGCCTCAACACGGAGGAAGGCTTGTTTGTTTTGATTAAATCTGTAATAGAAGTCATTCTAATGTATTGGGTATCTTTGTCCGTTATTCCCAAAGGTGTGTTGGATAAGATTAGAAAACTCAACTATAGGTTTCTTTGGGATGGGTGTATTGAAAATAAATCATTTCCTTGGGTATCTTGGAAAAATATTGTTGTCCCTAGAGAATTTGGGGATTGGGGTATAAATAACATTCATGTTTTTTTTGCAAAATCCCTTGTTGCAAAATGTATTTGAAAAATAATTTTTTTTTGTAAGCTAACTATTTATATTAAAATATATTGGAAAAAAATACATAAGTTATACAATTGGCTTGTAGCTTGGGAAATCATCCCAGCAGTAGAACATTTGCTCCATCGAGCAAGAATCTTGGTATATACTAAAAAAGAGTAATGTTGTTATATCTACATTTAAAATAAAAATTATGATCTCCTTGTCAGCTATTTGATGATAATTCTTCACTAAACCATAACAGTGTAGACTAGCAAAATGAGAAAAAAAACATTACAAATTACTTGGGGGGAGAGCGGTCATCATCATGAGGAACATGGGGAGGTTTCTGGTCTAATTCACTGAAGGTGATTCGCATTTTGGCCACCATTATCGTCAGCTTCTTTTCCTACAATTGATTTTACAGTTGGATGAATTCCAATTGTCGAGCCATGTCATTTTGGGCGGCAACATGAGCAGTAATGGCCTTCGTTAGCAGCATTTTAATCTACCAATCTCGTCATTGTCACTTGGGCAGGGAGAGAGCCATAATTTCAAGGTCGAATCCACCAGCAAATATTCCCAATTATGGCCAGTTAAAGAGAATTGCCTTACCAGGAAGGTCCGTGGAGATTGCATAAATGTAGAATTAATTCCAGACATGCTGGGAGGTTGGGATGAAGGCAAGGGGATTCTAGAGATTGACAGTTGGGTTCATCGTAGAGCCTCCAGATCATGAGCGTTCCTAACTGTCCCCATCAATCACCCGAATCAGGAGAGTGAAATCCATTTTGGTGAAAGTGTGATAGTCCTTCATTAGCTCAGAAGTCACCTGAGAGTTCCATTGTTGGTCAATCTTGTTATGTTGAGAGGTCACTCCTTCATTTTCCATTATATCTGCAACTGTGTTGATCGAAAGACGAATGCGGTATGGGATTATTACTTTGATAAGGGGTAGAAGTGCTTGGAGTTTTTTTAGGCCTGCTTCCATTCTCCATCCTAAATAAGGTCGTGGAACATACCTCGGAGCATTCGGATAATGATGAGAGAATCACCTTCCACAATGAGTGTGCTGTAATTTTCTCTGATAGCTATGGTTAGACCCATTTCCAAGGCTAAAATATCAGTCGTATTATTAGTGGAAATACCCATTCCTTTAGCATAAAGTCTGAGAATGGTGTTATCATGAATTCTAAAAGCTCCTCCTAGGCCTGCCAGACCTGGATTCCCTTTGGAGGCACCATTGAAATTGAGTTTGATGAAGCCTAACAGAGGAGGAGACCAAGAGATAGAGGAGGGAGTCGCAGCAAGGGGGAGAGAGAAGACAAAATAATATCAGAATGATGAAAACCTAAAGAGCTCAAAACAATGGCACCAGAGGGAGAACATTGTCAATATTGGTCTATCCATTTTTATGGGAGGATGGTTTCTGTGATGTCTTTTTGGATTTGAGCCCAAATTATTTTAGTCATTTGGCATGTTGCTTTGAATATTCTTATGTTTCTTTCTTTCCAAATTTCCCATAGGAGAAAGCCACGTAAAAGTTTCCAAATTGATTTGAATCCAAAGGGAAATCGTTTCAAGGAGGCTGCCAATGTTCCTAGATATCTTGCAAAAGGTAGTCGAGCTTAGGTCCCAAATTATTGAGGTGTACATTTGGAGAATAATTGACGGAAAGGATTTGTGGAGTAAGGTGGTCTATCATAAAGACATTGAGCCTATGATGTGAAGGATTGGAGAAGGTACCCCATATACTTTCACAATGCTTCTATTATTTGAAAGGTAGTGGTGTTGACAAATTTTCCATTGGTGGGGAAATGGTCAGTGTGGAAGGTTGGATTAGGAAGGAGAGTGAAGTTGGGAGAAAACCCTTGAGTTGGGTGTGGAGAAAAATCAGTCTTCCTATAAATATAATTGATATTCTAAGGGAGAGGATTATTTTATATTTATCTCCAATAGCAAATGAAAAAAACACTTCTATTTGGAGACAAGAATGGATGCCTACAGATAGTTTGGGCCTATTTGGGGAATACAGTTTGGTTTGGGATGGATATATTGCTCTGCGAGTAATTTATGTCAGAATAGAAGACATGGAGTATGATTCGGTGTGGTCTAGGAATCCAAATAGAGGG
>JZKD02S0265965.1:48965-85141 GCA_000966675.3 Picea glauca | reverse complement strand
AGTGATTCAAGAGGACCAAGGATTACACTTGACAAAAGTTGTGTTGAGAGACTCGATACACAAAGTATTGGATCAAGAAGGATTATGGTTCAAGATCTTGGATAGGTGAAGGACTTTCATCTAGAGACCATATAGGTCAAGGAGAAGAGAGAACAGAGGCATACACAGGTGGGTTTCGATCGAAGGAAGCCACAGGAGAGTGTTGGATAGTACGTAGATTTCCGTATAGGTTTTTCGTACACATCCACGGGTCACGGAAGGGAAAGTCATGGATACCTCGAAAAGCATATCAGAATTAGTCATACATCAGGTCAAACCTTTCCAATTTAGTCTACACTTGTATTTCTCTCAGTCGGACATCATCCATGTTACATGAACCCTGATTTTAGCATAATAAAATTATTCTTGGCACTGGTTTTCCCTCCGGGAGTTTTCCAAGGGTATCTACCTAAAAATATTGGTGTTCATGCGTGCTTGATTTGATTTACTAGTTTATGCTTTCACTACATGATATTGAGTTGAATATTTCAGTAGTGTGTTTTTGTTTTGTGAGCTTCTAATATGATTGCAATAAGGAAACCACTAGATAACAAAGTGCCAAGGCGCTGGAGTAAGAATTTCAACATTGTACTCTATTTGAGGATAAATTTCCTCCTCCAGATCTACATGCTTCTGAAAGCCTATCAATTCTAACGAGTTTCAAGTAAGAAAAAGTTAGGAAACAACATAGAGTTGTGGTGCCTAAATGTGTAGATAAATCTGGAGGGTGGGATTATTTTGATGGGGGATTCTCAAGGGAATCCTCCAATGGGTGGAGTTGGGGGAGTTATATTTATCAGATTCAAACTTTTTCAAATTTAAGGCTTGATTAGGTGGAAAAATAAACAATAGGGCAGAGCTATTGGCACTCAAGCTTGTTCTTATGTTGACTATTCAAAAAGGTGTGTAGAAATTACAAGTAATTGGTGATTCTAAGGTCGTATAAACTAGTTGAGAGGAGTTAGTTCCATGGAAATTTTCCTATTGAAACTAGTCTATGATGAATTTATAAACCCGAGGAATAATATTATTTAAATCTATTTCTATCATGTGTAAGAGAAAGAAATATGTTGGTAGATTCTTTATCAAAAGAGGAACTACAAATGGCTCCAGGGCATTAGCATATTTGGGCTCAATGGGAATATTCTTTTTTTGAATATGATTTAGGCCCTCTTATTTAAATTTTATCACAAATGATCTTGGATGTGTCTTTTCCCCTTTATTTATTTTTATTTATCATTTCTTAAACTCTTTGAGGCTATATTTATAGGCCTAAATGGTAGGTATGTAAAGGATAAATGCTTGGAAGACTATATATGTTTATTATAGCCTAATGTAATATTTTATGGGATAGTTTTTATGGGATTTTTTTTTTTTGGAAGTCACAGTAGGATGGGGAGTTTCTTATTGACTCCTCACATGTTTTCTTCCATTTCGAACATCAAAATGTATATGCATAATGTAAATTTGTAAAATAATAAAATTACAAAAAAAAAAACCATGGAGAAAAAAGTAGGGTTAATTCAGGGTCAATTATGGGTATTCAGAGTTAATTAGTGGTAATTCAAGGTATTTATGGGTAATTAGGGGGTAATTCGGGTTAATTCATGGTAAGTATGGGTAAGTGTAGATAATTAAAGGTCAATTAGGGTTAATTAGTGGATATTAAGGGTAATTAGGGGTTTATTAGGGGTAACTAGGGGTTAATTAGGGGTGATTTAGGGTTAATTAAGGGTAATTGAAGGTATATAGCAGTTATTAGGGGTTAATTTATGGTAATTTGTGGTCAAATAGTTGTAAGTATAGGTAATTAGGGGTTGATTGGCGGTTATTATTAGGGGTTATTATTAAGGGTTAATTAGTGGTAATTCAACGTAATCAGAGGTACTTTGTGGTAAGTAGGGTCATACAGTTGGTGCCAACATATAAACTAAATTGGAGATATACACCCTAATCCAACATTTTCAACCCACTATCATAAAGAAAATCCAATTCCAACTTAATAATTTCCATTGTCATTTGTAATATAATAAAATTTATTAAGTATACAATCATTAGATGACAAAAAAAAAGTCATACAATTATAGCCAACATGCAATAGATGGACCAAATGCTAGGATTAAATAATAGTTCAAAATGTCGAAGTTTCACTTTATTGGATAAGATTTATTACATATCACTCTCATATTGATATTTAACTTCATCCATTTAAATAAATAACTCTTCAAGATCAGAATTTGTATCCATCCCTTCAAAATTATTGAAAGGATTCTCCATAACCACATTTGGGATGCATAACACTAAGTGATTATCAATATAATCATCATCGACAACACGATGCATAGGATGTGAGCCAATGATTGGATGGTCAACTTCATGGACCTCTTCATATGACATTTTTTCTTGATCTCATGCATCTTCTTCGTCTTCTTCATGATAATCTTCTTATGGTACATACTTTACGGGCCTTCCTCTTAGATGAAACCTAACAACAAATGACCAACATACTCTACCTAGCACTTGTGAACAAAATACTTGGTCACTGCATAAACATAGAAGGACATAGGACTTTGTATTCAACTTGTACATAGTAGTATCCATCATCATAACTCCATTACATGATCAATAATAGTGTTTTCATCTCCTTGTAGCAAGATTCAAAGTAACAACAATATTTCCAATCACCACATTAAACATCACAAATGGAATAATGAGGTGAACTAGATGAGTATAGAAACCACATATGAGGCAAAGATTCCATAATTGTCACCAACATGTTTTCTACTCTGCAACATACAAATTGCAAGCAAAAGAAAACATTTCTTCGCTTGGATTTTAGATACATGTTGATGGAACTAGATTCCCAATACTCATGAGGGGGGATTAAACCCAAGGAATAGGTCCAATTAGACTCCTCCCAGTTTGAAGTGGAATAATACTTTGGATTAATGGCCCGATAGCCTTTCAGTGAACTTTAATTCAAGGTTGAATTTTCTTTTAAGTTTTCTATTTTTTAGATTTTGTTGTAAATTAATAAGTGAGAGAAAGTGAAACTAATATTTATTGAAAGAAAATTGGACATTGTTTTGAAAGTTAACTCTCATCACAATGATGAAAAGATGATTGTAACTCATTTTATCCCAAGAACTAATTTGACAGGAAAAAATTGTTTTAACAATAAAACTTTAACAGAAAGATAAATATAACTAAACAAGGAAAGAAAAATTTATTGAAAGAAAACAATGGAAATATAACCTATTGATTCTTTAATTCTACAGAAGTAATTCTACAAAAATCTCTAAAGCTATATAGCATATTTTCTGTAACAAAAATTAACAGAAAATAAGAATCAAACCTAAATATAAAATCGCATTAAAGATTTTCTTAAGGAAATAACTTGTAATAATTTAAATATTGTATCAAGATAACTTGAGAAAACAATAGAAGGGTCTTACTAGACACTTGTGCAACCATTCAAATAACAGAGTAATCCACAAAATCCAATTGCACCACTAATCTCCTCTGGCAAAAAAAATCCTTGGCTAAAGAATGGATTCTGAATTAATGATAGTAAGAGAAGTAATTATAATATAATCTTTCATAAATCGTACCTCTAGAGCCAAAAATCTTGTACATCTCATTTAATTCTTGTAAGTTTTAAACCTATGAATTAAATCAATGCATACAGATTCTTAGGAAAAATAGAAATTAATCAATGGCTCATACACATAATACACAAAGATTTATGTTGGAAACCCTTAACCGAGAGAAAACCAGGCTTCCTTGCTGTCACACCTTTCAAATATTCATTGTATTAATTTCACTATTTATAATACAATATATACAATATTTTAGGTATTTTGTAGCTATGAAAACCCTAACTCCTTAATCTGACACACACACACATGCAACGAATATAACACATACCCAACAATTCTAATATTTATATGCATTACCAAATTGGTTATGAAAACCACTTTTGACTTAACCCTCGGGTCAACTTGGGGTTAAGTCCTTACTTCTTGATTATATTTTCCTATTTAATAAAAATTTTGTTACATAAATATGTGTGGGGAAAATTTGTTGCCTTTTTGGTGCTTTCAAAATTGGAAGTTCTCTATTGAACCTTTTGATATACTTATCTATCTTTGGAAATGAAAACTTAAGCTAAATCCATTTGTAAGATATTTTCAAAGGTTCCCTCTTTTTATAGCTAATATACCTCTAATCTCATGCTCATGCTTCTGGATTTCATCTTTAAATTTATTCAATACCTGATCAGTCAAATAAAATTTTTATAAAGGACCCAGAGATGGTAATTTACACTGTGGAGTGGTATCCTCTATGAAGTCCCCGATTTTGATGCAGGTTAGCCAATCATATTCAAATTGCTTCTATAATTTATTGGCTATTATGCCCCAATAGCCTATGTATTGCTCTATTTCATACAACTCAAATTTACTTAACATTTTGATGTTATGCTTCTTATTACCTTTGTTTTTTTTGTATCTTCTTAACGAAGTTCAATTAATCTTGAACTATTCCTAGTTGCTCCTTCCAAATCAAATTTTCTTTATATAGGATTGACGACTGCATACTAAGCTCTTGAAGTTTGAAAGACTTTGAGAAGAAATATATTTTAATTTTAATTTAATTTTATCTTATTCTAGGACCTCTTCTACAAAATTTTCCACTAGTCCTTGTGTTTTTCCACAATATTTTATTGATTCTCTAGCAGGGAAATCTTGTTCTCCAAATTTTGAATGTATGTTACCTCTAACCAAGATTTTTCAATCGTAGCATGTGAAATAGCCAACCTAGCAAACAATAGATCAATTAGCCTGGCCCTTTTGTTTTCAATAACATGTTCCTCAGCAGTACACCAAATGGTGTTATCTAAATCGATCTTCTTTCTTTTTTGTTTGTTTGTTTTACAATGGTGTAACATCCCCATTTTCAACCCCAAAATAGTGATGTATATTGTAAATGTGATGTATGGTCGAGAGCTATTATGTAAACGATGTAAATTGAAATATAATGAATAAAGTGTATTGTCAGTTGTAGATGGGAACGGACGGAGACATGGGGGCTAAGTATCTACAAGAGAAGGAAGGAGTCCAAGGGGGAGCGTCACGCATATCTAGTAAACCAAGACCCATTTTCTATTTTCCTCTAAATTATTCTTGCCATGAACCTTCTATTAGTTGTTAAGTGTTCTAGAGCCCAATCATTGAATTCATGTAAGAGGGTTAGTGTGAGAGTCACTTCCCATAGTTATTGAGAGCATGGGATTTGAGTACAATCAACTTGGAGAAGAGTGTTTGAGTACAATCAACTTGGAGAAGAGTGTAAGTCAAGCAAGTAAGAGAAAGATAGAAAATATGTATGGGTAGGAGACCCAATTTTGGTACATTCATGTGTTTGTGTAAAGAGCAGTTTTAAATGGAGTTTTGGGGGGTACGAGCAAGAGTATTCTGAGTATGGGGGCTTGAAGGAAGTTGTGTGGATATTTTGGTTGTTGTTTTGGAAATAAAATTTCGTGGAGAAGAGGTTGTGTGCCTAGAAGTGTTGATCTCCTCAAAGTTCGTCCAAGGAGCCAGCGTTTTGGCTACTGGGTGAATTCATGTTGCAACTATAGAAATCCTGAAGTCCTAGAAAATCGATTTCCTTTCTATTATGTGTTGAAAGCCCTGGAGGGGAGTGGAAAGTAACAACGGATTGTGAGAAATGAAGGGGAATTCCATCCCTTGGGTTGTGCAGGTTGAGGGAAAGTTTGTTGGTGAACTAGAATTAACTAAGAGTTTCACAGTTGAAAGGGGGACATTAACCAGCCTTAGGGACCTCTGTCTTTTGTGGATTCATAGCCCCAGCTCAGGGTTGTCTTACTATTGAGAATTGGAACAACAAGGATATCGTTGGGAGGAACGTTTGCCCTCTACAACGAGTTTCACATTTCATTAAGATAAGTGTTCCTATGTGTTGTTGTTGACCATGTTCATTGCTAATGTAAGTGTTGTGCAATTTACTATGAGTTATATTTGGTTATTGTTTCTTACTGAAAATAGGAAAATGCATTCATGTCTCTATTTTGTTAGCATCGGAAGTCACTCCTGGATTGCTTGCAGGAGCAAAACCCGACGCCCATCAGTTTTTATGTCACGGTTTGATAAATGGGCGATCAAATGGGTAGAGACTCGAGGAGATATCACTCAACTCGTGGACTGGATCTGGTACATAAAGAACAAAGGAGGTCTAGAATCCTAACTTCAGCTAGTGGGTTGATTAAAAGATGAGCAGGTGGAAGACTTAGTAAGAAAGGTGAACAAACAGCTCTGGGCAATAGGCTTACAGCGGCTTGTAGGGGAAAAACTCTGAACGCAGGATCCTCCTGGTTCAGGGCTTCAAGAAACTGAATAGAAGATTTGACTGGATCCTCCAATTCCAAGTCATTCAGCATTAAGGAAATCACAGGAACCGATTAGAGACTACGTAACTATTACAGTGATCCATTACAACATCATCCTATAACAACTACAACTCGACTGGATCCTCCAATTCTGAGCTGCTCTAACACAGTATAACAAAGATGTAAAGAAACTAGCATTCATAAGGCAAGAGGTCTCAGAAGTCTATACATAACCAGAGCATCAGTGCTTCATTAAAGCTTTACAACCGAGAGCTCTTCTCAACCATCGATAGATTAAAAAATACAAAAACTGAGCTTATATACTCAGGAAAATCCGCCTAACAGAGGCGTGCCCAGTGACTCACAACTTGATGTCCCTTCAGTCAAACTCGTACTGATATCTTCCTCTAAACGCCATCTTAACTAAGCATGGCCCCTGCAAAGAGGGTAGCTGAGCCATTAAGTGTTGAGCTAGCGTGCGCAAACTTCTCTGTTGAGTTGAAGACTTTAGCATGGTGCCTTTGAGAAAATCGATACACAAGACGTAATTGGGCATACGGCTTGCCAGACCCTCCATCCCCTCACTTAATGAATGAAAAGAGGTTTCAACCACCCGCTCCTATCATCATTTACTCTCGGTAAGAAAAAGTATGGAGATCGGATCTGGTGGCATTTGGAGACCGCGACGATCCCCTCTGTAACTGAATTAGGTGCTTCGGCCTCCTTTACGCAGCTCCCCCCTTTTTCCAAGTGCCCACGGGCTGTGACCACGTGCCTATTCCCATGGCGCTTTTCGACGTTCGCGAGTATGTAGGGGCTGCTCCTTGCTCCTCGAAATCGCGATGAGCGATATGCCGAGACAGCTCAATATGGTGCCATGTGTCCTTCAAATCCGACGGTTCTAAACTCATCTGACACTGCGGTGGGCCCCAGGTCCTAAATTCTCTCGCTACTTCGCGTATCGGGACATGATGGAACTGTTTTTTGCACGTTGGAGTTGCGATGAGCGAGGCGCCGAGACGGCTCTACATGCTGCCAGGTGTCCCCTCTAGACGGACGGCTGAAAACACTTCGGCGATACTGTGGGCCCGAGTTTTGAATGCCTTCGGCGCTTCGCATCTCGCGGCTGGGAGGAGGTTGGTCCTTGTTTTTCAAAGTTGTGGAGGGAGAGGAGACAACGGACCCCGATCGTGCGCCACGTACTTCTCCAGGATGGACGGCTGAGATCTCTTCGACAATTCTTGCGACTTGCGATCTCGAGAAACCAAAGGATATGGTCCGCCCTTCGAACCTACGAACCCCGAGTTCAAGAAATGAACTCACGCATCAACTGATCGCGATCAACGACCCTCGTTACTTCGCGAGTTCTCCACGGAGACTTCTGATCGTCCACTTCTTTAAAAACTTCCGCGCTATACTTGGCGCAACTCAACTGACTGCAATTACCCACCGACCGCTAATCTACTTCGCAAAATAGACTTTGGATGTTGCCGACGACATTTGCCCGCTCGCTTGACTTGCTATTTGGAAAAACAGGGATTCTCCCGTGCTGCGCTTGAGCATTTCGTGCAACTTGCAGATCCAAATGCTCTAGAGCTCGTGACAAGAATTATTGCTAACATATTTCATGGTTGAATGTTGTTGTATGTAAATAATTGTTGTTGTGCATGGTAAGAGTAATTGTATTTATGTTTTTATAGAACATGGACAGTCGAGTGAACTTGTATTTCATGATGTAAGTTAATTTATGCACTTTATATTGGTATCAAAAATTTTATTGGGTCATTTTAGGAGTGACATAACCCAGTTGGGGCTAGGTACGTTATAAAGTGGTATCAAAGTTTTGGTTTCAACATTGAACCTATATGGACTAGAGACAAATCTATAGGATACAAAATCAAGAATACATCGGTCGATGTAAATGGCAATTGTTGATGTATATATCTATATCTCACATTCGTAAGGGAAAATGAATACAAAGAGTTTATAAAGAAAAGATGAATATATATGGATTAAAATAAAACGAGAGAGTATAGAACCCCATGTAAGGAAATGAACTTTTTTTAGAAAGAATGATGAATTCGGAGGCAATTAACTCTTAGTCGTTGATCTCTGGAGATCAATGGTTAAGATCAAAGACTTGGAGGGGGGTCGATGTTGATGGGCCATCCTAGCCATGTCAACACCACGATAACAACCTCATCGGTGCTCATACTAGTGCCACATCAGTAGAATCTCTCATGTAGGAAACCTCATCTGTGGATTCTGCACGAAAGGAGTTGGAAAATTGGTTAAATCCCAAGATATCACAGAGGTGGTGAGGCACGACGGAAGACCAGGAATATGGAAAGAAGTGTGGTATCCCCGTAGACCTGCGAACTCATGGTAATAAGTGGAAAATTGTCTAAGTCCCAAGATGTCGTAGAGCACGGAGATATAAAGACAAATGGTTAAGTATTAAGATATCATGGAGGTGGTGAGAACGACAAAGATTTGGGGCTATGTGAAGAAATGTTGTGGACCCATGAACCCGCAGTGAGATGTCCAAAATTGGTTAAGTATGAAAAATATATTGAATGGAGATATCTCAAATAAATGACTAAGTATTGATAAGGAATCGGTAGAATGGACATGTTCCGCGAACTCGCGCTTAAATCTCAAAAATTGACTAAGTATCAAGAATCAGTTGGATGGAAGGAGTCACAGATATAAGAGTTGGGAAAATGTTGTAGACCCATTGCCTGCGGTGAGATATGAGAAATGACTAATTATGGAGGATCGCTCAGGTGGCCAGGAGGTCACCATGTGTCACATATGGGACGACCGGAGAGTGAGGGATCTTATGACTCATGATGTGTCATAGACCTGGTGAGAAAATAATGGAAAAGAATATAAGTATAAGTGCAAAGTGAGTGTGGTGGAGCTAGAGGGTACAAATTAGAGATCATGGAAGCCCAAAATGAAGAAAATGTATGACTTAGATCTGCAACGAATCCATTAATACCGACCAACGGTAGAGATCTAATCAAAAAAATGATCGGACGTTTGTTGAGCATTGTTATTATGTTGCATGTGCTAATGAATATCCCTTCATTGTTTTTCCACCATAAATTTCAGCTCAAAGATCATATTGGAGCAAATGAATAGTTGATGGAAATGAATTGAGGAATAGAAGAGATTTGTCAACCCAGAATTTTGTTTTAGGCATTATATATTCTCCCAAAAGTGATAACAATGAATTATGTAGCAAAAAAATAATGGAAATTCAATTTGTAATTGTTGTAACTTTCCCCTCAAATTGAGGCATAAGAACAGTCATTGGAAATTTGTTTTGGAAAAGAATGCATTTAAGGAATCCTACTTGGGAGTAGAGCATTAATGTTATTCATAATTTAAAATGAAGAATGACTTGTAATCTAATTAATGAATATTTTGCAATAAAATTAACTCTAACAACAAATTATTGCACACACGTTCTTGCAGAATTAGATATACCGAAAAGCAGACTTTAGTTCCTACATGAGAATTAAAGGCATGGAGGATGCTCAAGGGTCTTACAGCCATGAAGAAGAAATTAGAGGTTTGAATACCAGCATGGGTAATGTTGAGATTGATTCTAATGAGAGAAGAGACAGGAAGGAGCATATAACTATGAGAATCCTGTAAAAGGAAGTGCATATCTATAAGGTCGATAATGAGAAGATCATGAAGGCTCAAGAAGAGATACTTCAAAGCCTAAATATGCTAAAGAAGCAAGTTAACAAGCATTCATGCACAATACGAGAAGTTAGCTCCAAGCAAGGGGAGGTGCCTAGGTATCATGATAGGAGGGATGATCATGGAGGATATAGACGATCAAGGAGTATTAGCAGACACTGACATCATCATCATTCCCTAGGGCACTTGACCAGAAAAACATATGCATGTTCAAGGTCGACGAGCAGCCCAAGTATATCTCATGTCAAGCATCAGAGAAGGAGACATGGGTCATATAGCTTTAAAGGGGAATTGAGGAAGATCAAACCACCATCATTTGATGGAGAAAACAAGAAAGGTGAATATGCAGAAGTATGCTTACTGGGAATGAGGAAATATTTCCAATTGCATAACTACTCATCAAATGTAGAATCCAGAATTGAAGCCTACCACCTTCGACAGAAGGCATCCATGTGGTGGGACCGATTGAAGCAAGTTAAGCACCTTGATGAGAAAATAATTTCTTGGAAGCAATTCAAGAAATATTTTCAACAACAAAACTTGTCAGAGAAATATTATGACAATAATATGCAAGAGTTCTTTGAACTCAAGCTTAGAAACATGACCATGGATGAATATGAGAGAAATCTATTGGAAGTTATCAGGTGTGTGAGCTTCATTAAATATGAGAAGGTCAAATTCAGAGGTTCCTGAGTGGACTGCCATTCTTTTACAAGGATAAAATTCAGTTTGTTTGACCCAAGAATTTAGAAAGAAGCCATAAGAAAATCCAAGTATTTATATGAGTAGAATAGAGGAAAACCAACTTTTCAAAGGTCCTGGGATGACAAGAAGAAAGGAAATATGGATCAAAGGAAGAAATGATTCAATCCACCTTTCATAAAGAATGGATCTCGATCATATCAGCAAGGGAAGCCATCTCAAGGTGATCAGAAAATGGCAGATTCCTTGGGAAAGAGGCAATGGAAGCATCCCATAAAGTGTTGGGGATGTGAAGGAGATCACATGTATAAATATTTTCCTCACCAGGGAGATAAGATGAATATTTTTCACAACATCGGGAAGGAGGAGACAGTAGAGGATGTGGGCAAAAGCATGTCAAGGATCTACACAACCTTGGACAATAGACAAGCATACTATCAATCCCACATGATCAAAGCAGAAGGTAATATTGATAATCATCCCATAGCCATATTAATTGATTATGGATCTAGTCATAGGTATATAGATCCAAAGCTAGTTGAAAATTTTAATTGAAGAAATGTAAGCATGAAAAGCCTTGATTAGTTTAGCTAGCTACTAGAACCAAAAGAAGAATTAGTCAGCTTGTTAAAGAATGTCCTATAAACATGAATGGAACTAACACTATGGTATACTTGAACACAATACCGCTTGGGTCTTATGACTGCTTGATTGGTATGGATTGGATGGAAAAACATCGTGTTGTTTTAGATTGTTACAACAAGGTTTTCACATGTCTGGATGAAGAAGGGAATTCAAGGGCAGTGCAAGGCATTCCAAGGCATATTTATGTCCGATATATTTCAACATTGCAGCTAAAAAGAAGCTTTAGAAAAAGGTGCCAAATATATGCAACCCATATGGAAGAGCCAATGAAGGATAAGGAGTCGAGTCTTGAGGATTATCCAATCCTAAAGGAATTTGAAGATGTTTTTGAGTACTTTTCAGGAAGGCCACCAAAGAGGGATATAGATTTTTCTATTGACTTAATGCCTAGAGCTGCTCCAGTATCCAAGGATTCATATAGAATGAGCACACCAGAGCTAAAAGAGTTGCAAATGCAACTAGAAGAGTTGTTAAAGAAAGGGTACATACACCCAAGTGTTTATCCTTAGGGTGCCCCAGTTCTTTTTTTCAAGTAGAAAGATGGAACGTTGAGGTTATGTATTGAATTTAGACAATTGAACAAAGTACAGTTAAAAATAAGTATCATTTCCCAAGGATTAATGATCGTTTTGATCAACTGAAAGGAGAAAATATATTCTCCAAGATTGAGTTGAGGTTGGGCTATCATCAAGTAAGAATAAAAGAATGGGATACTAGCAAAACAACCTTTGGACAAGGTATGGACACTATGAATTTTTGGTGGTGTCTTTTGGGGTAACAAATGCACCAACTACATTTTTGTGTCTAATGAATGGGGTGTTCAGATATTTCCTGGACAAATTTTTCACTTTATTCTTGGATGATATTATTATTTACTCTGAGACAGAGGAAGATCATGAGCAACATTTGATGATGGTGTTACAAGTATTAAGAGAACACCAATTGTATGCCAAATTAAGTAAATGCACTTTTTATCAAAAACAGATCCATTATTTGGGTCACATTTTCTCAGAAGAGGGCATAGCAGTAGATCCAAAAAAGAATGAAGCAATCAAGAGTTGTCCAGCACAAACAATTTTTTTATAGGTTAGATCGTTATGGGTCTAGTTGGTTACTATAGGAGATTCATTGTGGGATTCTCAAAAATTGCACACCCAATAACATATTTGCAAAAGAAAGGAGTAAAGTTTGAATGGAGTACTAAATGTAAAGAAAACTTCCAATGCTTAAAGGATTTGTTGACTAGTGCACCTATTTTGAAAGTTGCAGGTCCAGACGAGCATTTTGTTGTGTACACAGATGCATGCAAGGAAGGGCTCGGTGGAGTTATTATGTAAAATGGACATGTAATCTGTTAGGAGTCCAGAAAATTGAAAGAACACGAGAAATTATTATATGCATGAATTAGAGTTAGCAACGATAATACATGCCTTAAGGATGTGGAGGCATTATCTTATGGGCAGAAAATTTGAATTAAGGACAGACCATAGTGGTCTGAAATATTTTTTTGAACAACCAACATTAAATGCTAGACAAACTAGATGGATAGAATTTCTTAGTGAATACAACTTTGATATCAAGCACATAAAGGGAAAAGAGAATAAGGGGGTTGATGCACTCAATAGAAGGGTGCATAAAATGCATGCTACAACCATTAGTATGTACAGGACAGATTTAAAAAATAAAATTCTAGAAGTTGTAACAACATATCAACACTATGTGCAAGTTAAACAAAGCTTACAACAATATGATATACAACATAAATATAAGGATTACAAGCTAGAAAGGATGGAATCCTCTTATTTCAGAAACGATTTTATGTCCCCAATTCTCAGGAATTGAGAAATTTGGCTCTAAAGGAGATGTATAATGTGAAATACACTAGACATCTAGGATATCAAAAAACTATTACAGCTATAAGAGGCCAATATTTTTGGCCTAGTATGAAGAAATATGCCACCAATTATTTGGCCAGATGCATGGAATGTCAAAAGGTAAAGGTTGAGCATAGACATCCAACATGATTGTTGCAACCATTGCCCCTAAATGGAAATGGGAAGTTGTTACTACATATTTTATTACCAAATTTTCTAAGATAGCAAGGCAACATGATTCCATCATGGTAGTGGTGGACAAGCTTACAAAGGTTGCACATTTCATTCATGTAAAAGTAACTCATAAGGAAGCCAATATTCTAGAAATTTATATGAGAGAAGTTGCTAGACTACATGGTGTGTTGAAGACAATAGTATCGGATCGAGACCCCAAGTTCACATCCAATTTTTGGAAGGGGTTGTTTAGGGGATTTGGAACAAATTTAAATTTCAATACGGCATGTCACCCAGATTCAGATGGGTAGACAAAGAGAATTAATCTGATAATTAAAGATATGTTGAGAATTTATGTAATGGATAAGCCTTTTAAGTGGGAATACTACATCCATTTAGTTGATTTTTCATACAACAATGGGTATAAGGAATCATTGAAGATGAGCCCATTTGAAGCATTGTCTGGAAAAAAATGCAACACACCGATAAGTTTGGATAACCCAGCCAACAGAGTTGTGATTGGGCTAGAATTGTTAAAGGAAATGGAAGAACAGATGGTAAAGATTTAACAAAATTTGAAAGTTGCACAAGATCAGCAAAAGAGCTATGCTGATAAAAAGAGAACAAATATAGAATTCAAAGTGGGAGAGCATGTGTTTTTAAAGGTTAAATCCAAGAGAAGCTTGTCGGAATTGGGAAATTGCCCAAAATTGGTAGCGAGATATTGTGGATCTTTTGAGATCTTAGAAAGTATAGGACCAGTTCCATACACGCTATCATTACCTTCATCCATGAGAATTCATAACGTGTTCCATGTGTCTTTATTAAAAAAGTATGTACTTGATCCTAATCAAGTGATTGATTGGAATGTGATCCAGGTGGAAGACAAAGGGGATTTCCAGGTGGAACCAATGTGCATCCTAGACCAGAAAATCAAAGTGCTTAGGAATAAATCCATAGGCTTAGTAAGAGTTCAATGGACCTATTACAGTCCTGAAGATGCTACATGGGAGCACGAGGAAGCCATGTGGGACGCATACCAACACATTTTTGCAAATTTTGAAGAAAATTGAATGTACATTTGTACATAAGCGAAAGAAGACTCAATTTTGGCAAGGTGGAATTCCTGGAGCCACAATTCAAATATTTTGTATCCAACTGATGTTTGGGTTTAGGGGAAAGGGGAATTGTTGTGTGAGTCATTAAGTTGCATAATTATCATGTATTTTGATGTAATGTATATATCTATATCAATGTGTGAACTGTATGGTTCTGTGCAATGAGGACAATGCAGTTTGTAGGGGGAGGGGAATGTAACATCCCCATTTTCAACCCCAAAAAAGTGATGTATAATGTAAATGTGATGTATGAGCGAGAGCCAATATGTTAATGATGTAAATTGAAATATAATGAATAAAATGTATTTCCAACTATTGTTACGAGGAAAATCTCTCTATGGCTAGGGTGAACCACATCAGATAGGTATGACTGTAGAAATCAACTCAATTCCAGCATATGCTATATAAACTAATGTGCAAGAGAGGTAAGAAAGAGTCCTACCTCGTCCAAACATTTGATGATGTCCATCATTGAGCACTTCGACCCAAATCTTTATACCTGCAACAAGTTCTTAGCAAACAAGAAGAGCAAGCATATAGTGATAATATAAAAGGTTAGCACATTAGATAGCATAATCCATTAATAAAGAAAACAAACATGCCCATGGATCATAATACATATATTTGCAAGATATCAATTAGACGGGAAAGGAGTATTTCTATTAATAAATGATCAGCAGAAGTGAAAATATTACAGACTTCCGTGTCAGCACGGTTTGGAACCAAGAAACCAAGTTCCTTCCAATTGGGCCTCCACCACTTAAATCCTCCACCAAAGGCAAGCTCATATAAGGGAGACATAGAGGTTCTCCATCAATAAGGGAAGAGATTGGGGGCTGAACACTGTGTTCAGACTTAAAGGACAAAGGGATGCAGACTCAATATGAAGTGAATAATTTCTCCAGAGCAACTTTGCTCTCAAAGTTGAATTCTCTCTCATTTTCCATAGCTCGGAATTGGCTTCTTTATAGCCTTCAAAATGCAACTGAAGGGCCGAGTCGGAACGTTTCCAGTAAATGGAAGGCCAAGGATCAGAGATCTCCTATCATGACATAGAAACCTGACATTTAATTTTGATTTTATGGCACAAATCTCGATGTACACGGGTTGTAGTGGAGCACCCAACGTATACGCTTGTTGTATAGCTTGCAAGGTGCATACAAGTGGAAAATATTTATTTTTGTCTCTGGATTTATCAATCAGGGAAAGTAAGTCTGCATGGGGGAATGGAATAAGGCCCTCTCTGCAAGATTGCATAGGGTGAGGCAAATCTTTCTTTAACAGATGCCCCCTAATGTGTGAGGTCAGAGGAGAATCTGCGATGGTCGAAATACATTATAAATAACCCAGAAGTGGAGTGGTAGAGAACCAGCTCGACGAACTAAATTGCTCATTACATTCTGTACTAACTTTGTATACATGGCTGCCAAAAATACACGGCATATCCATGCAAAAATATACCAAACAAGTGTTTGTGGCCATGAATAGGCAAATACAAATGTGGTTACATGCCAAAGGTTGTCATAGTCACGAACAAGGCCCAGTAGAACCAGTCTCAAAAAAATCAAGTTGAGGATATCTGTATACCATGGAGTACAATTTGATCTCCCATGATCACTGAAGTCGTATAGGTATTGTTCCAAATGAAAAGGAAGCAACAGATCAAGAAAGTTGTGGCCACATAGTGATGTCTTCAAGTCTTCTACACAATCTGCCAAAGGTGCAAGTCTACATCATGTGAATAAAAGAGTTGAGGTCAAACACAATGAGACATCGTTTGATTACCGGTCATTGACGTATACCGTTAACAAATGCGAGACAACCTACCGATAATGAAAGTAGGTATCAAGGCACTGAGTACATTCTTACAAGTGTGAATAAAGGAGCTGGTGTCGAACACTTGAAGAATCCATCGATCATGAGACATTGATGTATTCCCAACTGTCGATATCGAGAGAGCCTGCCACTAATGACTGCAAGCCTCAAGGTACTCATAAGACTCTAGGCCTCATTTCCATAATAAATGGGTTGATGTCAATGGAAAGAGACCTGTTGAAAGGAGAGAATTAAGGCATTTCTCATCAATCAGCACGAGGTACAAAGCAGGAGCTTCATGATTTGGTGGAAATCGGACGAAGAACAAGTTCACGAACCAACGACCCCGTGCATCTTTCGTGTGTGCCAAGTGCAAGCGGTACATGAAAAAGACCCTTTGAATAGCATCCAATGATGAAAAACTGCTGACAAAGGCAAGGAAACCACCAATAAGGCTAATGGCATCTAAGACTTTTAACGAATCCCAATGTGTGAATAGATGTCTTGCCGTCGAACACAAGGGAAACCACCCAGTTAGCGACCAATGATGAAATGTCTACTGTTGGGTTCAAAGTTACCTACCAATGATGAAAGTAAGGTCAGGGTGCATGATAGGACTAAAGTATCATGTGATTTTGAGACAAATTGAGCGTATGGCCGACATGCAAAGTCAAGAGTTCTGAGGGTTGAACATTGTGTTCAAACTTAAAGGACAAAGGGATGCAGACTCAATATGAAGTGAATAATTTCTCTAGAGTAACTTTGCTCTCAAAGTTGAATTCTCTCTCCTTTTCCATAGCTCAGAATTGGCTTCTTTATAGCCTTCAAAATGCAAGTGAAGGGTCGAGTTGGAATGTTTCTAGTATATGGAAGGCCAAGGATCAGAGATCTCTTTTGTGATATGGAAACCCGACATTTAATTTTGATTTTTTGGCACAAATCCCGATGTATGCATGTTGTAGTGGAGCAGCCAGCATATACGCTTGTTGTATAGCTTGCAAGGTGCGTACAAGTGGAAAAATATTTATTTTTGTCTCTGGATTTATCAATCAGGGAAAGTAAGTCTGCATGGGGGAATGGAATAAGGCCCTCTCTGTAAGATTGCATAGGGTGAGGCAAATCTTTCTTTAACAACTACAGATGGAAACAGACACAAACTTGGGGATAAGTATCCACAAGAGAGGGAAGGAGTCCAAGGGGGACAGTTACCCATATCTATTAAACCAAGACCCATTTTCTATTTTCCTCTAAATTATCCTTGCCATGAACCTTCCATTAGTTGTTGAGTGTTCTAGATCCCAATCATTGAATTAATGTAAGAAGGTTGGTGTGAGAGTCACTTTCCATAGTTATTGAGAGCATGGGGGTTGAGTACAATCAGCTTGGAGAAGAGTGTAAGTCAAGTAAGTAAGAGAAAGATAGAAAATTTGTATGGGTAGGAGACCCGATTTTGGTATATTCACATGTTTGCATAAAGAGCAGTTTCAAATAGAATTTTTTGGGGGGGGACAAGAAAGAGTATTCAGAGCATGAGAGCTTGAAGGAAGTTGTGTGGATATGTTGGCTGCTATTTTGGAACTACAATTTCATGGAGAAGAGATCGTGTGCCTGGAATTTTTGAGCTACTCAAAGTTCGTCCAAGCCGACGTTTTGGCTACTGGGAGAATTCTTGTTGCAGCTATAGACTTCTTAAAGTCCCAGCAAATTGATTTCTTGTCTATTTTGTGTTGAAAGCCCTAGAGGGGAGTGGAAAGGCCTGAGGGACTGTGAGCAATGAAGGGGAATTCCATCCCTTGGGTTGTGCAGGTTGAGGGAAAGTTTGATGGTGGAATGGAATTTACTAATAGTTTGACTACTAAAAGGGGGACATTAGCCAGCCTTAGGTACCTCCATCTTTTGTGGATTCATAGCCCCATCTTGGGGGTGTCTTTTTGTTGAGAACTAGAACAACAAGGCTATGGTTGGGAGGAACATTTGTCTTTTGCAACAGGTTGCACATTTCATTAAGATACGTATTTTTATGTGTTGTGGTTGTCCATGTTAATTGTTGATATAAGTTCTGTGCAATTTACTCAGAGTTATATTTGGTTACTGTTGCTTACTGAAAATAGGAAAATGTATTAATGTCTCGATTTCATGGTTGAATGTTGTTTTATGTAAATAAATGTTGTTTTGCATAGTAAGAGTAATTGTATTTTTTTTTATAGAACATGGACATCCGAGTGAACATGTATTTCATGATGTAAGTTAATTTATGCATTTTATATTGGTATCAGAAATTTTATTGGGTCATTTTAGGAGTGATGTGACTCAGTTGGCACTGGGTACATTACAAATGGCTTGTCTCCTTTTACTATAGGCAATTATATCAATAACAACCACTTCCTCTAATGGGTATAGTATGTGTTGATGACCCCATGATAATATGTTTTCCATGGTGTTGGGTGTGACAACCTACTCCATTGCAACCTCCTTTCCCTTGTCTATACATGTCTTGAGAATTACCAAATCTTCCATTGTCAAATTAATAAAACTATTAGGAGGAGGTAAAGTATGCTACTATGTTTGTCAAGATGGTTGTTCTTTAGATTGATCAAGAGGTTATTTCTCTTGTGTATCATCTATATTTCCTATTCCTATAGGCTCTCTTTGATCTTCCCTAAATCTTCCTTTTCCTAATCAAGCCTGTATTGCTTTTCATTTTTCTTGGCTTCTTCTACCAACATAGATTTTATTCTGCTTCATAATTCTCTTTTTCTTGTCTCTTAGTTTCTTCTTTTTTATTTTGTTATTCTTCTTTTCTCATCCTCTTTGCTTCATCTTGTAATTTATGTTACAATTCTTTCTTAGCCTTTTCAACTTCAGTCGTTAGGCTTTCTTCCTCCTCTTTTTTCTCTTTTCTTCTTCTTCAAATTTATTCTATGGTCTTCTTGTTGTTTAAGTATATCCTCTTTAGCGTTGTTCTTTTCATATTCATCCCTTTTGATCATTCTTTTTTCTTCAGCTAACTATTGTTTTATTCTTTTCATATGATCCTCTAAGGACATGCATCAAAAAGAAGAAAAATCTTTTTATTTAAGCCTTAATTGAACCTCATCCCAATAAACAACATTTTCATAAGGCATCTCATGGTCCCACTATTCATGTGCATACGGCCAAGTGATGGAGACCATTACACTATGTTTGGATACAAGGCCCAATGGGTCATGCCTTTTAAATTGACCTTGAGGAAACCTAGATTTCATCATAGCATTGGATTCTTGCCTTGCTTTCTTTGAATTCAGGAAACCATAATGTCAAGATACATATTATATGGGATAAATGTCTTCTTTCTTTCATCTTAAACTAATGATGCATTCAATCGTTGAAGAAGTTCTTGGTAGGATATTTCACCTAATATCATTCTATTAGGTAAAAATTTAGGAAGAAAATGTGGAAGAGTTGTTACACCATAGATCCTTAAATAAGTGTAGCTCTCTTGTATATACCAACTCTCTATTATTTTAATCAAACTCATTGCCTCCTTACTAATCCTAGTGAATTCTTTACAGAATATGAGATTGTCTAATGGTGCAAGAAAGTGCTCATGTGACTAGGCATAATTTCTTTTGAACTTATTTTCCCACGTTGCCTAGCAATAGACATGCACAGGTCTCTCTGATATATGTCAGTTCTAGATCAAAATAGGAAAAGGGTTGGTAGCACAAACACTATCCATAATGTAAGAGGCCATTAGAAAGCAAGCACAACCCCAATTTTATCTTTGGCCTTTTGTACATTTTCAGTTATGTTTAAATAATGAGAGAGTATTATAGCTTAAAAATGCTACCTATGGTTATGATAGTATAAACGAAGGGAACCCATGCATCCTTAAAAAGTGCGCAGCTTCACTCTCCATAAATCCTGCAAATGAGAGACATTGCATATATTTAAGGGTCTGTTGGTTTTATCATGGTCTATATTCCATCTGTTTTTCCAAATAACATTTTATCCTCAACCCACCAACTAATTTGGATTCTCTTAATATCATGCTTGGGCCTATGGAATTATTTATCAAACCCTATAATCATGTATTTCTTAGACTCATTAAGTCTATACTACTTCTCAATATCTGAGGCTTGATAGGAGCCAATGTATTTCCCTTCATCATTAACAATAGTTATTGTTCCAATGTTTTTGTGAGTTATGATCCATTCAACTTCCTCAGAACATGGAATGATAGGAGTCTTGAGTGAAATAGAGTGTAGGTGGGATCTCTTGATGTTGATAAAAAATAAATCATCTGCATTTCTCATGTTTGGGTCATTGGCATGAACAACATTAAGGTAATCCTCCTTTGTAATCCTTTTGTATATTTCTCCCAAGTTGGGGAAAGGAATTTATGGATTGATGTGTGCTTTTGTATCTGTATAGATAGGTAGTATTGGTTCAACATCAAGTTTGTATAATTGAATAACAGGGAATTGTTCTAGATTAACTTCCACGTCCCTCTAAACATGCTCAATGGGTTCAATAGGAGGTTTTTTCCCTTTTGGTGACCTCTTTGGTGTTCTATAAAAAGTTTTTTGGGATGTATGTTATCTAAAGAATTAAAAATGAGAATGAGATTACAAATCATCCAAAATGTTGTACATATTCTACAATTTCTAAATCCATTTTGCAATTTTGACAAAAGAGAAATTATGCTTTTTAAACAAAAAAATCATGTTCTTTTAGTTTTTATAAACGCGTCTAAAGAGATTTCGGTGATTTTACTAAAACAAATCTTGAAACGGGGAGTTTTTCGAGAATTACCTCGTGGATTTGAGTAAAATAATTCTAGACTTGAAAAATCAACTAGTAATAAAAGCTTTACAATTTTGTAAACATTTATGGTGACACAATATGTTTGAGGTCTATCAAAGTGATGTTCCTATTTTTCATCGATTTTGTATCTACAATTTAATCCTTATCAAATCTTGTAAAATGAGTGATGCATCGGCATTGTTAAATTCTTAGATCTGAGAGAGTATCAAAAACTACCTCCTAGAAAATTTGAAAACCATAGCATTGCAACTTTTCTCGATAATTATGCAATGTAGAAAGTTGGATGGTATCTCTCATGATTGGAGCACACTCCACCTTTTGCGTCATTAGTCATTCAAAAGTTTTTTTCCATTCCAATTTGGAAAAGTTCAAAATTGTAGCAAAACACATTGGAGAGTTTTTTGACTTCTCATTAGAGAAATATTTTACTTTGAATAGGAGCAAAGTTTGATTTCATTCCAATGAGCATGCTTATCAGAGTAATTTCAAACTTTTGAATCGATGAACTTTTAAAATTTTATTGGAGAGATAAGTTTCCACTTTCAATCGGAGCACATTTAAACTTTTAATATGATGAAGTTTAAGTTGCACTCTCATGATCAATGGCAACTTTAACTTTTGAAACAAAGAGTGTTGGTGAAAATTTTAAATTTTCTTCATAATGTGATTAGACTAAATTTAGCTTTTCATGAATGAAAGCTCGAAGTGACCTTCGATACCAAAGAAAATTTTAGATTTTCATTAGAGCGCAAAGTGAACTTGTTACTCTGATGAGAACTTCAAAGACTTAGTTGATGAACTTTTAACTTAGAATTTTTTGGGGGTTTTTATGGAAAAGAAGTTAGGCAAAATGAAAACTTTTGATTCATGAAACTTCATCAAAAAATGAATATTGGAATAAGAAGAAAACAAAACTTCAAGAAAAGTATCGAGCGGTATCCAAAATTTATGCAAAATGTTAGGGTGTGTTGAGGTCTCAACAAATGGAGATTCACTGGGCAAATCCATTTTCTTTGCATACATCCCCTCATGTAAAAACAAATTCAATTTCAAGTGAAGTATGAGTTAGAGGCAAACTTAGAAACAAAAATTATTCATAACTTCTTTTCAAATCAACCTTAGAGTGGTTCTTTACCGTATTAAAAATTACTTAGTCATTTAACCAATAAGAATAAAAAGACTTTGATTAAAACACAAATTAAGCTCAAATGGGGAGAATAAATATTGACTAATATTTCACTGTTTGGGGAGATCTGTAAGTTACCTTATCATTCTGCTAGTGTTGCTCCATTTCTCGTGAGCATCCATAGCCCGGACGGAGTCACCCTAATAACATATACCTTTCTTTGCTACTAGCGAGTGTCTATAACCCCGGTAAATTAGATTTCCCTTGAATATTTTTATTTTTTTAATGAATTCTTTCAAATATTAATTTCTTGGTACTTCTATCAAACAGAGCATATTGTACAGTCAAAGATTCTTCTTCAAAGAATATTGGTTCCTATGTTTCCAATTCAGCTACAACCTCCCCGCTTTCTTGAAGTCTTTTATCTTCATCAAGAAATTCTATATCTTCAATGTTGGCATCCAAATCCATGTCCTCAAGAACAACTTCGTCTTTAGGTGTGACCTCTTCTACTTCTTGTTGATCGATTTGCCTTTTTATTTTACTTGTTACAGGAAGTTTGTGAAGTCATTCCAAATTTCCCTTAGGAGGGTTTTGATCTCCTCCATCATCAGAATCATTGACTGGAGACTTTTTTTGTTCTTATGTTGTTGACTGAGAATTTTGTTTTTGTGGGTTTCTTCTCTAAGAAACATTAGGAGAATGATTACTCCTTTCATTATTAACTCTTCCCCTTTGTCTATGTTGGTATGTAGTGTTGATGACAGTCTCAATGTCCTCTGGTTTCTTTTCAACAACACCGCTTGAGGGTCATGGTTGTCACCTTCCTCCTCTCCAAATAAAAATGAATTAGCAAGTGAAAAACTAAAACCGATAGATGTCATATGATCCATAAACAAGTGATTGGGGTTGAACCCTTTGATTTCATCTACAAACTTTAAATTATATTGGTCAAAATGCACAACAAATTCATCAATATTTGAAACACTTCTCAACAAAATTTCCCCAATTCTCCAAGACAAAGGAATGAATTGCTATTTTATTTTTTCATGAAAGAAGTAAAGCCAAGATCTGTATTTTTTATAAACGTCCACAAAAAACATATTTCCAGATACATAATACGGGAGATACAATTATTTTTCTCAAGAACAGTAAACTCTGATAACACTATAATGGTCCACGGCTTCAATGCTCTCATTTTTGTCCAAGAAAGTCGCTCCTTCCAAAGACAATCTTGAAATTTCCCGGCCAAAGATAAGTTTCTTAAAGGAACAAACAAACGTGTTATGAACTTCATAAAAATGATATGTATCCTTCTATTTTTATAAGGATGGGTACCACATGTGTACTGGGTCAATTTTACAATTAACTTGTCTTCCAAAATTCAAACCCTTGAAAACATGACAGTATGTGATAGCGAAGATTAAGTATGAAGACATATAAAATTTCTTATTCTTTTTTATATTTGATAATTGAAAATATATTTCTCCATAAATGATTTTTTCCCAGTAAAAAATCACTTTTTCATGAACTATAAAATTTAAAATGTACAAATCCAGTCGAGGAATGGTGGTTGTAGACTCTTGGCTCTCTACTCTAGGGAAAATCCATGTTATTTCTCGATAAAGGTTTTTTAACAAACTGACCTGGATATTAGATAAGTCTTCTGGCATCTTTGTTGGGTCCTCAAGATATTACTACAGAAGATCTAGTCCATTATTCCTTTCTTTCATGAAATTCTTGGCTTCATCTCCTTTGAATGTAATTGTTGGCTCTGGGAGTTTCAACATATTCTTAAATTTGATGGTGCTAGAGAAATGGGATATTCTCCTTGAAGTTGAATTATCCTCCTATCTTTATCGTATTTATCCATGCTCCAGGAAACTATTTCTTTGGAGTTGAAAACTTCGGGTACACAACCTGCTAAGGTAATCCCTGATGTCCAAGCTTTGTTCACATGTATTTCCTGCAGTGGTAGTGATAAATAATACTAGTATGATCTTGACCACAGGAATCTATGATCCTCCCTCCCAAATGAGTTTGGAGTATCCCTACATAATTGTTCTCTTCTTCTCGTTGTTATACTTGATGAAGTTGGTGGACTAATGTACAACCACTTTAGAACGTTAATTTCAAAGTAAACCCTTTTACCATAATATAACTTGAAGTCTTCTTTAAAAGGAAAGATTGATGTGAATTGGATTTGAATTGATGGAGAATGGCCTCGAGAAGTTTTTCATTAATAACAACCTTTTAATATTTTAATCACTTATTATTTTTCATAAGATTAGAATTAAATGTACTTTGGGGAAAGTGATAATATAAGACACGCATTACCACGGATTAACTAAGGATCATATGTGTCTCAAGAGATGTTATAATGAAAGTAAAACCCATAGGTCCGCAAACCCGCAATGAAAACTCAAAAAATGACTAAGAATGAGACAGCATTGGTCGGATGTGAGGGGAAAAGAGTTTTGAAGAGATATGACCCATGAACCCGTGCTAAAATCGAAAATCGACTAAGTATTGAGATATTGATAGACAGAAAAAGGCTTGAGAAAATGAATAAGTAACATAAATCGGTCGGTCAGACCTATCGTGGTGAAAACGAAACGAATCGGGTGAGTGACTCATACCCACGACAAACATTTGAAAAATATTCTAAGTATGGTACAAGATGAGGATCACGGAACATGGTGGTGCATTTTGGTAACGACGGAGCTTCGGACTTGAATGTAAAGAAATGACAAACCCGCGAGAAGCACGAAAATATTACGAGTATTGGTGTAAAATGGATACGACAGAACATGGCAGTGCATCTTGGAGGTGGCTTAAGTTTGTAACAAGAAAAAAAATAACTTATGAACACGTGATCAAGTAAAAAAATTCTAATTGTTGAAATGTACAAGAGAAAGAATTTAGGAAAGACTTAACACATATATGGGTCAACAAGAGAGAGAGAGAGAAAGAGAGAGAAAAAATACCAGTTAATAATAATAGTCTACAACAACGAGTTGCTTATTCTTGCATCCTTCCAATACATCAATGAATAGCAAGAATAGTCTATGTAAAATCAATACATCAATGAATAACAAGAATAGTCTACATCAAATTCAAAGTACAACAGAAATCTCCAGCAACAATTTTGGCTAGTGATGGGTTCTTTCATTAAGAAATAAAAGAAGAGACAGCGATGGTTTCTCCTTAGAGTAAAAGTCTCTAGTTTCCCAAGAGGAAAAAATCCCCCTTACAATTTTTTTTCTAGTATTTATATATCTTAGAAAAATAATTTCTTCTTGATCTCCCTAACTAATGGGAAGTTTCAATTTTTTCTTTATGTGGCCACCTCCTTTTAATTGATGTTACATAGTATTTAATTTTTTGAGGTCACTCCCTTTTACATTGGTCTTTTTAAGGGTATTTATGTTCAATTTAAATATCTTCTTTGCATTTTCAAATATACCCATTCTTTATCATTGGCACTCCCTCTTCTTTTTATCGATGTTTAAATGAAAGGGAGTACAAATATGATCCTCTGATGCTAGGTGTGAACTTTATTGGAGAGTGTCATCTTCATTCATAAATTTGATGGTGAACTTTGATCCATTGATGAAAGGTTGGTGTTATGGGTTTCAAATCCTTTTCACTTTTGGCAAATCTCCAGTCTTACATTTCTCATTTTCTCTTTTCCAGTCCAAACCATCTACTTTGCATCTAGCTTATGCCCCAAGTCTTTTTTATGTTATAGATGTTCAACATCTATGCTTATTTTTCATTAATACTTGCAAAATAAGTATTTATTAGGTCCTTTGATGATTCATGTCTTAGGATTTGCAATCTAGTTAAGAGTAAAGTATTCACTTTTTCGATGCAATATTACACACGAATTAACCTAATGAGCCTTGTCGTCACGAGCCCTATAAATAAAACTAGCTTTAAAAAAAATCATTCGTTATTTGAATATATTTAAAAAACTTTATTTAGATCTAATGTGTAATGTCCCTAGATACTCATTGAGTCACGCTACCACAAAATTTTTGCTCCAATACCATTATGTAAAATACCCAACTACCTGGTTGGGCCACATTACTACAAAATTGACTATTATTCAATGCAAATGCAAAAATATAAATAGCATGAGATACACACTCATGCAAATATCATTAATAATTAAAATCATGAATGCAAATAATTTAAATATGCACAACGATAATTAATGCACACAACATCATTTATATATACAAAATACATAGTAGATGTAACATTCAAACATAGCATTAAAATTGTAAATGACATAGTGATTAAAACACTTATCTTTAAAAAATGATTTACACAACTGGATATAGACAAAGGGCATTCCTCCCAACCATAGGCTCTATTTCACTAATTCTCTCAGCGACAAGCCACCCCTGAGTTAAGGTTGTGATTCAACAAGGACAGATAGGCTCCTATGGGTGTCTACAGTCCACTATAACATCTCCAAAATCACTAAAAACACAGTGACATGACTCCTACAACCATTCCAACCACCTAGATCTCTTCCCCATCAGTCTGTACAACCCAAGGGATGACATTTCCTTCTCTGCACTACAATCCCTTAGACAATATCCATCCCCTCCAGGGCTCCAGCACAGACAGGCCATGAATCTCTCCACTAGGGGATCCAGGAAATCTAACTCCAATAGAAGTGCTCACATAGCAAGCTCACTTTCTCTTGGGTAAATTTTCTCAACAGAAAATCCCTCATAAGCATAACAGCCTCAGTCTCGGCATAATTTACAACTTCAACAAGCTATCTTCAATACCCACTATGGCTCATCACTCTTTCCCAACACTCCGCTTTGGTTTTACTCACTTCTTGCTAACTATAAAAATTTCTCTTTTTCCTACTTGAAATTCCTCTGTTGACATGCTTATGTGACTTTTACGTTTCCCCCAAAGGTGATTACACTCAACCCCTTCTGTCATAACTGAGTGGGATGAATTCCTCACTCAACCTCTTACATGATTCTATTACTTGAATGTTGAATAGGTCAAAGGGATAAATGGCTAAATGAAAAATTAATTAATGAATATGGATTAAGACTCAAGGTGTATGAAAACTCCTCAAAACCCCCATTAAGACCCCTCTCTTGTGGAATAATATCCCCCCATTACTCTAGTCCTTACCCGTATACAGTCGGCAATGTATTTCATTTTATTATTTTCAATGTACAATGTTTACATATTACATCACTTTGCCCATGACCATTCATAATACATACAAATATACAATGCTACATTGGGGATCAAAACTAGGCTGTTACATAATGAATCAAAATGGTATGATTGCATGGTCTCCATTTAGTGTAAAAATGGACTTTTTGATGAAAATATTTGTCATTACCATCTTCCACCATCTATCCTATTTAAGGAAAGATTACCAAAATTTTATTCTAAAAATATGAAACAAATTATGTTGAATCATAAAAAATGTCTAACACCAAAGTTGTAGACCTCGGTAAGGATTTTCCAACTATATCAGGCACACTCAAAATGGAGATCGAGATCAAAATTTATTGCAAAAATACCGAAATATTTTTTTGTCTCTTAACCTTTGATTGGAGATTGGAGAAACTTTCAAATTTCATCTTGATCTGAGATCAAAGAAACTTTTAACTTTCATATTGATCAAAGATCAGAGAAACTTTCAACTTTCGATATTGATCATAGATCGAAGAAACTTTCAACTTTCGATCGGAGCAACTTTCAAATTTCAACCTTGATCGAAGATCAAAGAAACTTTCAACTTTCAATCTTAATTAAAGATCGGAGAATATTTCAACTTTTGATTGAAGCAACTTTCAAATTTTGATCTTGATCTAAGATCATAGAAACCTCCAACTTTCAATTGGAGCAATTCTGAACTTTGGCTTAGAAACTTTTGGGGGTATTTTGTGGAAAACAAATTTAGTAAAATGAAAATTTGTTTTGCATGGAACTTCACCAAACTTAAAAGAAATGTGATTTTGTAAAGGAAGAAACCAAAACTCAAAGAAGAAGAAGAAAAGTGGTACCCAAAATTTCATTAAAAATTTTATGGTGTGTTGAGGTATCAATAATACCATAGTTCCCCTCCTAGTCAACCAAAAACTTGTTATAATCCTTAAATTTTCACCTTTGTTTTTTCTTCTTCTATTACTACATTATCTGTCATCTTCTCTTCTTCTTCTCGGCTTTTAGAATTAGCTACCTTCTTGACCTTTTATCTAGATAAACTAAAGGTGCTATCTTAGTCCTACAATAGATATGTGTTTCTTACGAGGTCTCTATTTTTATTCAAACTTTGGATTTTGAATCATCCCTTTGCAATTACCTCTAAATATTCCCCTCTATGGTTTCTATGTTTTCTCTCCTCACCACCCTTGTTCACAATTACCTTATGGTACTTCACATTAGGTTCTATCACTATGTTCATAGTTACCTTGTGATTCTCAAACATCGGGATTTACAAACTACATTGTTTTCAAATATCAATTGGAACTCCTTGAAAGAATGGCATAAAAATTGAGTGCAAATATGATAACAATTTCATAAGTAAAAAATTTATCACAAGCCACACCACGATGCTAATAAAATGCTATATGTTTATGAAGAATATGTTATTTCAATGCTCAATGATGCATAAACAATGCAAGAGATGTGTGATTATTTAAGTGATGCGTGAGGGATGTAAGAAACCATAACACAATATAATGCAATCACAACAAATAGAATATTTTTTCAGCATTTTGAGCATCGTAACTATGATGCAAATGTGACTTAAAGATGACACAAATTTGATGCAAAAAACATGATGCAAGAGGCCAATGCATGCCAAAAAAAACTCAATAAGAGGTTTGAGGGTTATAGTGATGCTACAACCCCATATTTTAGTAGTGAAAGGGATACTATGATATCAATCAAGGATATTTTTGTAGCCACTAAATGATGAAATGGATACTAAAATTGATTCACATTCTCTAGAAAGGTGCCATCAATGATCCCCAGAGTATTGAGGTCATTAAAAGGGAATCTAATAATTCATTATGTATTGTAAGAAGTATTTGGAATATGGAAATGTAATCCTTGGGATTGCATTACCTATATAAATATAATTGTAAATATGAAGAGTCACATGGAAGGTGAATACCAATAGTCACTCAGAAATGTATTTATGGATATTTATGATAATGCAATAAACATCAAGTGTGGAGTTACTTTTTTTCCATACTTGGCCTGATAGTGGTATCATAACACAGGTTAACTCCATTATCCCTCTTCGCATTTTATTTCCCCCAGCATGTAGAAACACCTCATACATGTCCTCTGTGTTCTTTAGTTGATTCCCTATTTGTATGCCTCCATGTGCACAGTCCCTTTGTGCATAGCCACTCTGCGTTCAAATCTAACTAATTATTCCTCAGTCCATTCGCCTGCTTCGATCGTAAATATATTCACATGAATCCCTTGTAAACCCTAATCTCATCACCATCTTGTAGTCATGATGCCCAGTTGTTAGGGTTTCCATTTAGGTCATCGTTCAACAAAGGGATCCAGTCATTCATACCAGAAAATTTTGCGTTGTTTCGTTGATTTCCCATCGAACAGAGAAGAAATAATATCTAGGGTTCCTTATTCTGATATTCCTCTATCAAATTGCATCCCACCTTCAATACATTATATTAGTTGACCCCCATTCTATTGGACACACTGACTACACCGAGAGGGGGGGGTGAACAGTGTAGGGCTCTTTTTCCCAAAAACTTCCCTTCACAAACTTCTTAGTTAGCAATCACCATTTACTCATTACTTATTGTTGTCATTCATAACCAGTCAAATTTAAATATACATCAGCAACATATAACAACAACACATATCATCAACAAGTCATCATCGCAAGGAACACAAGGAACACAAGATGTATGTACAATTTTCTTTTTATTACGGACTACAATCCTTGGGTTTTTCAGCAACAACTGAATAGAGTACAACTCTAGAAAGAGCACCAACTCTATAATGAAAGACTCGGCTTACACCCTCGGCACTAACTTAGATGAGGCAAAAATCCTCAACATATATCAATATGTCAATAGGTACGCGACCTATCGGTAGTGCAACATGTGTATGTACATGCCTTACCAGTAGTACAGCTCGCGTATGTACGCTGCCAGTCTGTACTACAACCTGTGTATCACTTCTGAGTTACTTAGGGTTTTCTCTTCAAGATGAACTCAGATCCTCTGCAACCTTCAATCAAACTCTCTTATGTCTCTCACTGTCCAATCTAACCCATAACCAATCACAACACATCCAAGCTCTCCAACAACTTACTCATGCTCCCCAACCATACAATATGAATGCTACTCAATCATGTATAAGAAATCAACATACTATAGCAATCATATCAATATTGAATCATAAGAGTGCTTCTCACTCTATCAATCAACCAACACAACCATATCACAACAGCCATACCAAGAATGCCTCAAGCATTCACCAAACAATAAGCAAGAGTATCCATCAAGACAACCATGTAACCATACCTTTTGAACCAATGGATAGATCTGATGTATATGAGCACTGTAGACCTTCCTGGGAGCTTGATCTCATAATCTAGAACCTCTGCCTCTTCATCTTCTCATTTTTTCATGGCTTTACCAACATGTACACACCTTAATATACTGCCAACTCGCGTATGTACGCACCCTAATACACTAACATCCTATGTATAACTCAGTATGTACGCACCCTAATACACTATCAACCCGCGTACGCCTCAAAAACTAGGGTTTTTGAACTTCCGAAACTTTCACCATCAAGATCTAAGACTTATGGAAACTTTGGTGCGTCCATGAGATCCTCCACTCAATATCTCTCTTAGAATAGATCTTCAAGATATGCTCAAGAGATGCATAAGAGATATCACAAAATATACACAAGAGGTACATTTCACAAGAGACCCTTGCCTTTTATTTATACTCTCCAAGTAGATATATTCTAGGTCACTTAACCCACTTCTAGGTCACTTAACCTATTTCTAGGCCACTTAACCTATTTTCCACATTTTAGGGTTAACCACTTTCCATAAATAGAAAGTTCTCCATTTATTTATCATTTAAATATTCCTCCTTGACTTTTTCAACTTACTTTATAATTTAAATAATCTTCTTTGATTTTATTATTTAAATAATCCTCATTGACTTTGTCACTTCACTTTATCATTTAAATAATAATTTCTTCTTCGCAAGCTCTTTGACTTCTTTGACCTTTTGGGGCTTCAAGACAACCTATGAGGGTCCATCTTCGTAGGGCCATAACTCTCAAACTATGAGGAGTTATGTGACATTCCACATACCACCAGAAATGGCATGACAAGCACTATCCATCTAGAATAGTTTCACCAACAATTTCATGGATCTTCATCTCATTATTCCACATATAAGGATGAAAATACTTCAAGGATAACTCATCCATAAAGCGTCTTCTCGTGAGGGATTTCACCATAATGGGACCACTTTAGAGGTCATCCATTTGTGCACCTTATCAACCATGATATACCAATGGAACCACATCGATCCATCTCTATCTATGCATCATGTATCAATGACAACTCATTGATCCATCTTCATTAGTATACGTCAAACCTTTGACATAAATCAATCACTTGACATCAATTAATCACTTGATATCAATTAATCACTTGAAATCAATATTTGGCATCAATGACAACATGATCCAACACATTCTGTTCCAGATCAGATTCATCAAGAATGGGACATGGAAGTTGGTGGATCCTCCATTTGGAACCAAACCAATCAGTTGTAAAAAAGTATAGATCATATGGCTCACTTGACAAGCACAAAGAAAGGCTCCTGGAAAAAGGATTTGTGCATAAATAAGGTGTTGATTATAAGATACTTTTTCCCCCATAGAAAAATGGGCTACCATCCCTACTCTATTTTCCATGGAAGCACGAAATAGATGGAAAATTCATCAAATAGATGTGAAGACTACTTTATTGAATGGAGAGTTGAAAGATAATGTTTACATGTCTCAACCAGAAGGCTTTGTTGTGAAGGGACAACAATATAAGGTATGCAAACTCATCAAATCCTTATATGTCTTGAAATAAGCACCACGTGCATGGTATGAAAAGTTAATTGAGCATCTTCTAAAATTGAATTTCAAGCATTTCAATCTTGACGATGTAACTTTGTTTGTCAAGAAAGTTGGAAAAATTGTTGTAGATCTTGCAATATATGTAGATGATATGTTGATAATATGGAACAATGAAAGCTACATTACATCCATAAAGAAAGAGTTGAAGAAAGGCTTTGAGATGACAGATTTCAGACATCTTCACTACTAATTGGTCATTAAGGTGATTCAAAATTCAAGGTACATATTCATCTCCCAAAAGAAGTACATTGGACAATTATTGAACAAGTTTGGCATGGTTGAGTGCAATCTTACTTACACTCCAATGGAATGGAATTTGAAACTGACATCAAAATAAGGGAATGAATTTGAGGATGCAACCAAGTATATACAACTTGTGGGAATTCTTATATATCTTACTACCACCAGACCAAACATTTCATTTTTTGTTGAGATTCTTTCCAAGTTCATGCAAAATCCTTGTGAAGGACATTAATATATTGCAAAAAGAGTTATGAAATACTTGAAAGGAACTCAATATTTTGGACATAGGTACTCTAAGGTAGATGACTTCAACCTGATCAGATATTCTAATTCAAACTTTGTTGGGGATAAGGAAAATGGAGTGTCAACTTTAAGCTATCTCATGAGTCTTGGATCAAAATTTGTCTCATGGATATAATGCAATAAATCAGTTCCAACAGACACAACAGAGGTAGAATATGTGGCAGTTGCAAAAGCAATGAAGCAGATTGTGTGGCTCGGGAAAATACTTGAATATTTGCAGGAGAAACAAGTGAATTCTACTCCTCTTCTAGTTGACAATACTTATGCAATCAATTTGTCCCAAGAATCCCATATTCCATGATCAAACTAAGAACATCAACACAAAGTATCACCTGATTCAATATCATGTAGAGGCCAAGAATATTCAATTGAGACATCAGACATTGTTCCACAAATAAGAAAATTGAGGACATCTTCACCAAAGCACTTGGAACAGAAAAAATTGAAAAATTTAGAATGATGCTTGGACTCACACACACCCCTTCGGATTAAGGGGGGGAATGTTGGACACATAATCCTTGGTATTGCATTGTCTATGTAAATATGATTCTAAATATGAAGAGTCGTAGGTGATTGGTAGAGTCACATTGAATGTGAATACCAACCGCCACTCGAAAATGTATTTATAGACATTTATGATAATGCATCAAGTGTGGAGTTACTTTTCTTCCATACCTGGCCTGGAAATACCATTTGGAAAATATCTCCAAAGGAGTCACAAATGGATTTGTTGGTTCATAAATTACTAATGTTTCTAGAACTTCTAAACCTGTTGTATATACAATAGTATGTAAAATTAATACTGGAAAAATGTATGAAAGATCATTGCATTAAGCAGGCTCAAAGAAAAATTAACCCTATGAGCCTGCTTAATTTTTCTTTGAGCCTGATTAAGACTAGAGGTTTCCGAGATCTTAACCCTATGAATTTTCAACCTAAGGGTTTTTATGAAATAGAGTATAAAATAGTAATGGAAAGACAACAACATTTCACTTCCTTACATCTCAATCTCCTATGCAATCCAAGGATAAAATATATGAAATTGTCTATATAAGATTCAACTCTCTAAGGCAACTTATCCCACATAAACCAGATCTAAAAAATCACTTTTACAACAGTTATAAAAGTAGTAAAACAACATATATAGCAGTAGAAAAACATCCCTTTGATGCTTCAATAATGATGTCATATCACTCAAGAAATTGTCTGTTTACTTATGTCAAATCATCAAGACATATATCTATCAATAACAATACACAAAGAACATATGAAAATTGCACAATTTTTAGACAGTTGGAAACTTCATCAATATGCTCAAGACAAAGTTCGTGTTCATACCATAGTCTTCTCTCAAGGCTAGTATAAACCATTAGCTCTCCAAAACCCTAGCTAGGGAAAAGAAAGGGAATTTTTTATGAAATATCATTGGGCCAAACAGCCTCGAAGAGGCTTCTTATTCATTCACTCTTTCACTTGATTTAAGTGTGGCATCATTGAATTGGCTCTTTTTATGTTTATTTGGATATTTTGTACATACCAAAATAAATCAAATTTGAGATATTACTTCATGTGTGAATTGTTTAACTCAAATCTATCGTGTTCTTTGAACCATGTATGCTCGTCTCTGCTTATGTGATTGAATTCAAATATACTTGTGTTCGCTTAAATTTCACCATGTCTCTGTTCATATCAATGCAAATTTGTACAATAGCATCTTCTCTACAAGGATCTTCATTGTTATTCATAGAACGTTGTTGTCAAATTGATAAATGAATAATGTCACTTTAGTCTTTTGTGTCGACATTGATCCAGAATCAGATCCAGAAGCCTGACAGGGCTTAAAAATGCTCAAAATTGAAAGTGCTCAGAATCTGACAAAACTAGCGCCATTGCGTCTGTCTCGTCTTCCTGATTCTGGCGGTATATTTACTTCATCAAACGGGCTCCGTATGCGGAAGATATCGCGTTCTGTCCGAAAAGCCAAACAGACAAAAAAAGGGGATGACTGTACAGTCCGTACAGTGCCACGTGGCATGCTGACTGTACAGACCGTACGGTCCATACATATGATGTGGCAGCTCCAGGAGGTGACACATGGTAGGCTGATTTGGCGTACAGGCAGACAGTTGGGCCAATCCGTGGGTGACACGTGTCACCACTGTAAGGGTGACACGTGGCACGAGATGATGTCAGCAGGTACGGTGGCAAACACGTGGTAGGCTAACAGGGCAGTACGGTGACAGGTGGCAGGCACGTGGACCATTCAGCGATTGATGCGTGGCAACGTGTGGTTGGTTGTTGAAGTGCCACGTGGCCCAGTCATGGGCTGCCACGTGGCACCCTATGGTTGGTTGATGGGTTGTGCAAAATTTATATGGGTTCACCAGGGTCGAACCCACGACCTATTCTCCGGGCAACGGATTGGCAGGACTGGGCTAACCGCCCAGCCCATGGGTGGTTCTTATTATACATACGGTGCAAATAATATTTAAGTTTGGTTGAATGGTTCGTCGGCGGGGAAAAGGGCTGGGGCTTAGCCCCAGCCCACGGTCCAACAAACAATACACATGACCACGACACAGGATTCGATGGGAATATAGATAGGGCTTAGCCCTCAGATCCTGGGCGGATCCCACAGGACCGGGGCCATCCACCAAAGTTGGGCACGGTTATAACTGTTAGCCCATGGTCAGATGCCTACGCGCCACCAATGACCAAGAGCCAGCAGAGAGAGGGTCAGCGCATGGGCGCGTGGCCACATGGATGGCCCATATGACCGCGAAAAGGGGGAGCACGCCCAGGCCTCGAGGGATTAATGCCTAATTTTATACAAAGTGGGTTATTTTGTACAGTTTTGGGATTTTATTTATTATTGAGCTTGATATTAATTGATTTTCTCCATTTTTGGGAGATATTGGCCATTTTTGGAGCCCAAATTTTGGGAGGAAGTTGGGGATGGATAACCAACTTCAGATCTATATAAACCAGGCCTGTTTGAGGCCATG